>VZSZ01003836.1:596349-619166 GCA_013398815.1 Ibidorhyncha struthersii
GGTAGCGTGACGTTCTGTGACGCAACGTTAACGGTCGTCGGTGCCCGCAGGCGGAGATGAGCTCGCAGCAGTTCCCCCGCTCGGGCGCGCCGCCCGCCGGCCTAGGACCAGCGCCGCCGCCCATCCCCACCAGCGGCTCCGCCGGGCTCATCGCCCCCGCCGCCACAGGTAAGCTGGCGCCGGCCCCCTCGGGGGCAGCTGACGGATGCGGGGCGGGGAACCGTCTCGGTGTCCCCGGCGGCCCGAGCGCCGCCTCGGCCGGGGGTGGGAAGAACGACGTGTAAATCTACGTAGTCGGTGGCCGTGAAGAGCGACGCCGCGGCAGAGTCGTCCCTCCTGTGCAGCCCGTTTGGGCGGTCGCCCGGCCCCGCAGCGCGGCTCCTGCGGGTCTGTAGCAGAAGAGCGAACGTGGGAAGGTTTTGTGTAGCTGAAGGTGGGGTGGGAGCCCTGGCTGTAGTTACGGCCGGGATTGCAGGTGCTCGGCAGGCTACCAGAGGTGACCGCGGGCAGCAGCTTTGTTTCTGGGGGGGTTATGCTTGTTTCTCACTTTGATATTCAGATACATAATGCACTAAGCGAAGACTTCTTAGTACTGCCTGTTCGATGTGGGATGGGACTTTATAGCAGTTACTTAGGTAGTCATCATTTCACTTGAAAGAAAAATGAGTCAATCTTTGCTGGAAGAAGACGTTTAGATGGACTGCTCAGAGACGAGCCCGGGTTGCCGGCATTACAAGGCCCATCAGTTCTGAGGGGAACCGGCTGAAGCAGTGCCAGAGCTCCTAGGGTTTTCAGCATTGGAATATGTTTAATTGTAAGGGTGAATTTATTTTATTTAGACCATTTCTGACATCACATCTCTGACCTGGTGGGTGACCAATGCAAACTTATTAACCTTTTTTACCTTTTTTCTCAGAGTGACCTTTTTCTGTTTTTTTGGTTGTTTTGTTTTTTTTTTTTTTTTTTTGACCCGCTTAGATTTTCCTAAAACTGCAGTTATTTTGTCCTTTGNTATACAACCCCGAGAAGAAAAGCAGGAGCCAGTGGTGGTTCGGCCATATCCACAGGTTCAGATGTTGACACAGCACCACCCTGTCCAGTCTGCTGCCCCAGTGACAGTGACAGCACCACCAGCACATTTGACTCCGGCTGTCCCACTTTCCTTTTCAGACGGACTTATGAAGGTAATGAGGAGACTCACGATTCATAGAGGGGAAAAAGACCGTCTATATTATGAGTTAGAGTGTTGAGCAAAACTAAATTACACCAAAGCCTTCCTGGCTTTTGTTTCATAAGTTTTTCTCACGTGCTTCTACTGACTGTACACTGCCTTGTGGGTTTAGCTGTTCTATGTGATAGGCTGAGGACTTCATAATACCACAGCATTATTCTTGAGGGGGGTGTTTTTTGTTTATCTGTTAAGAGAAGAATAATTTCAATCATTTTCTGAAATCTTCCCTTTTCTCTGCAGGAGTAGATGAGAATACCAAATTAACTGTTAACGCCCAGTGTCTGTAGGGGCATGCCATAGCCCTAACAGATTCCACTTGTGACTTGCTGTATGTTAGAAATTGCATATTTCCAGTACAAAAGATGACGTTCTTCTTGTCTCAAATGAAAATGGAATAGCTCTAAATGACCAATATCCTTCCTTTCCAAAGACTTAACCATACTTATCCTTGTGCAAAGGTGACTTTCTCTCCAGGCTTTGACCCCTGCAAAGTAATTTCTGCTTCAACATTGACATTTCATTTGGAGTTGCCAACGTTTCTGGTTTTGTATTTCTTGTAGCCTCCCCTGAAGCCCACCATGCCCAGCCGGCCCATTGCTCCTGCTCCACCCTCTACTCTCTCGGCTCCCACAAAGGTTCCTGGGCAAGTTACTGTGACCATGGAAAGCAACATACCACAGGCTCCAACAATTCCTGTGGCAACAATCAGTGGGCAACAGGTCTGATTTTTTTGTTTTTCTCTGGTCCAGCATGGTGAGATCAATGTTAATATTGGTACAACTAAGGAAGGCTCTTGCAGCGGGAGGGAAGGTAGAGAGAGCAGGCTTCCCTGTTCAGCAGCCACTGGTTGTTGCCAAGCCACAGTTCTGCTTGGAACATTAACCCTCAGACTCAGTTATCACTAGCTCTTCAGAAAGCTGCTGATTTGTTATAATCATCCAACTGACGTAGCACAGTGAGGCTGCAATAGCAGAACCATATCCAAAAGTTTCTGCGCAGCTGAGTCTTCCCTTAAAAGCTCCTGCTGTTTCAGTATCGCTTGGAGAATTTCAAGTGCAGATGAACAGCTGGGATTCATCACTGCAGTCTTCTTCAGTCCTGGGAGCAGATCAGAAGAGACTGGTGAAGAGTTCATGGTTTTGCAGTGTATTCTTATTAAACCACTAGTGACAAAATCTGAGGGGAGGGGGAGGAGTTGTAAATAAGGCTTTAGAAATGTTTTTTCCCCTCTAACTTTGACTGCAGAGCCAGTCCTTGTGATTTGAAACTAGTTTGCCAGAACACTCATCACTAAATGTCTGAAGTCTCAGGCTTTTGATGTAAAGTGCCTTTAGGTGGACTTGAGTTAGGCTGGTGAAGGATGTGCAGCAGTTTCAGTGGATTTTTATCCTTGTGAATAGAATGATTTTGTTGCAGCATTTGCCAGGTTCTTATTATTCTCTTGACTTTACTGGACAGTCAGTATGAATCTATGCCTTAAGTCATTAATGGCAGAAGAGCCATCTGTCAGGTCGGTATGTGGGTGACTGATGACTGAATGTCACCCACGTATCAACCAGAACAGTAGATCAGTGAAATAAATGTTTACCTGTTGCACACAGTGTCAGCAGGTTCTGTAACTTTATCCTGTAGAAACATCTGCCTCTTTCCCTACTTGGTGTACAAAGTTTGCATGCTTTACAAGTCGAGTATTTCTACAAAATCTCTTTTCTGTCTTTGGGACTTAAATATCGTAATACTGTTAACGTGGCCGTAAATTCTTGTCAACACAGCCCATTGTTTATTTTGGATTTTGTTATTTCTTTAACTCTGCAGGGGCATCCTAGTAACTTGCATCATATCATGGCTACCAATGTGCAGATGTCTATCATCAGAAGTAGTGCTCCTGGGCCTCCACTACACATTGGAGCTTCTCACCTACCCCGAGGTAGGATCTAGCTGTGCCATCCCCACCTTCTGTTCACAGCCTCTCGGTGCAGGTGCATGTGGCCTTCACCTTTAAAAATTCTCCTTGCTACTAACGTAGCTAATACTTCAGCTGTTAAAACTGCTAGCATAAATAGGTGACTGCTGGCCTTTTAAGCATTACGTTGCCTTCAGCCATTTAGGGCAGAACTGTGTGACGGTGTTTAAAATGCTGGCAGTTACCAGCAAGTCTGTTATTCTAGTTCTGTGTTGTTAAAACAGTGAACGCTTTCAAGACAAAATATACACCCGTATAGACTGACCTGCCCTGCAGAATGTCATGTATGTTCTTGGTAGCAAGCGTTGTGCATCTGTGACAATGACGCCCATGCAGTTGCGAGGCATGTTCTTGTACCCGCTTGTTACAGGATCACTTGTGCATGATAACATAGCATATTGTGTGCATTTGCTTTTACCCTTGCGTTAAACGTTAGCAATAACTACAGGCTCTTTTCTCCCAGGATTTTGGTTGCTACAGCTTACAAAACAGGAGATCAGCCCCTTAAAAGAAGGCCTGTGCTCAATGCACTCTGTCTGATTCTGACTGTGGTTTTACTTTCAAAAAGCTTACGGGTTGGGTTTGCAGTTCAACTTTAAACTGATCTGAATTCAAAGTACCATTTATATTTTTATTTCTTATTTGATGTTACTGGTCACTCCAGAAAAATAAATTGACACGAGCAAAGACCTAATCTTTTACTAGAGCAGGTGGAGGGACTGTACAGCTTTACTTGTAGCTGGAGTAAAATGTAGTTTTGTTGACTTAATTCTGGTGGGACAGCTGCCACAAACTTTGTATTGTTGTTTAGTGTGTGGTTTTTGTTTTTTTTTTCTTCCTGTTTTTATTCTCTCAGCTCAAATATTAGCTTTTGAAGTAATAATTTCAATTAGGGACATCTACAGATGCTGTGCAGTCTAGTCCATCAAGTGATTTCAAGGCTATTTGCCTTTGACAGCAATTTCTTTTGATCAGGAGACAGCCAACAGTAGACAAATTAACTAAAGTCCTATGCTGTTGCAGCTTTAGAAGTTGGGGGTTTTTGTTTGGTTGTTTTTTTCCGTCTTCTATTGCACATGTATTTTTCTTTGGAACTTCATCAGGTGCAGGGAGATTATTGTTAGTATCAGGTGACTTATGTACTTATTTACACATTAGCCCTGTGATCAAATTATTAGGATTATTTCTACTGCTTTGCATAGCTTGGCATAGAAAAAGATTGGATTTGCAATATAAGGTTATTACAGGGAAGGAAGAAGTATCAATAAAGCCACTTCATTTAACATAATACTTACCCTTCAACCACATACTTTTGTGAACCTTAGGTATATTTGTTGCAAGCCTTACTTTTAAACAAATGTTGCCTGAACTGACATGCATAGGAAATATATTCAAACTGAAATACATACCGGCTAATGTCAGTCTGTCTCTGCGGTCATAATGAAGCCATTTGGGTGCATGGTGTTTTAACACACTTGGTTTGTTTTCCAGGTGCAGCGGCTGCTGCAGTGATGTCCAGTTCTAAAGTAACTACAGTCCTGAGACCAGCTTCGCAGTTGCCAAATGCAGCTACAGCTCAGCCAGCAGTTCAGCACATCATTCATCAGCCAATCCAGGCAGGTAGCAGCCAGGCAGCTCCGCAGAACGCTGACCAGGGGCTCCAAATTCTTCCTGGCACTTACTTGTAATATATAACCTCTAATTGCATATTTACTGGGCTAAGGCTACTGTCAGCTCTCTTCCAGTTCTGTTTCTCGGGTACCAGTTTGTAACAAAACGTAGTGAAATAGTTGCATTAGTCCTGTGGTTTTATTTCCTCTGTGGACTTGGCACCAGAAATCGGGTTTTTAACTGTCTCTGAAGTGCTTAGAACTGGGAAGAGGATTTAGTTTAGATATACTCAAGTTTTAAAGTCTGAAGGGTCTGACACAATAAAAAAAAAAATCTCATTTTAATATGCTTCTGTATATCTCAGTTTATATACACATATAAGGAGAAGATTGTAGATACCGTCTCCCCACAGTAGTACTAGTGTTCAGTGTTAGGATAAAGGGTTAAACATCTTTACTTTGTGCTTTCAGTTAGGATGCTGATGTAATCACCTTTGACTTCCTGTATACGCTTGGATCAGTTTCTTTTCATTCTGAAGGAAACTGACCTTTGGTGTTTTGTTTTTTTTTCTTAAAGACCTTCAAGGGATCCGGTCTTGTTAACTTTGTTGGTTATTGATTCCTATGATGTACATGCTTTGAAAACCAGGGCAGATCTGCACAGGAGCTTGCAGATCAAGTCGGAAAGACTGGAAATGTCTTAGAATGCCAAAACTTAGTGATAAGATTTAGAAAAAACAGTTTTAGTCAAGTAATGCCTAGTTATTGTCTAAATAGCATAATTCATTTTCTGAATGTGTCTCTCTGACTTGTTTTTATAGTCTCGTCCTCCTGTGACAACTTCAAGCACTATTCCTCCAGCTGTGGTGGCAACTGTCTCGGCCACAAGAGCTCAGTCCCCTGTTATAACTACAACAGCAGCACATGCTACGGAATCAACACTCAGGTAAAGATACCTTTATCTATAGTGCCCTGACTTTACAGAGGCTGCGGGAAGGGGAAACATACATGTTAATCATCCAGAGCTGATAATCCTCTAGAGGTGGGATGATATAATACAAAAATAGTAGTGCTTGTACAGTGCAAATGCTTTCAGTTCTGTGAATAAAAATTACTACAAATGTGAATTATTGCTCTGTGTTCTGAGAAAGATCAAGCTTAATGAATCATTTGTGATCATCTGATTCCTGGAAAGCAGAGTTTCTGTTGTAGGAACCTGTGGCTAGTTCAGCCATCTTTTTTATGAAGACACAGTGGAAAAAATGACACACGACTATTGAAAAGCATCCCTGACAGAAAGTCTTTTTTATTGATAAGTCTGCCTAAACCACAACACCCTCCTAGCTGGGTACTTACAGAAGATGAGGACAGAACGGTGTAGTTAAAGCAGCATAAGAAACTTGACCATATGTTTGATAGCGGTGCTGCTTTCAAAGAGAAAGAGACCAAGGCCTGATGTGTGTCCCTGCATCTTAACCACATGGATACTAAATATGAAAGATATGTTCATAAATATTTTTCTTTCTTTCCAGTCGACCCACCCTGTCTATCCAGCAGCACCCGCCTTCTGCAGCTATTAGTATTCAGCGGCCTGCACAGCCAAGGGATACGGCTACTCGGATTACACTACCGTCTCACCCAGCTATAGGAACACAGAAGCCACAGCTCCACACCATGGCTCAGGTAAACTGCAAGAAGGGGGGGAAGAAAAAAACCAACCCACAAACCCTCTTGCTTCATCTAGACATCTCTTTTGTTTGTATCTTGAGCGCTAAGATTAAATTTGGGAAAAGAGTTAGTATATTAGCTTTGAAATTCATGTTCTTTACAGTCAATGCAGCATGATTCCATACTAAGTAAATATATTTTAAATGTACTAGTCTTAACTTGAAGGTTTTCTTGTCTTTTCATAGAAAACCATTTTCAGTACTGGTACTCCAGTGGCAGCAGCAACAGTGGCACCAATTTTGGCAACAAATACAATTGCTTCAGCAACCACAGCTGGTGAGTATTCATGTGGGAGAGTTGTAGGGTGTGGTTTTTGTTGGGTTTTTTGTTGGTTTTCCTCCTTGAAGATGGGACCTGATTACCTTTGAAGAATTCTTTATTTATGGTAAAGGCTGCATTTGGAAGTGCACAAGCAGACTTCAGAAGAGAAGTTGCTGAGTTCTTCCAGGAGGTTGTCTGGGTTGGGGTTTTTTTCCCTCTTTATTTGGATATAGATACACTGGTGTGATAGGGCTTCATAGAAAGACCTTGGATGTTTTTGGTTTTTTTCTTTAGGTTCTGTGTCTCACACCCAAGCGCCTACAAGCACCATTGTCACCATGACAATGCCCTCCCATTCTTCCCATGCTACAGCTGTTACAACCTCAAACATCCCAGTTGGTGAGTAACTTCAGTTTTAACAAGAGTGTGTAACTGATGCTTCTATTTTCTTTTATATTAGTAGTGTTTGTGCATATTAGCAAATTAAGGAGGGGAAGAAAATCAGTTCAAGCTGGGAGAAACCAATTAACAGGTCTACTGTGGAATAGCTTTTTTTTTAATACCAGGAAGAAATAGATGTTCTAGGAAGAATAAGTAGTAAAATGGCTCATTAACTTACTCAATTTAATTTTCTGACGAACTTGGGCCTTTTGGCATTTCAGAACCTGCATTCTGTGTACTAGACATTGTAGCTGCTTGGTTATAGAATATGGCTTTCATAGTTGATTTTGTAAGTTCCTTCCTGTGCTCTTTGAGGCATTAGGTGTAGCCTCATCGAGTTTGGTTAATGTGTTCATTTAGACCTTAGTGGTTTACCTCCAAAGGTGGGAAACTTACTTGCCTAGATGGGGGATCTGCCTGAAATGTTTCCAACAGAACTGCATAGGTTTCCTTTTGTTCATCTCTGTTTTCCTGCTGACTTCTTTCTCATTCTTTTGAAATCTTGTAATATATTCCCCTGCCATAATTTTCCAAGGAGTGAAGTTGTATCTTGATACATCAGTGTTTCCTGTAAAGCTTTTGTAGGTGTTTTCTTTCTTTTCTCGGCCTCTGTCTATGTACGCCTCTGTCTATGTACGCCTCTGTCTGCCTTGATCTCATTTCCCTTGGTCTCTGTCAATTTCTGCTTTGGAAACTTGAATAAATAAGTTCTTGACAGCAGAAAGGATTGGGCTAATCCTAAGGAGAAAAAAAAATAATTTAATTTGAGCACTGGAGTAACTTAATCTGTTAGCAAGCATAATTTATATATGCATTTATAATGTCCTCTTATTCTGGTAGAAATTGATGAAAAATGCATCGTTTCCCTTGTTCTTTCTTGCTACTGAGGAAGCCTGTCATCACTGTGGATAGGAAATCATCTAGGGATGGGGTGGTTTTTTTACTGGGAGGAGGGTTAGTACTGGGGGTTTTGCCAGGAGAATTAATCTTGCCTTTGCAATGTCTTCCAACTTCTCCTTTGAGTGTTAACTGATTACATGTTTGTCTTTATGCAGCTAAAGTGGTTCCTCAGCAAATCACGCATACTTCTCCCCGGATCCAGTCTGATTACACAGCAGAGAGGAGTAATCTCATACCCCTCTCTAGTCACCGGGCATCACCAAACCCAGTAGCAATGGAAACCAGAAATGACAACAGGTGGGCAAATACCAGCTCTATGAATAAGAGTGTGTGTGAGTAGGTTTTGAGTGTTTTGCTGCATTTCTAGGTTCTGATATGCTGGAAATAATGTGTTTTAAAAAACCTGGGGTGAGGGGGAGTTGGTAGTTTTGAATTAATCATGATAGTTACATGCTAACTTACAACAGTTGGGATTACAAAACTCAGGGAGTGGTCCAAAGGCAGGGGCTGAAGTTGAACAGTTAAAATGGTGTGTGTAATGCTTGCTCTCTTTGATGCCTGTAGGCAGTCAGTGCCTGTCCAGTTCCAATATTTCTTACCAACATACCCGCCCTCTGCCTATCCTTTGACTGCGCACACCTATACCCCCATCACCAGCTCGGTGTCCACCATTCGCCAGTATCCAGGTAAGACAAGCTTTGGTGCAAGCGACTTTGACACTTCGTTCGGTTGTTAGCTTATGTATGAGCTTTAGTGGTGGGAGAAGCTAAGAAGCTTTTATGCTTGACTCTGACAATTTGTCACAAAAAGTCTTTGATGACTTGTTTTTGGGAAAAAACTCCCGAGCAAGGAGTATTGAGCTACTTCAGAGACCTACTAAATAGAGCTTACAACAGTTTTCTCAGGAGTTTCACATTTGATATCTTTGAGGGTTTACATCTCTCTAAGTTAAAGTTTTGGATTCCACAAATAAAAACAATTAAACTCCTCCAAACCAGTTCTTTAGTGCCTCTTCATTCCCTAGTGTTCCAAGAGGCTCATTTTCATCTCGTTCGGCATGAATGTGCATGAGTGAGAGAGAAACCTGAACCAGAAATGGAAAAAATAAGCTGCATTGCAGACTCTCATGTTAGTCTTCTTTTTTAAAAAATGGGGCAATTAACATGTTTAACTGTTGCAGTAACTTACAGAAGTCAGAAATGATGTGTAATGTGAGCCCATGTAGTCAACCTAAACTTATGTCATTCTCTGTGGCAAAATTTCGAGCGCTTTTAGTTTACTGAGTGGGTTAGGGCTGTCCTCTATAACATGGTAAATTCCACAGTCCAAACCCTAGGAATCTGGGCTTTCATGGAACATCTGTGTCTGCTGGCAGCATGTTAACCCTTGAGCAGTGTAGCAGGAATTTGGAAGGACTTGGAGGTGGCAAAGCCCATTTGTTGAATGGGAAAGTATGCATAGGGGATTGACGAGTTACTGGGGCCTGTTCTTTCCGTCATTGGAATTCCTGTGAAAAGTCACAAGTCCTGACTATAAGTCACGTCAGGATTTGAGGTGAGCTTCAGGATGATTAAATGACTCGCAAAAGGGACGGGTGAGCTTCTTTTGTAACTTCTTGAAGGTTTTAAAGGAGAATGTGCAAGTGAGTGGTGGTACTTGGTGTTGGCAGCTGTGGTTGAGGAGCGGTTACAGAGCCCCTGGTAGAACATGATTGCAGACTCTCAGGAGTTTCAGTTTTGGTAGTGTATTGGGGTGATGGTAGGCTAATGCTAAATTTGAAAAAAGCAGATATAGGTTGTTCAGCAGGAACAGAGACATGTTGCTTGTTAAATTGATTTGAAGCCTCAGTAGCTGAAGGTACTAATTATGGCAGTAACTGGTGACAATTCAAAGCAGAGGATCCAAGGTGTCAGTAGGGACATGCATCTGTGCTGAGCACAGCCAGGTGAGGGCTTAGATAAAAGTGCAGAGGAGCCTTTTTAAAAGATCACTGAGAAAAGGAGTATTTATACAGAATTTTGAGGAAGAATGTTGGCTTTGGCTTTCCAAAGTGTGGTTGTGTTTATATAGTCTCCCAAAAGGATTTTGTTACATAGAAAGTTCTGCAACAAGAGTGTTTTGCATATGGTATTCCACTAAGAGAATTAATGTGCTATAGTTTATACAGAAGCCATTTTCATGGACCTGGTGCCAGATTTCAGGGTTTTGACAGCTGTTCTTAGAGTGTCTTGTCAGCACAAGAACTTGATCGAAATCCTGTGACAATGACAAAACCAGCTTGTTCTGTGATGAGAGGGCTCTCCATTGTTAGCAAGCAAGTCCATTGTTGGCAAGTTTGCACTTGCATTCTGTGTATGGCTGCAGAAATCGTAGTACTGTTCTGTAAAGGCTGGAAATCTGGAGATCCAGGAACTGCAGGTAGTCTAACAGCATTGTTAAATGCTGCCTGGGGGAACTGTAATATGCTGTAGAGTGGATATGGGAAGATGGAATCATAATTGCTTAGAGCTGTAAATTCAAATGAATGAATTGAACTTCTTAGAACAGGTGCTTCACTGGGAACATTGTTCTGCCACAAAAAGATTTCATGTTCCTTTTAGCTGTGGGATCCAGCCTATAATTGCAGCCCCTGTTCTGAGCCAGATAAGATTGTATTCAACTTCAGAACAGCTTGTCGACTTGTGCTAAGGAAAATTTTTGATTATGTGGCTGGGGAAAGGGGATAAGGAAGTAAGCCCTGTTTTACTGTACTTACACTGCTTTCTCCATTTGCTTTTGTACACTGAAAGGTTTGGAGTTTTTGAAATTGATGTAATGATAAGCTCTGCAGAAAGACAGTGTTTTGAAAAGAAACGTCTTGGGATTCTAGGGTTTTTGATTATTTTTTTTAAGCAGGGAAAATGCCAGGTGTTGGTACTTACAGGCTTGGTAAAGTAAGATAGTGAGCAAAAATAGTACACAGATTTCTAAGACTGGAAGCTGGGAACAGAAATGTAATTTGAGTCTAACTTTAAAAGTAGGGTTAAACTTGAACTTTTCTCATGTTGCCATTTGAAATAGAAAATGGAATGAAAGTAAACAGTAATGTTTCATTCTTCTGGCAGACAGTGTGGCCTCTCCACTCTCAAATTTACTACTGCTCCAACTAGGCTGGCAAATTAATTTTTCAAAGCAGAATAGTCTTCAAAAGTAAATATTCGAGTGCAAGGTGCTAGGGGGAACTGAGGCGACTCACTGGGTAGGCGTGACGAGATGTCCGTGTTGCTGTCCCAGTTTCAGCCCAGGCACCCAACTCGGCCATCACAGCTCAGACTGGTGTCGGAGTGGCCTCCACTGTCCACCTCAACCCCATGCAGCTGATGACTGTAGATGCATCTCACGCCCGTCACATCCAGGGCATCCAGCCGGCACCCATCAGTGCGCAGGGGATCCAGCCAGCACCAATCAGTGCCCAGGGCATTCAGCCAGCACCAATCGGCACGCAAGGACTCCACCCCGCCGCACCAATCGGCACGCAGGGGCTGCAGCCAGCACCAATCAGTGCTCAGCAGCCACAAGCCGACACCAAGACTTCAGGTAAGCACAACCAGTGGAGTCCATGCATTGGACCTAGTCAGAGCGACTGAACTTCTGTCCTACAAATTTGGCTTTTTTTTTTCCTTTTATCCTGATTAATGATCTTCTAATAGTCTCTGTGGTCCAACAGTGGACACTAAATACATTCATACACATTCTCTCAGCAAATATTTTTTTACTTATTTCTTAATTTATTTTTTTAAGCATACCGGGTGGAGTGTGTGGGTAGCCTTGAATGAGTTACTTCAGTGGAAAAAACTGGTAATGCCTGAGCTTAAACAATTCTCTTCAGTTTCCCTTGTGGGAAAAGTCATTTACAAGTAAATGATTTTCTCCGAACTGTTTTGGCTATGCATTAGATCACAGTAGCAATTAAAATACAGCCAGGTACCTTCAGCAGTTGGTAGCCTGATCTTGGACTGTGATAGAAGTCATCTATCATTATCTTTCATTAAAGTGATTGGTCTGATGAAACCCCAACAACTTACTGAAGAAATGGGATATAGCAGCCAAGAGAATATGCTGTTGCAGAGCTGGCAGACACAGTGTGGTGACTTCCTGACTGTCTAAACGCTCTGCATCAGTTAGTTGGACAAACAGGCTTTGGCAGAAAGTCAGAAGATAAACACAGCTGATAGTGCTTACTTACAGGTGGCATGTATTGCCATGTAGACTCTACCAGGAGTGTTATTCTGTTGACGCAGCTGTGTTGGTGGTCTCCCTAGCGATTTCTGCATTTTCCATTTCTTCTGGAAAAGATCACTTCCCTAGCAGCAGTTGTTAGGCAGGAGGTGGTTTCCACCTTCCCTGCAGAAGGTTCAGTGATCAGATTGCATGTAACAAAGGTATTGCTTACAAAACAGTCTGAAAGCACTGCAGTTAAAAGATTGAGGGAGTCAAGGGAGCATGGACAACATGGGCTCTGCAGACACCTGCTTTGTCATCAAGTTTCCTGAAGTAACTGCTGCTTTTTTTCCTCTCTGTATCTGTTCTTCTCTCGGTTGTGTCAATGTCCATCCTTCCCAGCAGTAGTCTTGGCAGATGGAGCCACCATTGTAGCCAATCCTATTAGCAACACATTCAACACAGCTTCTGCAGCAACTACAGTTGTGCAAACCCATAGCCAGAGTGCCAGTGCCAGTGCACCAGCCCAGGGCTCTTCCCCGCGCCCAAGCATCCTCCGGAAGAAACCAACCACGGATGGGTGAGTAGAATTGAGGATGATATGTGAATGACACTTCTGTGCAGTCTAGCCCAGCTAAATGGAATCGTCTCAGTGGAGAAAAGAAAAGTTGTAGTAGATCATTCAGTCAGCAGGGGTTGTGAGTAACCTGCTGATTTATGAAATACCCTGCTTTTCCTCCCCCAGGCTAGGATATACTTTTCTCTTGCTATCAGTAATAAAATGAGAAGGAGGACAGTTTGTCTCTAGCTCTTGAAAGTGACCTTTTGAGGGAAAGTGGATTTGAGGCTTTCTTGCTTAGTATAATAAAAACAAAGAGTGTATAATCTACTAAAATTAGAATTCCATGCTTTGTCTTCAGTGCTTTTCTTAGAAGAATATGTGGTTGAGTAGGTAGGATAGGATTAGTACCCTGCTGGGAAATCTGATTAGGAAAAAGGGAGGGAGTAACTGAAACTCTTAAAATATTTTATATTGTCTGTCTGATTTTAAATGCCTGACTAAAGAGGCAAGAGACAGCTTTTGAATTAAGAATGGATTCCCTCACAACTAACGACTGAAAATGTTTGGAACTGATGTGTCCTATGAGACTAAAATTGCGTATTTTTTATTTGGATGGAAGCCTTTTTTTAAGGCAGAGAAACTGCAGGCTGTAAAACTGAAACAGAAATTAAAGAAGCAGAGGTAGATCACAAAAGAATGTTTCTATCTGAGAGGTTGATTATGTTGGACAACAATTTGATTTCCAGCCCCACAGGAGACTGAATAATCTCTAAAATACTTTCTGTATTCGGCCCTGTGCTGCCTAACATCCATGTTCAGGGCTTGAGGTCTTGGAGTCAGGCTTTGACACAGTCTAGTCCAACTAAACGAAGCAGATGCCTGTCTGAGCACTGTTCAGTTCCAGATGACTTGCTCAGTCTTGAAACAGCAGTGGAGGACAGTGGCATAGCCAGACCTCCCTTTGTCCACTGTTAGAGCCTGGCAGCCTTAGTAAGATGCTCGAGTGGCAGGGTGAAAGTAAAGCTGGCATTCTTGGAGAAGCCCTAAATGGGGGTGAGACGAGGCCAGAGCAACTAATCTCTTATCTTTAAAGAAAATAAAACATAACATCTAACTTGGAAAGTAAAATGAGACTCTTCATGTAGCAAATCAGTTATACTGAAGACAGAGTGCCATGATACAGCTGTAACTCCTCTCCTGGTTTGAGCCAGAAAGGGTTGATTCCTTTGCTCTCAGTGGTATTTGTCTTTCCATCAGGGAGGTGGGAATCTCAGGCCTCTCTGTCTCTTACAGGCTGGCAGTCCGGAAAAGCTTAATTCCACCTCAGCCACCTGAAGTAGCGAGCACGCGTGTCGACAGTACTATGCGAAGCACATCTGGATCACCAAGGCCTGCTGGGTAAGGCTTTAGGAAACAACGTCATAATAGTTTCATTATATTTGTTTGATTTATATTCTTTGTCTATTGAAGCATTTTCCTTTCTTTGGGGAAACAATCTATTTAGAATTTGTCATTATGAACTTTGAACAGACTTGACAGGTTCTGCTGTTGTGAAGCTGAGGCAGTAGCCTTTTTAAAAAATGTGGTTATGAGCTTTCATTAGAAACGAACAAAAAATCCTTGTAAAGGATAGGCCTCAAAATTTTTTTCTATAATACTTGGAAATTAATGCTGAAGAAAGGTAAATATAGCTTCTACCCTACTTCAGTTGAGTTCAGTGGCTTTACAATTTAGTATTTCATAACTATTATCCCACAGTGGGAGCTCTTGCAAACAGAGCATGGGGGGCAGTACAGCTTTGGGTAAAAGTTCCCCTTGTCTGCAGTGTGAAGCTGTTTTGCTCCTTTTACAAGTATTTTGAAGTTACCTGGAGTTAGTCATGAAGAAAGAAAATAGCATCTATAATAAATAAAAAGGATTAGAAAGGGAGTGGAAAGGGAAATGTAACTGAGATGACACCTTCTCCTGTTGTTAAACGCATCATTGAGCCAGGTGTTACTTGCAGGTGCAGGAAAGTCTGAATCCAGCTCGGCTCACTCACTTTGTGCTAGGTGGTCATGACTGAGATGCAGTTAACTTCACTTTGTTTTGCACTTTTTATGTTACAGTGCCAAGCCAAAACCTGAAATCCATGTGTCCATGGCCACTCCTGTCACGGTGTCTATGGAGGCAGTGTCTAATCAAGGCGGCGAGCAGCCCACCATCGCGGTCCCCCCCACCTCCCAGCAGCCCCCCTCTGCCATTCCAACAATCATCGCAGCAGCCAGTCCCACTTCGCAGCCTGCAGCAGCTCTGTCCACCATTCCAGGAGCTGTCCCAGCCGCTCCACCAACTTCTACCACAATCGTGGCAGCACCCGCTCCTCCATCAACCATGAGCGGTGCCCTGTCAGCAGTGCTGGGTCCTGTGGTACCAGAGATAAAAATCAAAGAGGAAGTGGAGCCTATGGACATAATGCGACCGGTATCTGGTAAGTGGTTATTAATCTTCAGGATGTTTCTTTTGTTGTTGAGACAGTGGAGAAATTAGGAGGACTTCAACACATCCATCCTGAAAATGAAATTGCATCTCTTTCATGGTAGCACAGAACACCAGTCAAAGGGTTCCCGTATGCCTTGGTACTCAAAGTTCTTCTTTGCCTAGTCTCCCATGAAATCACCTGTCATTGGGACTGCTTTGTTCCAAAGAGTCTGAGTGAATTCCTTGCTTAAAGCGTGCACACACTCAGCAGCAGTACCAATATAGTATGGATCAGGTCAGTTAATCTGAGTTTTCTCACAAATCCTACTGTTCAGGTCCAAGGGCCTTTCTTGTATGTGAAGAATTAGTGACGCGAATAAGACATCATAGGGCCCTCTTGTGATTCATGGATATCTTTCTCTAAAGTCTTTCTTTAAAATATTCATTATATTGCCTTACTTATCCAGCTTGGCCATAGTTGTTATCAGATGGTAATATCAGTAAAATTCAGATCCTTATAGATCTCAGGTCAGGCACTATGCAGTGGCAAAACAATACAAATGCATCCCACATTCATGACTATCAGAGTTCTGGTTTAGTTTTTGGTTTTATCGCTCTCCTTATAGTTGCATGTTGTCCTGTGATGGAAGAACCTGCTTGCTACAGGTGTCTCTGGAGCACAGGCAGAGAGCATTAAGCTCTTCAGGGTTCTTTTGTCTCTTATTGGCAATTGTGGGTATGCCAAATTGCTAAGAGATCCTATCCCAGAAATTTTTTGCTGTGGTGTTAGTCACAGCTGATTGAGCTTTTCCCTCCAAATGTCAGGGAGTGTTCCCTCAGGCTGCCTGCCGCTCTACAGCCCACCTTCAGAGTGTGTTGACTGGTGCAGTAACCTACTGACATGGTGCTGTTGACCCAGCAGTACAAGTAGACTCTTGCAGTCCCGGTTTGATTGCGTATGACTCTCTACTTATATTACAAGAGGAAAGGGACTTGCTCACTATTGACTGTGATCCATGCTAGCGCACATACAAAGACACCTTTTTACAGTAACACAAGACCAATGTTAGCATGGATTCCTTTTTGTAGCATTAAACTAATACAAGCTTCAAATATGAAGGAACTGAGGGACAGTTTTCTCTAGTCTCATTTTTTATGCTTTTGTATATGAGACACTAAAGATATTAGTGTATAGGCTTGTCCTAGCAATTGCTGCTCCTTAGTATCTGGCCTTCTACACATATAGAGCTGACATGCTCATACACTTCACGCTCCTCACAATGCACTGAGACAGGAACTACTGTTGGGTGTAGTGTTCAAGCAATGCTAGTGTGTTACTTGTACGCTGCTGATGGTTTGGGTTCTCTTCCTCTTTCGTCCTTCTCAGCAGTCCCTCCTTTGACTACGAGTACTGTGTCTCCGTCTTTGGCATTGCTGGCCAACAACCTTTCGATGCCTCCAAGTGATTTGCCACCTGGTGCCTCCCCGAGGAAGAAACCCCGTAAGCAGCAGCATGTCATCTCCACAGAGGAAGGGGACATGATGGAAACAAACAGCACTGATGATGAGAAATCCAATGCCAAAAGTTTGCTGGTAAAGGCAGAGAAGCGCAAGTCTCCTCCGAAGGAGTATATAGGTAATGTCATCTCTAATATCTTTTTTCCTTTTTGAATGTCTGTATTTTTGCTTCCTTTTGTTTCTCAGAGAAGCTGCTCTGTCTTTCTCCTGCTTTGAAAATATAAATAATACAGAATCCAAGTGTCGGTTTCTCAGCACTTTCTGTATAGTCACATTCACGGGAAATAACCTTTCTTGATACATAAAGCATTTTGTATGAGGTAGCGCCTACTGATCTTCTGCTGGAGTTACTGTGTCATGCTGATCTCCTACCTTCAGCTACTTAATTAATGATGACGATAATAATACAGTTCTCCCTGGATTCTTTTCTAGATGAAGAAGGTGTAAGATACGTCCCTGTGCGTCCAAGGCCACCTATCACATTGCTCCGTCATTATCGCAATCCTTGGAAAGCAGCTTACCACCACTTTCAGAGATACAGTGACGTCCGGGTAAAAGGTCAGTCTGCTTCTTGTAGTTTGACAGTTTCATTCATCTGGGACGAACCACTTCAGCATACCTGTTAAGGGTGTCTTAGAAGTACTTAGCTGGCTGGTGTTGATAAGCAATCCCACAAAAAGGTTTTCATTGCAATTTGGAAAACAAGGGTTGATCAAGTAAGCTAATGACTTTTAGCTAGATGTTGCCTAAATCTCTTCTGCTCTCAAGGTAGAGGAGAAAAGAAGGGAAGGACACTAGATAGAGCTAGCTGTGTTTTTTGTAAAAGAAAAAATCGTATAGTAATTGAGAAATGTATTCCCCTACAGTGATAGAAACTTACTAAAGAAAGTAATTCTTAAAGAAGTGACATGCTATGTGATATGCTACAGTTAAGTTTTCTGATTTTCTTACTACCTAACAAACTTGCCAACTTAATCAAGAACATTTTAGATCTAGTATAACTAGTCTTTTGAACTAACAAATGGGCTTTTAAAGAAGATTTTTTTTCTAATATGAGGAAAGTAGAGATCGGATACTGTTTTTTAGGCTTTTTATCTCGTATCTTAGAATTTTTAAGCAGATTGGGGTTTTGTGACTGTAAATATCTCAGGGAGGGAGTAGATACATATTTCAGTAGTAAAGGGTGGACCTTTTACTTTTTCATGCAGGGTGTTTAAAACACTGAGCACTACATTCTTTAAACTGGGCAAAAATGGGATATAATACATTTTTTTTCTGAAAATACAGATAACCTGTTAATAAGTGAGAGCAGCAGTCAGATATGTGGCAGATGCGTAGCTGTTTTCCTGTTTGAATCAAAACATTGCTCATCCTCATTTATTAAGATGATTTGCATTAATGGTTTTGTTCGAGGAGAGGCCTGGTGAACTCCTGAAACTTGAATAACATTTTTTTGTATTTCCCGGTGACAGAAGAGAAGAAGGCTATGCTGCAGGAGATTGCCAATCAGAAGGGTGTATCCTGTCGCGCACAAGGGTGGAAGGTCCATCTCTGTGCAGCACAGCTGCTACAGTTGGTAGGTGAATGGGGCTTGCCAGCTTCCTACAACATGGGGGAACAGAGTTCTGTAAGATAGGAGGATGTTTTTACAAACTCAGTACATGGTCATCTGACATTGGGTACCGTAAAGGAGCTGGTGTGTAGTGCCCAAAGGGAGTGGGACGTGCCTTCCCGTTTCTCAGAAATGTGGCGTAAGTGGCTTGGAAACAGAGTGTTGGTTTTGATCCAGACATAAGAGCTGATGTATTTTGTACAGATGATCAAAATTGGCAACTCCCTCCTGCTGATGCACAGGTCTGAAGAAGCGTCTGTTTGGGATGGTGCGGCTGATCTGAGGAGGCAGCACTGATCCACATTCCTGGATGCTTCTGTTTCAGGTTGGGGGTGAGGTAGGTGCTCTGCATTCTAGCACCAAACTCCCCAAAACCTCTGCATTCCTGGAATAGTATTGTGAGAAATAGGGGAAACAGTTCTGGTTAGGATCCATGTTTGTTCAGAAGTGGAGCAATCCTGTAAATAGGATGTTAGTAAGAATGATAGTGCCACACTCTTATGTCAGAGGCTCCATCTTCTGAATTACTAACATGAGCAGCTGAGAGGGGAACAGATTATCATTTTCTCCGTGTAGCTTTCTTAATGTGGGCGAATGATTTCTGGGCTAGCGGTAAACCTTCTTATGGAGTGCCAATGTCTTTTAGACAAACCTGGAGCATGATGTATATGAGAGACTGACTGCCCTGCAGGAGGGACTCATTCCTAAGAAAAAAGCAGCGACCGATGATGACTTGCATCGAATCAATGAACTGATACAGGTGGGTTCCTGTGGCCTCTCAGTCCAGCAGAACTGCTTTACCCTTAATGACAAAATACTCTACTGCAGTTAATAAGAGCTAAGGCTGGCTTTTTAAAAAAAAAAAAAAAAAAAAATTCCCATAGGTACCCTTCCTGTGCTTCCAGTGCCATCAGCTACAGGTGGTATTAGGAAAAGGTACAATGATTGATTAGATTAGGCGGTCTGCTGTTAATGACGACAGTGTTTAATTTCAGGGGAACATGCAGAGGTGTAAACTTGTGATGGATCAAATCAATGAGGCTCGAGACTCCATGCTAAAGGTCTTGGATCACAAGGATCGTGTTTTGAAGCTTCTAAACAAGAATGGAACTGTCAAGAAAGTATCCAAATTAAAGCGAAAGGAGAAGGTGTAAAGCCAGAATAATGACTCTGGAAATGGAGAACTTGTACAGAATGGAGTTGAAGCTTTTCGTAGTTTGGGTTTATTTTTAAGCAGAGCATCTGAATAAAAAGGATGAGTTTAGGGAACAGATGGCAACAGATGGACATGTGAAGCCTGGTGACCTGAAGGGATTTGTCACTGATCTGTCATAATGAACAAAGATTTCTCTCAGGCTCATCCCTTTTTAAAGTCTTTCCAGTCCCATTTGTTTAACCCTCCTGATGTGTTGGTGCCTACTAATTGGAACTGGTGATGCAATGTGTGGTGGACAGTGCTCTCTTCCTGTTCTGCAATTTAGGGGTAAATCCACACAATGTGTGTGTACACCTGTAACACAGAAGATTCTGCAGGGGACACCAGGAGGCTGATGCACAGGTATTGACCCAGACAGCAGCCATGCCTCAAAGTATTGAAAATGACACCGCTTTCAGTTACCCCATTCAGTTCTTGTTCTTCTGACCTTCCAGTGTCTGACGTAGCCTTCTTAAACCAGTGCCACTGCACTAGGAGATCAGCCACACTGAAAATCTCCAATGGCTCAGAAGTCCTAGCTGTCAAGTTAAAAGGAAAAAAAAAAAAAAAAAAAAGGAAAAAAAGAAAAAAGTGTGGGGGAAATCATTTCAAAGTGATTTTGTAGTGTCTCTGTGTGTGTCTATGTTGGTGCTCTGGGATACTTGTTTTGAAGTACCTCTTGCAACAGAGGACTTCATGTAGCTGGTGTAATGTTAATTGTATGTACCACATACATCCTGAAAACATTAATAAAGGACTTGGAGGTTTTTGTATGTGAGCAGTTTGTATACCTTTATACTAGTGAAACTATTCAACCTGAGAACTCAAAAACAAGTTAAAGCCTTGAAAGAAGTGTTTTGGGGAGAAGAAACAGAATGTTGGAAAGTAGTTGGCCTCTTGTGCTGCGGAGGGAAGGATAACTTAATTCATGTTTCAGCTGTTAAAGATGCAGTATGAATTGCTCCCCATGCACCTGTGCATTTAACCTTAATTTTTTATAAAGGTTGCCAAGCCAGTTCATTTTTAGCCTTTTTATCAGGAGACTTCAGTTTCATGAACTAATTCTGTTTTACGAATACTTTTTTCTTTCATCCAGCTATAGGGCTTTTATCTTGACTTTACTCAGAACTCTGTTCTTTCAGAAGTTAGATTATAAGAAACGGTATTTAATTCCCCATTTCTAATTTTTTAAGTAGAGAAGTAAGTAGAATGTCCATTTTCACACTGTTGTGTTTTAACACATGCAAAAATCCCAACTTATTTCAGATTTGCCTGGATGGCAGTCTCATTTTTATTTAGCTTGATTTTACTTTTTAAAATAAAAACACATTCATTGTAAGATACAATTCTAATATAATGATATTGTAACTTCAATAATAGGAAAGTTATGATAACTGTTTGCTAATTTCCTTGGCTAGAAGAAAGAAAACATGAAAATATCCCTACAGTTTTACAAGCCCACAAGGAGTGTGTGCATATACATTTGTATGCTGAAATGCAAGAGAGACTGGCACAGCGCAAATTAAAATGCAAGAGGTAAGACATGAAAATGTGGGAATCAAAGTGCTGCTTACTGTCATACTGTCATGTATTTGTTGTGCTTCAGGAACAGAACATGCATAACTGGTCAAGTGTTTGTTTGACGTCATGGTAACAAAACACTGACACCGCCAACACTCCGAGGTTCGCCAACACTCCAAGGTTCGTAAAGACCCTGCAAGACATTGCCTTTTGTAGGGCTGAGAACTGTTTCACACTGTTGGCAAAGGGCTTTTGGATGAAATCAAAGGCATTACCAGCAAAGGCGGATGTATTTTTGGGGGGAAGGGACGGAAGGATTCACAGACATTTAAAACTTCCTCATAATCCTTTCTCTAAGCTATCTTCATCTGATTCTTTGGGAAGACTCCTGTAGTAACCATAGTTTTCATAAGATGGTATTCACTGCTATTATCTAGACTAAAAGGATTGTGCTATTCCATAACCTTAACATTGTAATGTCAGCATTGTCCTAGTGCTGCAGAAACCATATGGATTCTGTAGGAGAAAGTAAGAGCCACTGACATTCAACTGGATTTATCTAACTGATGTTTTCTCACCTCTTACTCTCTATGCTTAGATCAGGAATGGTGTACAGAAATTCCACTTCACAGTCTTAAAGACTTACACCAGTTTACTTGTATCTTGAGGTTAAATGTGTAGTGTGCTTATACTGGGATCTGCAAAACCTGTTCTTCAGCTCGCTTAAGTGTTTTGCCTGTGTCTTGGAAGGAAATGAGAAAGTGGTGGTGTGGTTTGCTGCAGGGTTCCTCTGCCACATAACTTGCTCTATACTGAGAGCATATCATATAGCTGTAACACCTTGATTTTTACAGTAAACCTCATCTGATGGAATAACTATTTCTCTGCGATATTTCTAATAGGGTTGTGTAGAACAGGTGCAGGGAAGGACCTAGGTATCCCACTGGGGACGAGAAGCAGTTAGAAATATTTAACAAGTAATTTTTGTTCTGGTATAGTTGCGACGCTCGGTATCTTCTGCCAGAAACGTGTTTTACATCTCACGGAAAACAAAATCAGGTCGGCAGCCAGGGCCCTTTTTATCACTGTCTTTGCAAGCAAGACCCACTGCGGCAAAAGCGACCGCCAGCCGGCCTGCCCTCGTTCCCCGCCCGGCCGGATGAGGTATCCGCTGGGGGAGCCCTGTCGGTACCTTCATTCCCGTGAAATCCTCGGCGGAACAGGCCTCCGGGCCTCTCCCCTCAGCGGGAAGCTCCCACCGGCGCTGGGCAAGGCCGGGCCGAGGCCTTACGGGCGGGCGGGAGCCGGCCCTGGCCTCCGCGGTCCCCTCAGCCGTGAGCCAGCGGGCGGGAGAGGCCCGCCCCGAGCGGAAGTCCCAGTCTCTATGGTTCTGGCGGGGGAAAGAGCGCCTTCCCCTCTCTATGGTCGCGCTGGCTCCGCGGGGCCGACGGGAGGCTGGCGGACTATGTACATTTTTCCTTCATTACCTCACGAGCGGGGAGGAGGCTGCCGGGATAGCGGAGGACCTTCCCTCGGCCTCGCTCCGGTCCTCCAGCTCCCCTCGCTGCCCGGCGGCCCCGGGAAGCCCGGCTGCCGGCCCGGCTGCCGCGGCGGG
>VZSZ01003836.1:621963-645473 GCA_013398815.1 Ibidorhyncha struthersii
CTGCTACTTGCTTTGTCTACCAGAAACAAAAAAAAAATGATACACTGTAAGTGCACCGAAGAGTAAAAACTTTGTTATGTTTGTTGGTGGAGATGAGTGGAGCTTTGAAGAGCAGCCTTCAAGGGAGAATGTGCTTAGCTCTACAGAAAGAGAGCTAAGCAAAATATGAGGAAGAGTGGTGCTTCTTCAGCTCACAGTCTGATGCGTTGCGTGAGACGCTGTGTACTTTATTGAGGAGTGCAAACCCACTTCGTGATAACGTTCTGTTAAAGTTTGCTGCCTTCTTTGTAAATGGATTCCTCTGCAAAAAAAAAATTAACTGCACTGTGCCTCCCATAAAATTATACTAAAAGAATGAGTGAAACTGAAATCAAGAGTTTTCAGAAAACAGTAAAATAATGTCATTGATTTGAAGAGGATACTGCTTCTAATGTCAGACACTAACTTGGTGAAGGGACAAGGGGAAAGTCTTCCTTCTGTAAAGCAAGTGGAAGGGAATAAAGTAAGAAGCTGAAACAAGTGCTGAGCTGGTGAGAATTGGACAAGGACACTCAGAAGGGTGTTCAGTTGTCCAAGTTAATGAGTTTAGCAGGGAGGGGAACCAAACATTTGCCAGTTGTGGAACTGAAAAAGTGCGTTCTGGAGATAGTGCTAGTTGGGCAGTATGGGGAGAAATGGAGACTTAACTTTCAAGGACGATACCAAGGTTAAGAAGAAAGAAGGTGTGTATTAGAAGAAGCGAGGAGAAGGATTTATGAAGGTATTTCGCTTTGGTGAGATTTAGCTAATGTTTATCTGAAGGTTGAATGCGTAGGTGCAGAAATGTTAATGTTGTTAAAATGTTTGGTGGAAGAATTATATGGGAAAGATCAATGACAGATACACCTTCTGACACTCCTCCAGGGGCCACCTCCAGAACAACAGATAAAATAAAAAGTTGTTGACATCCTTAATTTAAGTTAATGAATTTTAAATTGATGTAAAGGAACAATGGCTTAAACAGGTCAAGGACTCTTTCTGTCTATTGAATGTCTTCCCACCTTATTGGCTGTCAGTGTAGATGTAGGTTGTGCATCCATGCAGTTATTATCCGAGCAGGATTATGGATACATGTTCTGAATGCTACTGCAGACTAAGCTGTTTAATATTGTAAATACAAGTGAACGGAGAAATACTCTGGACTAGAATATAGAATAGTTCCAGGGACTCCCTAAACTGAAATATTTCTGTTGTTGTTTTTCATATCTGAGCTAAGTAGGCTCCTTTTAGAAAACGATACATTAGTCTGCTTATTCTTTTGTCACTTGAAAAGCAAAGGCTTTTTTTTTTTTTTGTGGTGTTGTGTTCTTAAGTCAATAAGAGATTATTTTGTGCAGATTCATTATTTTGATGTTAAAGGAGATTTCTAGCTGGATTTTGTTGCTGTTTCTGTCAACTAGTTTCAAAAAAAGGTGTTCTTTCAGGAATCCCAGCTGTTTGAATTTTACACCCAGCTTTGAAAAGTGAAAAATGATTCACTGGGCATTTCTGTCTTTTAGATCAGCACTCCAAAGCAAAACCAGCTCCTCTTTTTTCTTCCTCTCTGGGCAAATGCCTACCTCAGTTTTCTTGTGTTTCAGCATTTATGCTGTTGCTTCTAGCAAATAGTTGCATGTACCCCAGGGCCAAGCATGGGCTTTGCGCTCTTGTAGAGCAGGGATGATCTGTCACACTTGAGACAGTGATGTAATGAACTTCAAGCCAAATGTTATCAAATAGAAGGGTAAGCAAAATGAAAATACATAAATAATTTGCATTGTTGTCCTTTGTAACTTAATTAATGTTGATGTAAGAGATCTTTGAACAAAACAAAGGTATACACCAGAAGTCTCTCTGGACAGACAGGAAGGAGACTGTTGATGGAAGGAGTAGAAAGATGCACGGGTTTGTCCCAACCTATTTCTCAGATAACAGATCTTTTCAATTGGTGCTGAACCCTAATGTAAAGATACAAGTAGTCGTGAAGGTCAGGATTCTGCATAAACAGCGTGATAACTTGAAAACCATCATGAATTCCAGTTACCAGCTTGAGAGGATATGCACGTGGACAACAATCTTGATTGGAATTATGGAGCTGGTAGATACCTCTGGCGTCAGGGAACCTTACATACATGTTAGCAATGACGTTCACAAATCAATGTAGAGAAGGTGGCATTGCAAGAGTTGTAGTTACGTTTGAATTAACTTGGTAAATGAAGAAAATATTCCCTTTGCTATTCAGGTTATTGAAAAAATTACAAATTTGAACCCATATGGCATGCAAATAATTAATTGGTTACTCCTTCCACATTTGTACTTAAGACTTTGATTTTTTTAATATTAGGTATTACAAACTGGCACTAAAACTATACCATGCAAGTTTCTACTTGCCATGCAAGACAAATAATAAGATACTTGCATCATAAAATCTGTACTGTGACAGGTTTTTTCCTAATACAGGCTAAATTCTGATTTGAACAAATTATATTTTGCTACTTTAAAATTCCCTTTGTAGTTGCAATTGGAGAAGCTAGTTTTTAGTTGCTGAAATTCCCCTCTCAGCCTAGCAAACCCTCATCAAACACACCTAAAGTAGGATGTTGTGGCTGGGGGAGAAATGGTTGCCATTATCTGCTCAGGGTATGACTGCAAAGTGCCAGTAAGCGCTTGTGGGTGAACATTGGCAAAAGATTGTTGTGACTTTTCTCAGTACATCTGGGAAATACACTTTTCAGGGAGGAGCTATGGAAAAATTGATGTATTGTCTGCTGCACCTGCAATTTGCTAAGCACATTTATTCTCCAGATACAGAAACAACATCTTTTCTACAGTGAAAAACTTTATAATAGTGAAATTTTATATACTTGTACAAAATCATATCTTTTTTATGCCTCAGTTGTTATGAGCACAGTGAAAAAATGTTTAAAATGTGCTTTAAGATATTTTAAAATATGACAGCCTTTTGAATGTAATTATCCTGTCCTTTCTAGTAATATCTCTTCCATTATAGATGCAGAAAGCTGCGTCACAGCTCAGTGGAAACATCTATTTTTTTCCTTTTTTTTTTTCTTCCCTTTTTTTTTTGGAAGGGGAAAGAGGTAAATTGGAAATATGAACCTGTAATTTGAATTGAAGAAGAGAAGGAACTTACTTAGATTTGTATTCTGTCAGTGATGTTTTTCACTTTCTGCCTTCCCTTTTCTGTTTGGAGTGAGTGTCATGTGGGCTAAATAATGTTTTCAAAACTTTAATTAGATTAAGCTAAATTTCCACTGAGCTTGTGACAGCCCTGTTTCTCAGAAATCTCCTTTATAAGTTTAGTATCTTTTTTTTTGGTAAGCTTTCTAATGTATTTTCTTACGCTCTGTTTCTGTTTTGCGTTTCAACATGTGGTAGCTAGATGAAAACATAGAAAGTCCCTTGAAGTTTTGTTGGAAAACTAGAACAGTAAATCCTCTGTCCTGGTCAAGCAACCATGAGGTAACTGATGGTTGTGGACGAATGTTTCCACTTCCTAGGTAGGCAGAGTACTTCACAATTATCACTTAAAAGCTATTTGCTGTTCTTGGTAGTATTTCTGCCATTGGTCACAATGGCTGGTAAATAGATCCTGAGTGATGGATTTATGCTGTGATAGAGTTTTTTAATTCCTTTGTTGCTCTGAGGAACATCACTGGGCATTGCTTTATCACTACATTTTAAATTATGTTCTATCTACTTAGACATGAGAAGGTCTGTTGCCTGTATTTGAGAAATCATCCACACTGGTTGGTTATCCACGTGGAAATCATCCACGCTGGGTTTATTGTCTGAACAGAATCTCTTAGTATTTTTCGTAATGTTTGCTGCAAAGATACATTGCTTAGAGGAGCTTCAAGAGTTGAGGAAAGCGTCTGAGCTCTGTTGTAGAAATCAGTTATTCTGTCTTCATGTTTTAGAACTCCTGTCAATGTTGGTTTAATCCCAGAAAATTACTTTCTTAACACTGCATGTTTTCTATTGTATTACTTATCTTTTAAAGTTCAGTAGAAATCCACAGACTGATGTTTGGAATCACTGATGACTAACTTTCTCATTTATGCTTGGGTTTGAAGCGGCCACATCTTGTAGTCAGTACTCTGTAATCTGAAAAAGTAAGATCATTCATCCTGGTTTTATAATTAGATCAGCATCATCAGTTGCCTTGCAGAATATTCCAGATGTTCAGACGTTGTTGTAGAGCTGCAGCCTCCACTATCCTTTCTTTACTGTTTCTCTCTACAGCCGTTTGCAATTTCACTCACTTCTGTAGAAGCAAAGTTTTTGCATTTAATATTCACAGTCATCTTTACCCGTTTACCTCCTCATAGACCTCTTCTGAATACTGTTGTTCTGAATTTCTTGGTTTTTTGAGGCTTAATCACGGCTTCTAGTTTAACAGATTGAAATGAGCCTGCTGAATTTGAGAATCTACTGTTATGCCTGTAAATTCATGACAGTAGACAGGAAAATGGAAGTCCATGTGATGTTTGAGTAGCAACAATATAGTGATTTAGATACATGTTCAACAGGAGAGAATCTGTGTAAATCAAATGTAAGGTAAGCAAAAGATGTGACTATAAACTGTTTGAGCACTAGGGACAGATCCAGAAGTCAGATGCTCATGGAAATAACAGGGGAAAAAACCCCTAGGCTTGCTTTTTATCCTTTAAAAAAAAAAAGAGGAAAGCTTTTATCGCAAACCTGAATTATAGATGATTTGCAGAATGCCTGGGGATCTTTCAGGTTCTATGGTACTACAAATAAGTAATCTTACTTGCTTCACCTATATTAATTTTGATATGGGTTGTCATGTAAACTAGTGGATGCTACTAAGTGAGGCCATTACTTACAGAGGTAATCAGTGGGGTCAAATAACTATCACTCATTAGAAGACAGCACAGAATCTGGCCACGAAGGTGTCAGTGGAGAGTTTACAGAGTACTGGTGGAAAGAAAGGAGTATGCCGAAAAGGTTGGGGGAGATGTTGGGTTTTGCATTTGTGGGTGTATGGGTTTTTATTATTGCTAGGTAGCAGGTGAGAAAACATGTCTATTGGGGTTTATTAGAGGGAGGGGAAGCAAGTGCACACATACGTGTGCTCTTTTATACCTTGTTGGTCTCCCCTGAGTAAATAAATATCTCTAGAGGCTGGAGTATTTCTGGTTTTTGCCTTTTCAGTCCACTCTTTGTGACGTGGAAGACGGGGCGAGACAAGCGGCTTCGTGGCTGCATCGGGACCTTTTCAGCCATGAATCTTCACTCAGGACTCAGGGAATACACATTAACCAGGTAATTATGTTGAAAATGAAATAAATGTGAAAAGAGTTTAATTTGAGTTAAATCTATAAGGATTGAAGGTTAAGATGTTGGACTGACATAGTTCAATTTAAAATGCTTCACAATAAAATAAACCTGAGAAATGTATGATAGTTAGGGTGAGGTAATATATCAGGATTTAGTGGAACATCTTTGCAACAGGTGAATTTTGGTTCACATTTTAAGGCTAATGTCAAATCTGTCTTGCATACTAACAGTTCTGATGTCTTACGTAGCACATAACTTCTGTCCAGCTGCAGTAAGTGGAAGACAGTGTCAAGAAGCTTGAACTAGAATTTGCATTCATTAGATCAGGGAGAGATGCAAATCACTTTCTCTGCTGTAGCAAAGAGGAACATAATCACGGAGACATAATCAAAAAGGGAATAATTGAGCATCTGACACTTTAATTTGGTGCTTGTATTAAGCAATATATGTTCTCTTCCCTTTAGTGCACTTAAGGACAGCCGATTTCCCCCCCTGACCCGCGAGGAGCTGCCCAAACTCTTCTGCTCTGTCTCCCTCCTCACTAACTTTGAGGATGCCAGTGACTACCTGGACTGGGAGGTGAGAACAGGTGCATTTGGAACTCTGCATCACTCTCTCGTTCCGTTCGGGTTCGGGTTAGTACATGGTGATGTGTCTCCTTCATTACAGGGGTGGATGGGTATTGACACTGGGAATAGAAGAAATGGGGAAAACCAGAAGGGAGGAAGAGGATGGGCTAGCAATATGCCTTTGGTGGGGGACGGATCTGAATGGGAAGAAAAGAGACATAAAAGTGTTTTATGTATTTGGCCCAATAGAAGATGGATATAAGTACACATGTAAAAACCTGGGAGGTACTTTGATGCTGTGAATAGAAACTGGGAATAAAAAGTAGTTAAGACTGAAGGCATTAATCATTCTTAGGATCTTGTACTTGGAATTATATTTAGTTCAAGATGGATTAAACAGACTTTGTGGTTGGGCTACTTTAGGCATGATTCTTGTGTAGAGATCTTGTCTTTCTTGCCCAACATAAGAGATGTAAAACAGTCGGACTTCTGACAAGACTTACTTCAGGAGAAGTGGCAGGGAGACTTGTTAGGCTTATCTGGGAAAGGGGGCAGAGGTCCTCTATGCTGCAAAGAGAGCTGCTTGTGAGACCTGCCTGGCAAGGACAGAGAGTGGGGAAGAGAATGTCCTTATCTAGGCAAAAGCCAAACTGGCCAGAGAGAGAGAGAGAGAGAGAGACAGTGTTGTGGGAATGACAACTCAATCATGGACTCAGTGCTAGCAAACACCTCTTATTTGGCTATTCATTTCCATCTATAGGTTGGGATCCATGGGATCAGAATAGAGTTCATCAATGAGAAAGGTGTCAAACGCACAGCCACGTATTTACCTGAGGTTGCTAAGGAACAAGGTGGGTTTGAGATGGCAGCCAAATGTGTCAACACATTGTGTCACAGAATTGGGTAACATAAATCTATGGATTTTGGGTTTGGATTGCAATGCTATCCTCATAGTAGTGCCGTGGAGCCACCAGGCTTAATCTGGATAACTGACACCTGATACAGTTGCTGCTGGGTTTTCATCTGGCCTTTCTCTCATTCCACATCTGTGCACAGCTGTATCTTAGTGTAAAAATGTTTTAGGGCTTAAGAAATAGAGGATCTCAAAGTATGGATCTTCCAGCTTCATTCAGCATTGCATCTTTCCTCTTCTATGTTTCTCCCACCAACTAGGATAACTGCAGGCTGCACAGCACCAACAGGAGAGTCCCTTTCCTCATTCTTGCTAAAGTAGCATCCTCCAGATGAGGGCAGGAAACAGGGCCCCTCTGGAGCACACTTCCCACTCAAATATAGTAGCGGTCACCATGGTAACTGCTCAAAATATTGCCTCCTTTCCTCCACCTAGCAGAGTGGAGTGGTCGCATCCTCCTGGCTCTGGGGCAAAAGACTAAGGTAGGAATTTTAACTCTGATCTCTCACATAGCAGTGCACTGTGCTATCACTAGAGCATCAGGTTGATCCCAATTTGTCTGTGTAAAGAGCTCTTAAGTATTATTTTAAGGCTGAGGGAGCTAAACTTGAGTGGCACATGATAAAACAGTTCGGGGTCCCTGTAACAGAAGCAAGGCACAGACCTTTATAAGAAGAGAGGCCATATGGAAAATGGAATTACTGTTTTATAGACCAGTTCCAATATGACTTAAAAGGGGTTGGCATGTGCAGATAGTGTGCGTGCATAAGACCACGTATGTCCAGTTCAACACTGGTATTTCTAAAGCTCGAAGTTTCCTGTTTAGTTGTTTGATTTTCTAGAGGTCTTTTAATGCATTTCTTATCTTTTTGAAATATCATTTTTATATAGAAAAATGTCCCTTGCTTCTATTTTTCAATAGACTGGGATCAGATCCAGACCATAGACTCCTTACTCAGGAAAGGTGGCTTTAAGGCTCCGATTACCAATGATTTTAGGAAAACGATTAAACTCACCAGGTAAGTCAATATATTTGTCGTCTTTTAATTTTGTTTTGTGGGTAATTTTAAAGTATTTGTACCTGATGTAAGTCTTTGTGCCTCTTTCAGATGAGATGTAGTCTGAAAGACAAAATCATAAATGGCACGTGTTAGGCATATCGTGTCTATGGAATGAAGCACAGTATGTTCAGTCCATGCAGGATCGAAGTTAGCATTTTCTAAGGGAAGTGCCACTGGTTTTAATATTGCCATCCACATGAAAGACCAAAAGAAGTACAACCTTTGAAAGTTAAAAAAGTTGATTTTTTTTCTGTATCTTTACAACAGACTTCCTTTTCTCAGTGTGCTCATCTGTGCATGGTGTAGCTATTTGGAGGTGACAGCTGTCTTAAAACCAAACCACACTGAAATTTGGCTGTTTTTCAGAATCTGCTTGCTTTTCTATACCCCCAGCTGTCCTATTGGTTTCAGCTCCCTTTATGTTAGTAAAAATTGGGACATTCTGGTTTTGTATAGAAACACTAATGTATCAGGTCATTCCTTACCTCTGGAGAAATGAGGTGGGTATGCAGAGTTTTTTTAACAGGAGAGGGCAGGATGAAGGCTTTCATTAAAATCTAGTGTAACACAGACTTAGTGCAATTCATGACCACTTTGAAGTTATCTGATGTGTAGCATGCTTTAGAAACACCTGGAAATCTCTGGTCTGTCAGAAGGGACTTCATAGTTTGTGAATTCTGATTGTACAACGTGGACTAAGTCATATACATGCTATAATAAAGCAACATTTAACCAACTCTCCATCATTTTCTTTCACTAGCCTTTCAAATGTGAAGATAAACACAAAAGTAAATAATAGTGTAATACTGGTTATTTAGTCTCTGAAACTGAGTCTTCTTACAGCAGACTTTTCATGCCCCATTTTTTTCCACAGCAAGTGGATAAAAAGAATACAAATTGATCATTTGTTTCTTGTGTGCTACTTCAGGAGTCCCCTTAATTATGATTACCTTGAATAGGGCTCAACTTTTGGGACATGGAAGCTAATTCAAGCTTAGATGGGTTATTCAGACTACTGCATGACGCAATGTCAAAGTAGTTTATGACGTTACTGGGTCCCTCTTGTTCGTTATTGGCTGTGAGCTAAAAGGTGATCTGGGATGAACATTTTTATGTCTAGTCCCTTCATATTGCATAGTCTGTTTATGTTGTTTTTTCTTACGCTGTTCCCATAGGTACCGCAGTGAGAAGGTGACAATCAGTTATGCAGAATACATGGCTTCCCGTCAGCATTGTTTCCAGAATGGCACTCTTCATGCCCCCCCCATCTACAATCATTACTCCTGACACACGGCTGCATGACCAGTCCCACTCCCCAGTTGCTGCCAACGGCTACGACATCATTGGGGCAGACGCCTCCTCTTCCTGGTCCAGTTACTTCTATTACTGCACCATTTTATGATGCTAGCTTCCGTTGCCAAGTCTGCCTTCCAGCTGACCTGGGGGGAGGATGAGATCATGACAGAACTTCAGGGGCCCAAGCCTTATCTCAACCTTCCCTCCGAATGGGGGTTCAGTTGGATTGGGGCTCCATGCCTACGAACTGTCATGAGGTGCAGAAGACCTCTAGGAGTGAAAGTGCCACTTCGGACTGATCTGTTCTCATGTGTTACTGACACTCTGGAAACTTGAGTTGTTCGTTATGGAAGCCCCCCCAGATCAAGTAGGAGCACTCCCCTGGCAGCCTGGGCAACGGAGTCCAACAAAACATTTTTTAGGTTCTTTTTAATTTTTTTTAACCTCTGGTATCTGTTGTGTACCGAGAGCTGATTGCAGTTCCCACACATCACAGGCGGACATTACGATATTGGGGAGGGTTGAACATCTGGATAGCACCCCATCCTCATGGACAGAAAACACTTAAAGATGTGGAAAAACCTTTGGATGGTATTGCAGATGAATCCATTATTTAAATAAACCCTAGAAGGCTTTAATTATCAGATCCCACTGTGGGTTGGATTCTCTAGAAATCCTCTTGGTCTACAGTTTTCTGGGTTTTTAGGCAGCGCTTCATAATGTAGCCTGCTATGAAACAGAATGCTCTTGTGCCTATAAGAGAGCAACATGGCACATGCTGTGTATACGAAGGACAAGGCACTTGAGTGTCCCTGGACAGTCTTCTCTGTTACGACCAAGTTTTGTGTCCAAACATTTGTAACAGAGCCTGACTGGATTAGGGATGGGGAGGGATTTGCAGGGCATTGACTGTAGTCATACAAGTGAGAGTAGTGACTGAAATTTGTTTAACTTAAGCTAACAGTCTCGGGGACCTTCCTTTTGATAGGGACAGCCACTTTCTCTGGTGTGACTAACAATCTTGAGAACTGTGAGTGTTCCAGTTTATAGCAGGCCTATGGAATAGAGCTGTGTAGTTTCACTGGTAAGTTATATAATTATACAGTTTGGGCATTACCACATCAAGGCAATGAGTGGGGAAACCTGTGTTACCCAAACTGTGTGAAACTCAGGTGCATTCTGTATTTCTTCTCCCATCATTGATGATTACAAGAAATACTCTCATCTAAGAGGAAGATAAGTTATGCTGTTATTCTGCAGCGTCACTGAGGGATGTCATAAACTCTGAATTGTGACACTCTCTCAGTGAGGTTACTAGACTTCAAAATATAATTTTGGGGTGTTGGTTTTGTTTTGTTTTCCAAGTTTCTGGAGGGTCAACAGTGATCAGGAAAGAAAATACAAGTGCATAGCAGAGCAATGGCTATTTGGTTGCATATATCTTTTAAAGTTTGCTTGCGTGTGGTAATGATGGCTTTTAAAATTGGCTGGTGTTCCAAGCCTGAAATTCTTTCCTGGCGTGGCAGGGAATAGGGCTGGTAGAAAGCTCAGAACTGCATGCTGCTGCTCCTTCTGGTCCTAGAGAAGCAAACTGAATTGTGCAGTTTTGCTTCTTGTAGGTGTAATGTTCTGCTGGAGGAGAGAGATGTGAGGGAAAGGAGGGGGTCCCATTCTGGATAATGGTGCAATATCGACCCAGCCTTCCTCCTGTACTGGGTCATTCTTACAAATTGCCACTTTTCCCTTGCAATGGTGTTGAAAAGCAATTGAAGATTGAGGGATTATTTCGTGATTTCCTGCTGCTGAGAATAAATCGCTCTTGTTACAAACTCGAGTGGTTTGTAATTACTCTCCTCGGTGCCGTGTAGTGATGGGGGAGGGTGGGCTCAGCTCTGGACATACCATTCACCTTTCAGCTGTCAAACAGTATGATACATAGGGCTACACTCATTACTGTTCAAGTGTTCTATGTTAGAATTTAATTTCTAAAAGGTTTAAAAAAAAAAAAAGGCAAAAAATGGTGCTAAAACTTCACCCCTGAGCACGCTCAGTGAGACTGGTCATGCAGGCATATAGTGCCAGGCTTTTCAACAATATTGTTTCTTTTTCAAATGTTTGCCCTGTTCTGTGTCTTCAACAGTGTATAGTGTTTTCCTGATTTCATTTTATTTGAATAGGGGATGACTAAGGGGTGGGGTGGGGAGGGTTAGCTGTCATTTTTAAAGAACAGAATTTTAGGATTGAGTGACTTGGTTGGTTTAAGCCTGAAGTGGGATAGATGGTTTGGGACTGGGGAAGCCTTATCCTCTCCCACTTCTATTTCCCCACTCAGACTGTTTAAAAAAAAAAAAAAACAAAAAACAAAACAAAAATGCCTCTAAAATATGTACTGTGTTCTTGTCTTGTTGCAGTGAGAAGAGAAGCTAGCAAATCAGAAACACTGGTCTGCTGCCTAAGAAAGAGGCCCTCAGCTTTAGTCCCACAAGGGTCCAGCTATAAAATCAGTTGAAAAGTGTGTCAATAGTTTAAGTTAGCTCAGAAAAATGTACGACAAGGACAGGTGGTCTCAGGAAATAATCCCATTTCTAGATCATTACATGGCAGCTATGCGTAAGGATGAAAGAGGTGAACTAGAAACAAAACATACTTCAAGTTGCCTCAAGAGGGAGGCAACCAAAATCAATGGCCAATTGATTTAAGAATTTCTCCGTGTTTACTTGGCTGGGACAGCAGGTTAGAACTACTCCTTCTCAAAGCAACTGTTAACCTGGTTTGATCTGGATTTAACTCATCCTTAGAAGCAAGTGCCTTTTGGTCTAGAAGGGCTTATTCTCATGACAACCACAACTGAGAAATAATCTCACTGCAATTATGAATTGTCTTTGTTTTACAGTAACTACAGGAGAATGTCTTTGATCACTGGAGTCTGTCAGTGTTGGAATGTTTCCACTGTGAGGTTCTTAATATTTTTTTTTTCATAATGTTCAACAGTCAATCTCAACTGAGGCCATTTCAGTTTGGGAAGGTTTTGTGGTCAAAATATCACATATCTACAATTTATCAGAACAAAAAAAAAATGTGTAAGAAAATCTAAGAGTTCATTTTAATCTTTGCACAGAATAATTTGTTTTCATAGTACATTAACAAGCATCTGCAATCTTCACTGACTATTAGTGCTGTTTTCTGTTTGTATTCTGGAAACTACATGTTGTTTTGTTGGGGTTTTTTGGTTAATTTATTTCCTTAAAGCAGGAGACCTCTTTTGACCTTCAGTGCAGAGATGTCAGACCAATTCTTTATATTACACTTGGTTGCCTCCTACCTATATAATAACTTCTGAGTGTAAATAATTGAACTCTATCCTCTAATGAAGTATTGTAGAGAATAAATCATAATGGATAAAGATTATTTGTCCTGTCCTCTTTATATTGTTTCTCACAGCCTTTATGGGGGATAAGATGAAATCTTTCTCATATAGAACGATGAACAATATACTACGTGTATGAATATCACAACTCTAAATTACATTAAATGTTTAGAACCAGGGAGGTTGCCAGAATGGCATGACAGCTGTCTGGAAGCACAGAAATAGTCAAGACAGGCTTGCTAGAAGAAAGCGAGGAAAAACAGTAAGAAAATTAAAAATGAAAATTAAATATGTTTCATTAATAATGGTATAGCAAAGTATCTTTGTATCCTGAAATAATGTTTGCTTGACAGAAACTCTCTATTAGCTGTCATGATAGTGAAATATATAAAGCACATACATGCAGAATTCTATATCGTATTGAAAATCCTGATTTTGTAAATCTGGCTTCAACTACCGAAATTGTTCTTTGTTTTTCTGTCTTTTAAAATGAACTAATGAAAACAGATTATCTGTACTTTACAGGCTGTAGCCTTCAGGTGATCTAAAAATGTTATTTCAGGAAAAAGAAAAACCCATCTTTCTAGATTCTTACTAAATATGTTAATGTTTGCTTTGGGACAGCATCAATTGGTTTGTATAATAGTTCTGATGTACATACCTCTGGCTTAAACACTTCCAGGTTATTGCTCATTTTTTATTTACAGCAGATCCTATATTTCCTGTTTGTGGATCTTGGGAAGGGCAGCCCCTAATATCAGTGATGAACAGGTGTAAGACCCCCCCCAAAAAACCCAGCCAAACAAAGGGGGAGAGGGCAGTTTTGACTTAAATATGCTTGAGAAACTCGTTGACTTCAGTGCAACTACAAAGCAAAAACCTATTTTCAGAAAATATGCTTCTGGTTCTAGTAAAGCGAAAAAGTAAATCCCCTATGTAATATGAGGAGTGGCCTGAGGAGTCCTCTGTGGCTAACGTGATTGACAGGTGACTCGTAAATTCTGAAGTCAACCATAAAACTAGCATCCGCTGTTGTCATGTGCCCAGGTAAGTTATCAAGTATATTCTCTCAGTTTCTTTGCTGGCTAGAACACAGTGACTTCTTTGTGTATTTTTATGGCATGTTTTTCCTTGATTTTTTTTTTTTGTTTCACATTGAATCAGTCAGACATAAAATCTTTGTCTGGTGTCTTTCATCAGAAGTTCTTTCATGCATGTTGCTTTCTGTAACTGCAGTAACACTCAGCATCTCACGGTGAAGATGAGGCCAGGTAAGAAGGGTGTATGTATGACTGCTCACAGAAACAGCTCAATCCAGACTAAATATAAACCAGGATTAATTCTCCAGAAAACATTTTCTTTTATTTTTACTTCTGTTTGAAGTAAGAATGAGTTAGTCATTTAGCACTCACTTCCTTCTCAAAACACATTACAGAAAGATTAGGAGAAATCTCTACAAGATAGTTCAAATGAAGAATACTTGAGCATTTTTATTCTAAACACAAAAAAAAATATTTGATTTTTGGACAAAATTTATATTATAAGCTACCTAATTGTTATTGAGAAATGCCACTTCTTGAGGACAAAAATTAAAAGTGGAACACTTCCCCATGAGACTCAATAAACCATACTTTGAATGAACCATACTTTTTTTCCTTTTTTTTATAGTCAGCTAGACTACTCTTATAATCAGATGAATTCTGACATAAACCAGCTGATAGTTGACAGTATGTTTAGATGCCATTATATATGTATTTTAAAACTTAACAGATCATGCAAGATACAGTTTTGCATTCAGATGCTTATTATCACTTTATTACTGGTATTACTATAACTTTGTATTGTTCATACATTTTCATTAACTATTGGTTTGGTGGTATAATTTTAAATGGAGTAAAAATAAATAAAGGTAAAATGGTATAAAAACCTAAACTTGAAGAGTTATACTTTAAGAACACAGATGAAAAAGCATGCATGTCTTGTGCAATAATGTCTATTACGGCACATAGTATTCTGAGTGGGTGATGTTTCATCCACAAGGATTTTGACCTATTCCTAGAATGTGCTAGAAATGTTGATGATAATGAAAAGAGATTAAGGTTTCAATAGCCTAATCTTATCACTCTTAATCCATCACAAACTTTGCATTTTTTTTAAGTTGGGGGTTTTGACACTTCACACAAAATACATAATTACTGCTAGAAAGCTGAAAAACTGCTAGATTATATTTCTTCTGCTGGCGAATTAGAAGGAAAGCGTATTACAAAGTATGGTTATACTAATAATAGAATTATTAGTTCTTTCTATATTTTATTACACAGAGGTATTTAGCTAAGCTTTTTTTAAGATCTATGTTTGTGCAGTTAGTTGTGGGTCTATTTTTAAATTGTGGCAATGCAGAAATCACCAAAGAAACTGTCTAACAATCTACTACCTAATAACATGTCTCCAGCAAGGGTTAATGCTTTTTGCTGTGGAATATAAAGTACTAGAGGCTGTGTTCACGATAAATTAGATTTGGCCAATTTTTTTTTTTTTTAATCAGTTCACTTTAGGATATGACCAGTAAATACGCCTGAAACTTCCTGTAGTCATTCACTTTACTTTGATCTATCTCATCTTCCTTTTTTATGCACATTTTCCAATTGAATTGGTAAATGCTGGAACGGTAATTATTAGTGAGGAAGAAGCCACTGCATTTTAAAAATAACAAAGGATTAATCAGGTACTCTTATGTTTAGTTTGTTGCAGTAGCTGAACAATATTTACTGTGGTTTTACAAGTGCATGTTTTAAATTCTTAAAAAAAAAAGGGGGGAGGTTCAATTTAGAAATGTTCTTGTTTGTTTCTTATTTGACTCTTGAGACCTTACCCAAACACATCAGTGATAATGAACTTTTATCTTTCATGATAGCTTCTTTAGCTGTATCTATAAACTCTTCCAAGTATCTGGCTTTCTCTTAATTGTTTTAGTTTTTGTACGTTTAAGTAGAATGGATCCTTGGGGAAAAACGAAAGTGAAATTAATAACTTAAACCTCTGCAAGCTACCTACTGCTCTGAGAATCATGATGTTCTGAGTAGATGGGTTATTTCAGAAGCCATCAGGATTCCAAGTGATTTTAAATGGTTCTCTCACCAATCTGGCACAGATTTCCGTGTTTTCTTGTAAACCTAATTGAAATTGTTTAATTTGCCAGATGTTCCCTGAGATATTTTAATTCCATTTTTCTGAATGTCTTTCTGCTTGTACCACTTAACAAATTAGTTTTCAATCAGTTTCTCTGCCATACTCATTTATCCAGATAACAAGATCTGTGATTTGACCCCTTCATATTCTTATAATTTATTCTTAATGCATTCCTTTTCCCAGCACGCAGGAAACAATTCACCTCGGCACAGATGAAAGTTTGTGAGAACAGGAGTGGTTTCATCATAAATCCTCCAACAGTCTATTTTTGCCTTTCTTTAAGGGCACAGGATGACATAGTAAGGTCTGATAAGATGATAATACTTTAAGAGTCTTAGGCTGGGTAGGCACATTCACGTAAGCTCTCCAGGGAAAATACTACTCTCTAAGTTATTTTGCTGGCACTGTTCCCATGACATAGTGTCAGAAGAACTATCTTCATTTTCAGCCTACCTATGACTTTTAGGGATCTACAGATTACTTCAGGATAGTCTGGAAAAGCAACCTCCCTTTCAAAAAGTGTCATTAACAGTATCAATACTCCTTCCTCACAGACTGAGGTATATTAATCACATAAAATCATAGAATAGAATCATAGAATTATCTGGGTTGGAAGGGACCTTTAAGATCATCGAGTCCAACCGTTAACCTAACACTGCCAAGTCCACCACTAAACCATGTCCCTCAGCACCACATCTACATGTCTTTTAAATACCTCCAGGACTGGCAATTCCACCACTTCCCTGGGCAGCCTGTTCCAATGCTTGACAACCCTTCCCGTGAAGAAATTTTTCCTAATATCCATCCTAAATCACCCTTGGCACAACTTGAGGCCACTTCCTCTCATCCTATTGCTTTTTACTTGGGAGAAGAGACCGCCCCCCACCTGGCTACAACCTCCTTTCAGGTAGTAGTAGGGAGCGATAAGGTCTCCCCTCAGCATCCTTTTCTCCTGGCTAAACAACACCAGTTCCCTCAGCTGCTCCTCCTAAGACCTGTGCTCCAGACCCCTCACCAGCTTCGTTGCCTGTCTCTGGACATGCTCCAGCACCTCAGTGTCCTTCTTGTAGTGAGCTGCCCAAAACTGAACACGGTATTCGAGGTGGGGCCTCACCAGTGCTGAGTAGAGGGGGATGATCACTGCCCTAGTCCTGCTCACCACACTATTCCTGATATAAGCCAGGACGCTGTTGGCTTTCTCGGCCACCTGGGTACACTGCCAGCTCATATTCAGCCGTCTGTCCACCAACACCTGCAGGTCCTTTTCCATCAGGCAGCTTTCCAGCCACTCTTCCCCAAACCCGTAGCATTATATGGGGTTGTTGTGACCCAGGAGCAGGACCCGGCACGTGGCCTTGTTGAACCTCACGCAGTTGGCCTTGGCCCATCGATCCAGCCTGTCCAGATCCCTCTGTAGAACCTTCCTACCCTCAAGGAGATCAACACTCCCGCCCAACTTGGTGTCATCTGCAAACTTACCAACAGTGCACACGATCCCCTCGTCCAAGTAATTGATAAAGATATTAAAGAGAACCAGCCCAAATACTGAGCCCTGGAGAACACCACTTGTGACTGGTTGCCAACTGGATTTAACTCCATCCACCACCACTCTTTGGTCCCCTCCAGCCATTTTTTTAGCCAGCAAAGAGTGCACCCATCCAAGCCATGAGCAGCCAGTTCCTCTGGAACGCTGTGGGAAATGGTGTCAAAGGCTTTACTGAAGTCTAGGTAGACAACATTCACAGCCTTTCCCTCATCCACCAAGCAGGTCACCTTGTCATAGAAGGAGATCGGCTTTGTCAAGCAGGACCTGCCTTTCATGAACCCATGCTGACTGGGCCTGATCAGCTGGTTGTCCTGCACGTGCCACGTAATGACACTCAGGATGATCTGTTCCACAACCTTCCCCGGCACTGACATCAGACTGACAGGCCTGTGGCTCCCCGGATCCTCCTTCTAGCCTTTCCTGTGGATGGGCGTCACGTTTGCTAACCTCCAGTCAACTGCCACCTCCCCNCAGATCCCTCAGTACCCTTGGGTGCATCCCATCCAGCTTCATCGACAGTGAGATAGGTCACAGTGAGACAGATAAGACTGTAACTGTCTGTACCAGAATTTCTAAGGTCAGGGTTTGCTACCTAGCTGGAGGATGTTCTGGTGGCAAAATGGAGTAGGCCGTAGCTCCTTCATCCACTTCTGGTGTGAAGCCACAGAGGCGAAGATACATCTGCTGCCTCGCTGCCTCCCTCCGGTGCCGCCGTGCCGAGCCCGGTGAGGCGGACCAGCGCGGGTTTCAGCCCTTCGGTTATTTCCCAGAGCTGAGGGAACCTCGTGCCAGCGCCGGACGGCTCCCCCTGGCGGGGCGGCGGGGCCGAGGCGGCGCCGCGCTTCCGGCCGGCGGGGCTTCCGCTGCCGGCGGCTGAGACGATGGCGGCGGGCGGCAGCGACCCGCGGACGGCGGACGTGGAGGAGGACGCCTCGCAGCTCGTCTTCCCCAAAGGTGGGAGCCGCGGGGGCGGGCGAAGGGGCCGTGAGGGCCGGGCGGTGGTTGGAGGCCGCCGCCTCTGAGGGAAGGAGCTCTCCTCTCCCCGAGGCGCCGACCTCGCCGAGCCACTGCTTGGACCGGAGCGCTGCTCAGCCCGCCCCCGAGCGCCCCACCGGTCACGGACACAGCGGTTACAGGGCCCCAGGTGTTAAAAATCTGGGATAATAAATCATTTGGATATATTTAAGGACCCCACGATGGCCAAGATGTGGCTGCCCTTACTTGTGTGGAGTGCTACGCGTGCACAGGAATAAAATAATAATAAAACATCAGATTATGGCAAAAAGGTTCTTGGTTTTTGATACAACCGCTACTTTTTCGTTAATGTTTCTTGCTATTAAGATGGTGGTGCGTTTTACAAAACCAGCTGTCCAGAGCCTGTTGTAACTAGGGATGCTGATACTCTGTATGTTTTTCAGAAAACTATTCAGTATGAATTCCAGAGCTGTGTTAATTCCTCAGAGCTGCACTGGAAGAGGGGGGGTGGGGGGTGGAAGACAGGGGGGATAGTGCTGCATTTTTTAACAGAAAGCATAGTCCCGAACGACTGCATTTTGAATGTTTTTACACTAAAATCTATAGCCTACCTATGTTCAGCGCAAGTTACTTTACCACTCCCTGTAAAATAAAGGTTGCCAGTCCTATTGTCGCACTGCCCTGTATTTGTCTGGTTTTATAAGAGTGCTGAAGGGCACCCCGGGATGCCACCTCTGATCCTGTTGCTTTGAACAGCTCATACTGCTGATGTTGAAATACCTTCTTGTTATTGGAATAAAAATGGTGATGAAGAACAAAAATAAAGAGAGTTGCCTAAAAAAGCAGGGGGGGATCTGTTAAGATTGGTTGAAACTTTTTTCTGATAATAAAATTTCAGTGGGCCAATTCACCTTTCAAGTAAATGAAGTATTTTTAAAAATGTTCAGCAGCATCCACATGTACTTTAAGAACTCAGAGGCTTTCAAAAACCATAGGCGTCACTTTTGAATTTTTTAACATTACAGTTCTAAAAATGTTTTTCTAAAAAAAGTCATACATTACTTAAGTTTTGCCAAAAATGGGTGAAGAAATTGTATTGCAAAAATGTGACAAATCAGAAGGTTAGGGCAGCAAATATAAAATGTGTGGTCAAAAAGAGAAAGACGTTGCATTATTGCTCAAAATGGTGTCATTTTTATCAGCATTTTCAGTATGAAATGCTATCCAGTCATTGGTGAAAGGGCTTGCATAATTACAGTGAAGCACATTGTTCATTTCCTTATTTACTAAAGCTAAATTTACATAGAAAACTTCCATAAGGGGACTTTTTCATCCATGCTTTATGTTTTTTGTGCTGATTCAAATGTAGAATTTGAAACTGCGGAAACCCTTCTAAATTCAGAAGTACATATGCTTCTTGAACATCGTAAGCAACAGAATGAAAGCGCAGAAGATGAGCAGGAGCTTTCAGAAGTCTTCATGAAAACCTTGAACTACACAGCGCGCTTCAGCCGCTTCAAAAACCGTGAAACCATTGCCAGTGTCCGTAGGTGAGTGGAGAAGTCAGGGTATAAAACTATACTGGAGAATTCGGTGCATAATATTGATGTTGCTTTAGGAAAGTACAGTTTAGTGGTGTTTCCTGATTTGTACTATAATTCTGAATCTTGTCTTTCTGAAGAGGCAAGAAATTTGATCATAATTCTTCATGGAGAGTTGTACTTTGTCTAGGCCAAGCCTTTTGAACCGCTTTGTTTTCAGTATTTAAATGACAGCTGATTGCTGTAAATGGGAGATTTTCTAGACTTTGTAGAGTAACTCTGGGGAAGTGGAGTTAACAGATGTGACTCTTTTTTTCCTCTGTGCAGTTATATAATTAGTCTTTCATCCTGAAAAAACATTGACTTCGGTACCAAAAGCAGAGTGAAAAAAAAAAAGGTACTTGGTTTGGTTCATGCCTTTTTATATTTCTAGGTTGCTTGTAATTTCACCCAATTGTTGTCTCTCCTTACAGTTTGCTGCTCCAGAAAAAGCTCCATAAATTTGAACTGGCATGTTTGGCTAACTTGTGTCCTGAGACAGCTGAGGAAGCGAAAGCCTTGATTCCTAGGTGAGACTTTATGTATCATAAAAGGACTACTCTATACTTTCCTGGGGTCTGAAGCCAGCCATGGGCAGATGGCCCCCTCTCTTCAATCCAGATCTGTTGATAGAAAAACTTTTGGTCTCGGTCTTTCTTAACCTACCCATTGATCTGACAGCGAGGCAATATTTGTACGTGTCCCCAGTGACACTTCTGACATTTACTGGATTAAGTGTAAACAGCTGGGTCTTAGGCCACCCAGCTGTGTTTCGTTGTTTTTGGGGGTGGTTTTTTTGTTTGGTTGGTTTGGTTTGGTTTTTCTGTTGGAGCAAATGACATTTCTGCTGTGAACTGTTTTGTGGATAATGTACGGGGGGCAGTAACTTCTTCATATCTTGATTTGTTACCTGATGGCCTGAGACAGAAGAGAGAAACACTCATCTGAATTAGTTTCTTCCTTGTATACTACGATTTTATAGCAAGACTGGACTGGCTTATAAGCGTGAGGCTATATGGACTTCATTTAGAGGTCTATTTAAACCTGCACCTGCCTTGCCTGTGTAATAAAACGATTTGAAATTATTCAGCAGATAATTCTGGGAAGGGTGGAATTTTGTCATTTGAAGAGGATGCACTACATAGGGATTAGAGTGATAATTGTACAGTAATGCTACAGATGCTTCCTGATGGTACTGTACAGGTGGGTGATGATGGTGTTGAGACTGACAGGAGAGAATTATGGCTGTCTGAAATGAATCCAGGGGGGAGATTATTTCTAAAACCTTTAATGTCCCCTTATTGTTCTTATCTTGCAGCCTGGAGGGCCGATTTGAAGATGAGGAATTACAGCAGATTCTTGATGACATTCAGACTAAACGCAGCTTCCAGTATTAAGGTTAACCCTCAACCCCTTTATCTGAACACCAAAAACTGGGAACTGTGACTGTTTCTCAGCCCTCTGGATCAATCCAGCTCCTGGCTGAGGGAGGGGAGCTGTGGATACAGTGTACTCCAGTGCTGTGTCATCCACAGGTGCATTCAGGCTGGAGAGCAGCGTAGTCCTTCTCGTTTGTTCCACGTGTGTGTTGGTAAGGACACCTGTATGGTGAGAGCCAAAGAACCCAAAAAGAACCCACTTTTCCCAGTGGCTCAAGTATTTGTTTCTTCCAAATCCCTCTCCCTGATTTGGGAATTTTCAACATGTTTCTGTTTTTTAGCAGAAATGTAGGTGTGACTTTTTTTTTTTTTTGTTAAATTCTAAAAGAGATGGAGAAACTTGTTCTTGACTCTTGGAAGGTTTAGTCATGGGCAGCATCAATTTCTGTGGTGTTTTTTTGTGTTTTTTTTTTTATTGTGTGATGAGGACAGTGGATTTTTACACCTTCAATAATTTTCTATTCTTGTTTAGTGTAAATTAAAAGATTTCTAATTAAGGCTGTGTGTTTTATAAAAATTAGGTGCATATTATGATTTTATTAATGAGGACCTTTTTGATAAACAGATCCTGTGAATATTAACCTGCATTGGAGATCTGGGGACTCCAAGTGCATAATAACACAAGCACAATTTAGGACAGGTCAGTCAGAGGCGTTATTAACTACGATCACATTGAGAGAACATTAGGGCATCTCTCCCTCTGCTCCCCTGTTCTCTGCCAAGTGATTGCAGGAACGCAACCTATATACTGTCTCAGAAAAGAAAACATTGAGGAAAAACAATTATTTCAATGTTAACAAAGCCAGGTGTCCATCCTAGGAGGGATGGGCTCCTTAAGTAGCTTGCTTACTGCCACAATTCTAAGAAGGAATCAGACAGTAAATACAGTGACAGGATGGAGGGATGGCTCTTGGTGGAGCAGTGGCACACCTCGTGTTATCTTAGCTCAGAAGTGGGAAGTCGGCAACAATCACAGACTGTTAGCTTTTAGTTGAAAGGAATGCCCTTTTAATTAGGATAAACTTCTTAGCCAGCCCTCTGAAATCCTAAATACTAATAATTTTACCACCACACCTGGAAGAGGGAGAATTTTGCAGGAAAGAACAGCTGGGACAAAGAGCAAGACGAGCGTGTTAATGCACTGCTTGTGATGATAAGCAATAGAGTTTCACTGATGTTGCAAAAGGGAGAGAAATACGACATTATTTTAGCTCTTACTGGAAACTTAATGTTGCTGCCATGCTGTAACACCAAGCTGGTTTATGACAACTGCTTGGGCTACCTCAGCTGAGGCACGTTGCATCACTGCAAAGAGCATTTATTTCTGTGCTTCAGTGGCATCGCGTCTCCTGCAAGCCAACTAAACAGACATGCCTTTCTAATTAACCACAGTAACCTTAACTGGATCAGAATAACTAAAGAACAAAGATATAAGCAAGGTGGCATGGTCAATCTTTATTTTATGGAGCTCAGTGGCCCCTTTTGGTATGGTATTGCTTTCCAGTTGCCGCTCCCACTGTAACTCAGCCATGTAAAATGTTTCTGTTCAAGCAGCTTTAAAACATTTTCATCTTTTGAATACACAGACTCTCATATCTTAATAAGAACTCATTTTTATTAAAAAAACCCAACATTCTAGACCTCTTTACCTACACTTCTGGGTAAAAGGACGTAATAATAATCAGGAGGCATGACTACTTGTAAGCCTTTGTAAGCTAATATAAGACTCCTGAGGAGGAGTGTAATGATCTGAAAGTGATCCCAGGAGATTTGCACCATCCTCCACAAACAGATGATTATGAGCATTGAGATTAGTTGTTCTTGATAGTTGTGCTTCGAAACCTGGTCATTAGGCTGGGGAAAGAGGAATTGAAGACGCTCACGCGAATCGAGCGAGGTTGATTGTTGTAGCTGTGTGGTGACCATGTGGAGTATTAACAGAAAGCTATGCGAGAGGTGCAAAGCGATGCAGTTTGAAGGTGATATTTTGTCCAGTTGTTGGTACTACCTGTTCCGGACAGGCTGGAGACGGCAGAGGCCTTGCTGCCCATAGCGTCGTCAAAGCCCGGGTCCGGGAGCGCAGCTTCCCCGCCACGGCTTGAATTTTGGCCACCCTTTTCCCTCAGCAAAAGGCAAGCGGAACGCCAGGCGCGACCCACCACAACCCACAACGCAGCGCCTCCGACACCGGGACGGCGGCCCTCAACCTAAGCCCCGCCCCGCCCCGCCCCG
>VZSZ01003836.1:645805-656909 GCA_013398815.1 Ibidorhyncha struthersii
TGAGCAGCCTGGGAAGTGCGGCTGCTTCCGCCATTTTTAGGCCGCGGCCCAGAAGCGGTGCGGCCAGGACCGGGAAGAGGCAGAACACCGGCACGGCCCGCTAACCGGTGTGTGTGGGGGGCTGCAGCAGTGAGGGGCTGCAGCAGTGAGGGGCTGCCCGGGCTGGGGCGCCGTCGGGAGCGCGGGGCCCAGGCCTTGTCCGCCGGATGAGGTGAGCGTAAGGCCCGGCTCCGGGCCCGCGGGGTGGGGTGTGCTGGAGAGCTGAGGTGGCGGCGAAAGCTGGGGCTGAGAGCAGGCAGGTGGGTCCTCTTTCCTGTCTGCTGCATAGGTGTCTGGTTGTGGCCTGGCCCGAGTCTCAAACTTGTCTTTTTCTACTTTTTTTTTTTTTTTTTTTTTTTTTTTTTTTTTAATGTTATTTTTCTCTTTGCTTTGGATTTAAGCGGAGGTCGGGTTGTGACTTGAAGATACGGCTTGGAAAGCCCTGGCCGTTATGGGTAGATACAGCCATGTGTAGTAGGCACTTCCTTATTCTGGAAGGGTGGATGAATTTAATGATGATACGGTGGCACGTTCCACTAGTAGAGACTTGCCAGTTTACCATTATGACATGGGTAGCAAACCTAGGTGACCTGTTAAATTCGAGAAGATACTGCAGCATTTTTCCATTGGAGACAACTCATTAAACTTCATGCCTCCTTGAAGACGGATGTTCTTTCTCTCTTGCTGACTGTTAGCTTCTTTATTATAAGTAGCTAGCTGTATGGTCTCAAATACACTATTTTGAAATACTGGTACTCGTTTGCACACATCTGCTTGTTTTACAGAAGTTGTCATAGGTAAGTAGTTCTGTACTTTACTGGTTTTATACCTCATTATATCCTTAATTATAATCTGAATAGTATTTGGGAGTCTGTTTCCCTGTGTAGGTATTAGTCCCTCATCCTTCTTGCAACAGATGTTTATCCTTTTATAATTTTCCTAACTGAAACTGTTTTATCTATCTTTTACAAAAGGCAGCACGGTATACATATTTGTCAGAAAGTTTATAGTATGCAAATAATATCATGTCAAAATATTTTGGGGTTCCCTCTTCCTGAATTCTTTTATCAGCTAAATTGACTTCTACTTCTCAACAGTTTGCTGCAATATTCTTCCATCATCTTTAATATTAAACTATGTAACCATAAAACATATTTCAAAGTCTGATTCTTTACATCTTGTTCAGTTGTGCTATAGTATTTCTAATGGGAAGATCTGAAAATGTAGTTAAAGACTTCTCATTTAAACACTATGAGCATGGTAGGAAAAATCTGGCTTGTCTTTGGTTGCTTTGCTGTTACCATTTTTGGAGTTCTCTGCCAAACTGCTCTACAGTTTAGAAGGTAAGCTTTACACTACGTTCCTGCATTTGACTGTTTCACAAGTGGATGGAACTACCGTAATACTAAAAGCATCAATTTTGAGAAATAAGTAGTGAAAGATGGGGAAAAATAACAAATCTTCTTGAGCTGCAGAGAATATTAGGTCCCAGTAACTAGTATGTGTTTAATTTAATAGTCCTAGAGCTGCTAAAATCTCTTAAATTAAATATCGGTCACTAAAACAGTTACAGTCTTTCCCTGTTACCTGAACTGTTGGTCCTCTGTTGAATCCTTGCAGCAGTAAATATTAGACTGTTTGGACTGTTGGAATTGAAAATTTCTCATCAGTTTTGTATTCCTGTTAGCAGCAGAGGTTAGCCCAAGAAGTCGTAATGTAGTGATCCTAAACTGTGCTTGAGATAGAGGTACTAGAAATGCCACCTTTGGCTGCAGCAAAGAGAGGCCTTGATCTGAGGAGATAAGAAAGCTTGTGTTTTGTTCCCATCCCTAGCAGATACCTTAGTCTTCTGACTTATCTGAAAAAAGATATCATGGAAAAGACTTTTGGTTGAGTAGGGATAATAAAGGAGTACAGTTTAACTTATTACTGAGATGATTTGATGCAAAATTTTTAACATTTTGCATCTGGCTAGCCACGGCGTTGATATTTAGGGAATTCCCATAGTTGGTTCACTAACACTGGAAATTAAAATAATTTTAGCCTTGCGCAGATGTTACTCTAGCTTATAATTTAGAAAACTATCTTTGTGCAGGAAAGTTGTAAAAGCAAGCTGAAAACTTTATGTAGTGTGTTTGCGAATTTTACAAAACTTGTTCTTTATTTGCTGTAATTTCATTCCTGATACTCTATCATTTTGTTATTGAAAGTTTTATGCAAAGTAAAAATACAGATACGCAGGTTTGGATGGTATAGTTAATGAAGAAATGTCATTCATAAGTATACCTCACTTAAAATGAGCATTGTTAGAGCTTAGTGGTGGGGGAAGGGGATAGATATTTCAAAAGATTAAAAGCTTAACCTTTCTTCTCTTATTATAGAGAATCTCTGAAAGTAACAGCAGAGAGGTAGAGTTTTTGATAGATAAATAGTTCTTTGTGGCTTTTATTTTGTTACTAATTAATTTTGCTTCGATTCAGAGCATCCATCATCCTGTATTTTTAAGACTGTAGTAAACTTACCAGCAATCCATTCTTGCTCACTAGTATTTAAGAACACCTACTCAGCATTTAATAGAATGTAATTTCTGGTTCAGCCAGCTCTCCATATTCAGGCTGGATGTACAAATCATTCTGTTGTGAAACTTGAAATGTGATATGAAGTATATATTTACCAGGAAGGAAAGTAAGCTAGTTTCCCTTATGTTGTGCAATACTACCTTTGATAACATGTTTAGTATAAAGACAGTGCACATACAGTGATGTGAAATACTGGTTAAAATTGTTCTTCAGTATGGGGTAGATTAGAGTTTATATGGTGGCAAAAGGTAAGGCCTGAATGTGTTATAGCATACTACAAGCCTGCATTTGTGTGGAGGTTGTAATTAGGAAAGTGGCTAAGTATTCTAGCCCTTCATTGTTTGCTTATTTTAAAAGGTTTTATTTGAAGCTTCTTTGCCTTGTCTAAAGACAATTTGATTTAAAGGAGAAAAAAACCCAAACAAAAAACTAACCCAGAAAGAAACATGAAAACTGTAGTACTTCTTAATAGCTTTAGCACAAGTCAGAACATACTAGTTTAAGTCTACTACTGACTTGATACTTTGCCTTGAGCCATCACACTTTTTTGGTATAGTTCCTTCTTAATTGCTTAGCATGATGCCAGTTACAATTTGTAAGGCATTCTTTGCATGTCGAGGGATATTAAAGACCAAAATATTTTACGCTTTGAGACTCAGCTAACTGGTATTGTTCCTGTTTTACCTCTACACCAAGTTATAAAATGGAAGAAGTATGATTCTGTGTAGCAAGAATGGCCATGATAAACAGATCCTAGTTTATCTAAGAAGCTATGTACCTGGTTTTCACTTGAGGGGAAAAAAAATCCCAAACCTTGTTTATTAAGATACCTTGTTGAATAGAAAGAGTAAGTGCCAACTTCCATAATATGGGATGATCTTTAATGCTGAAAATCCATGTAAGTATACTTTAAGCATTGAAAGATGCACCAAGTGTAATACTAATGAATTTTACTGAGTAAGTTGCAATGAAGCCTTACCAGGAATTGGGAGTTCTGTTCTAAGCAGTTTCATAAGCCATTGCTTTTATCGCAATTTCTCTCAGTTGTAGGAAGAAAGTCTTGCTCTACAGTATTAAATTTTACTGTTGACTAACCCTGATAAAACTTCCATGTTGTATAGAAGTGTTGTTTCAAACAATTAGATGGAAATGTTCTATACATATATAGAATATAAAAAGTGTAAGCAGTTTTTCACATTCTTCAGTCACAAATTAAAACATCTCTTCCTCTCTGGGTGCTTATATGCTGCAACAAGTAACCCTGTTGCATTTTCTTCCTATCAAAAAGGAGTTAGAAGTTTACCTTCAATTTAATTTTTCATTTACATAGGATTTTTTCCCATGCACTGTTGTTAAATCTGAACACTTCTCATTTTGTTTACTTTTAATTAGTGAGTTAATTTTGATACGAAGAACAACATGCTTGTCATGAGCTCATTGCTGTTATTTAATCAGTCTTCACCGTAATGAAATGTGATAATAGAAATAAATTCTATTAACTTTCGAAGCTTTGAAAAACATTATCAGTGGAGTAGCAAATTTGATATAACCTAGAATTTTTAGTTATTTTAAATAATTAAAATCATAATATTCTGCTGCCTGTCTTCTCTTGCTACCAGAGTTCATAAAATGGTACAGGCAGCTGTACAGGGGGACCCTTTCTGTGAGCAGAAGTAAGATGTTTGTTTGGTTTTAATCTGGCTCAGTTTTCTGTTTTGGCCTGTGTCTTAGAAACACTAGTTCTGGAACTGCTCAGGCGGTAGGGAAACAGGAGGTGATGGGAACTATCTGTCTCTGCCATAGCATTGACTTACACTGCTCTGAGCGGCTGTAACCACGTGCTGAAAGTCAGTATGCTCTGTTCTTAGTTAATGTAGCAGGTATAGCAACTCTTTATAAAATACATCCCTGACTGTTTAAGATCGTGTTTATTTAGTACCAAGTTTTAATTTAAGGCAGTTGGTTCTGAAGCTTGAATTTAGATTGCTCTTAGTCACTCACCTGTAACTTTACCCAAAAGCGTATACCCCCAAGTTGAACAGTGTGGCAGGATAGGCCAAAACCAGTTGTGCAACTACAAGTATAAATGTGTTGACACTGATCAGTTCTGTATATTAGTGTTTTATGCCCTTCAAGATGAGCACAGAGGTACTTGAAATAATCAGTGTTTCTTGGGTTTAAACATTTGAGGGCTCCTTTAAATCATAATTTTCCCAAATCCAAAAGGAACATGATACAAAATAATATATTAATGTATCCTTTTCTTAAAGGGAAGCCAGAAGCTAGATAACAAGGAGTCTGGTATTTTATGGGTTTGGTGTAGTTTTTTGTTCATTGTGAAGTTTTGGCAACAGCGATTCGTATTTTACCGTGAGTGTATGAGTATTCATCTGCAAATTTGAGTCTGGCAGGAGCTGCACTTTGTTGGACAAGTAGTGCCACAGCTCCAGCTGATGCATGTGCTTGACTTACAGCCTGAGGACTGCATAATGGTGCAGCTCTACTCTGTTTAGTGTACATTTGCAGTCATCTGAACTGACATTGCAGCCCAAAGTAGTAACTTCCCCTGCTTCTGGTCATTTGTTTTTCATCCTGTGTCAGTAATGGCATTCCTGGAGTTCCACGGTAAGTTGACTGAGAAGCTGCTCTGTGTTTTGACTAATGTTAGCAAAAAGGGTATCTTAACACAAGCAGTTTTAGGTGCATGGCCAATGTGGTCACCAGATGTTCATGTTGGTTTAAAGGAGGGGTAATGTAGGACAGGAACACACAACTGGGGTCAAGGAAGGACTGCTTTTTTTCATGTCAGCAGTTTTAGGTTGGGTTCGAGTCATTATGGAACTTTTATCTCAGCAATCCTCTAGACTCCTCACACAATGCTGAAGTTCACTCAGTAGCTATCGCTGCAGTTAAATTGTGTAATTGTGATGAGCAGTTGTGCTTTCTACTATTCTCTTTCCACCAACCCCAGTAAAAATCACCAGTTAACTCTGAAAATACCTTTCTTCCTGTTGGCGAATGTGAAAGCAAACCATTACACTCTTTTGCAGAGACTAGTGAAAGCTTATATCACAAGAAAAATCATAGATTGACCAAATTTGCAAGTAGGAGGACTGCAGACTGAGTAAATGTTAATATAGTGTGTTCATATTGTTTGCAGTGTTCCTCAATTATGCAGTTTGGAGTTAAATTCACAATTGAGTCAGTCATTAAACCAAGTTTTATAATCTTTTTTTTTCCTGTTGGATGCAAATATTTTGGTCTCCTCAGCAAATGTAAGCCTAATAAATAAACAAACTATTCCTAATAATATCTTCTGTAGACTCTTGACTAATATAATAAACCACAGCTGCCAGCTGAAAATACTGACCTAGAACTGTTGACTGAAGCACTGCTTTTGCCAGGAAAGCTTGCTGATGTTCTCAAGGCAGGTGATACAAAGCAGGGAAGAAATGCCAAGGGGTTTTAGACCTTTGGAGAATTTAGTTTTCCGAACTGAAGGTCTCTGGTGACATGCACTTCTACTGAATTGTCATTCCCATGGGGAGCTTGACTGTTCCTCTAATCAGGAAAAATCTTATACTGAACTCCGTCTCTTTCAAAGGCTTTGCGTGGGGCTGATGTATGTGAACTTGAATTTCCTTCACAGAGAAAGAGATAGAAGTACTGATAGAGAAGATGAACACATGCTTTTATTGAACAGTACTAAATGGTAAATGTGAAGGCTCTTTAGTAAAGAAGCTTAAATGTGGTCATTGAGCAGTGTATATATATCTTCACAATCATATACAGGCATTTGTGTGGCTTGTAATTGACAAGGAAAGATCAGGAAACTTACATTCCTGGAAGAGTTGGCTGTGTGATTCCAGTTAAAAAGCAAGTGTATGTTTAATTAATTTTCAGTTGTGTGAGCAACTGGTATATACATCAGCCATGAATTTAGAAAGCATTCTCGTTCTTTTATATAGAAGAATCTCTAGGTTGACTGTGTTTTAAAATAGACATGTTTCTGACAAAACTTTTAGAACTGATTGATACTATGTGGACTTTTAAACACTGAGAGCTTAAAATTATGATAGTTATTGCAGTTTTTTTCCTATTGTAAGTCCATTCCTCATTGGATTAAACAGTTTCTAGCCTAACCAGTAGCAAACAGGGACTGTGCATTGATCTTCCACACCAAACTGTGCGAAAAGAGTAGTTCCCATATACACTAGACTTTTAAATCTTAACTGGAGCAGGTATTGAGAAGCTACGCTTGAGTTCTGTCTTTATCCACATAAATAATCTAAAGTCAGAACTTTAATTGATCAAAGTAATTTAGAAGTGCTATTTTCTTTCACTGTTTCCATAATTTAGGGGACGTTTGGTTGGTTGATGGGGTGTTTTGGTTTTTTTTTAAACTTCTCTGGTTGACCAGTAAGTCAATAGTGGGAAGTATTGTTAATGTAAGCATGGTTTGAATTTGTCTAGGAGGGTCCCTAAGGCTTGCTTAGCAGCATTGTGTGATTTGATAAAGTTTGAATTTTTCTCTCCAATTCCACTGTTCTTGGTTAAGTGTGTCTCTATGTTAGCTGTATCTGGGCATAGCAACTGAAGGTATTAATTTGCATCCTTTGCTACAAACACAGCTGCTAATTAATCTGCTCAAAAAATTTGAGTTTTTGTTTGGTGGGGATAACAAATCTCTGTCTTGGATAAATCTTTCTGTGTGCATCTGCTAAATCTTTTTATCAAAAGAGAATCAAAAATCCTGGAGAAAAAAAAAATCTTCTTGGATATTGCTAGGAAAATACTGTGGGGTAATATGTTACATGGCATTTATTCTGCAGTTAGGCTGTAAAAGTGTTTAGTATCTTCTTTTCTTTTATTGAATACATGAAGTATATAAATTATCTTGATGTGTCCAGAAGATGGAGGCTGTGTTGCACAGAGCTTCTGGATGCAAGTTAGCCAGGGTGTAGACATGGGTGGTGAATGGCTTTTACCATTAAAATATGCAGTTAAATAAAAAGTTGTTTGTCTTGCAGTGTTCTACTGAACTGCAAAATCTCTTTTTGGAGAGACAAGTAGAAAAAGAATCTTTGAAATATGGTTAATAACTACTGAAAAACATTGCTTTTAGTTGTGGGGTTCTCTTACCTTCTTACACTTCTCACCACATAAAGGCGTGTTTTTTCACATGATAAGCACAATTTCCCTTCCTCCTGCTCCCCCTTACGGACTTCAGTTTCTTAGTTATGGAAACTTAAGACACTATTCTTCTACCTTTATTGAGCCTGAAAGTGGTATGGCAAACAGCATTGCTTTGTTAGAAGGCTGGCCCCGGTAACACTAAGGGGAAAAAAAACACAAACAAAACAACATTCTTTGGGTCACAAAGTAGAGATTTTCTTCATTCGTCTCTTTTGATGCTTTCAACATTTGCTTTTACATAAAAGAAGTTGCAAGAGTCCTGGATGTGTTTGTTAAACATTCAATAGATAAAGGTTATGAAAGGTGAATCTCTATAACAAGTTATAACTTTTATTAATTCTTAAGTCTTACTAAAAAGACATGGTTATCTTCTTGCCAGCATTGCATTTGCAACTCTTAGGGACTCAGGTACTCAACTTTGTTTAATATATTAAAATGGATGTTTCTGTTCCATAGTGTGAAGAGAATCAAACTGTTAGGTTGTGTGGACTTTGTTCTCTTTATCATCAGAATCTCAGTAGATTGTTTCTGAAATAAAGATACTGGTTGCTGTGTTTCCCTATTTAAGTTTAGTCCTGCAAACTGCTATAGTCCTTCTAGTCCTTTTCCCTTCCAGTGATTGTAAAGTTCTCTGAGCACTTTTTGGTGGGCTTTCTTGCCACGCTGGCTTCTGCCCCACACCCTATTTGTGTGTTTTTTACAAATGAGGGCTTGAATCTTCTAAGGAGTTGGCTTCTGCCAGAAGCCATGTATAGAAGAAATGAAAGCAAAATGGCCACGTTCGTTCTGTATAGTACCTAATAATAATTTGTCTCTGAAGTCCAGTAAAGTTCCAGTTCAGTCCTAAGTGACCTAAGGAGGAAAGATGATGATAGTCTGGTGATTTGGGGTTTATGTGCCTGAACAGTAGCACTTGAGTTGAGAGGGACCTAGATACACTTGAGGAATGGGTCAGCAGAAACCTTCTGAAGATTGGCAAGGAGGTGTGCAGATTTCTTCATGTGCGGGCATAGCCTCATGGATTTGTACAAGTTATGAAGTGAGTGGCTGAATAGCCGCCTCACTGAAGGGGACCAGAGAGTTACAGTGAATGCCATGTTGAATACAAACCAACAATATGTTCTCCCAAATAAGAACTGCATATTGGATGAAACTAGGAGTATCCCAAGCAGATTCAGCTGGGACTTTTATTTTTTGCCTGCTAAGGTTAGTGTTAGTTCAGCAGGTCCTGATATAAAAATCAGCTGTAGAATGCTGTCTTGATATTTAGGAATAGCAAGCGTGAGAGGCTTTTTTTGCTTTTAAACTGCTTTTCCTTTCTTGTTTTTTAGTATTTGTCATCCTGTGTTGTGTGTTGTGCCATGGCAAAATGGTAGCTCCAAAGTAAGGCAGCATCAGTCATCACTTCAGCGTGAAAACCGAGCTGGATGTATTTCAGTCAGTTAAGATGAATTGCTGTTACCATAGTGAGTCACAGTAGTAAAAGACAGTCTGGGTTGGTTATAAACTAAATGTAGGTCTTGACAAATGCTAAGCAGAAATCAAGATGAAGGAATATACTGGTAATTTAGAGGGAGGATGGATATTGTTTTATTATTAGAAAATTATTGAAATATTGCAAGTAAATTTTAACTTAAAGCAGAACTATTGAAGTCATGGCAGTAGACCAAATCCTGTACATATTCTAACTGAGGTTTAGGTGCAGTCTGCCAAACATCCTCTTAGTGCAATTTGTTGCTTCCGTGTTTGTTTTGAAGTACGCTTCAAGAAACTTGCTGTACAAGTTGCTTTTGTGAGGTGCAGAAAGGGAGTTATTCTAGGCTGGTTTACTGTGAAAGCAGTTTTGTCTACTGTGGCCAAAGCAGTAAAGCAGGACCTGTCTCCTGAGTCCTTTGACTTTTTTATGATGTACGTAAGCACCTGTCTTCTGTAAGTATGTCTACTTTGGAATGAGTCAAGTGTTTGGTTTGAGCATAAAATGAGATATGTTCGAGATCTGAATATTAGGTATTTGTTTAGCACTAGAAATGCAAAATTTGAAGAAAGTGTTAAATGGACACGTAACTTAACTGCAGCTGAGCAGACTCAACTGTTGAAGATTGTCTCCCAGGCTCTGTAAGCTGAGGCTTTCAGAGGAGCTGTTTGAAGTTTTGATAGCCCATTCTCCCTTGGGCTTTTAAATGTCTTCATTTGTCTGTATGCTTTCTCTACTATTTCAGAGGTTCTTGGGCATAGTGTATTTGTGTGTGAAACTTCAAAGGTGTAGGGCTTTTGTCAATTAAATATCACACTGCTTCTCTTGCTGCAGAGAATAAACCCCGAAGAACTGCATCAAAGTAATCGCATTTTGCCAGGTCTTACTCACTATACAGTGAAAGATGGTTGTTTCCTTGATAGATATGTTAGAAATGTTACATGTTCTATCCTTTCAGACTCCATATCACGTGTGTATGTGTTTGGGTTATGTTAAATATCCAAAGGTTTAAACTTCATGGTGAAAGGGTGCATAATGGAAGTACAGAACTGAAGAAAAATGGGGCGAAAATACTTCCACATTTTTAGGTCCTTGATCATGCCAATGTAGTAGGTTCAGTGCTGTCTGTGAATCAGAAATCTTTGAAGTGTCTCCAAATAAGAAGAGGTCGTTGAACCTTTTGCGCAGAGTAGTTAATTTTACTTAGTCCATGATTAATATAAATATCTGTTTCTGTGGTTTTGATGAAGGCATAGGAGATTTTTTTTCCTCCCTTCCATTTTCTATTGGAATAGAATGACTGGAATGGGGAAAGCTGCCAGTCCTTTTCCCTCCACTTTGTATGGTCAGAATTTATAACCCATTTCTAGGAAAGTTTTGTTGACAAATAGAATACAATAGAGAATGGATGCTAATGCATATTGGGAGTACAGCAGTAGAGCCCTGGGGAAATCTGCTTGCTGCAGAGAGCAGTAATGTTGCTTAATAGCAGTCTTGTATAATATAGGTCAGTATTTTTGTCTTGAGTTTTGTGATTTGGTGTATTATGGACCTCCAGCACCTGGGGATAATTAAGGAGTGTATTCTCAGATTGTAAGAATGGTCTTATTTTTCTTAGGTTTAAGCTTACTGTTCTCATATCTGCATGTCTTCTAGAAAATTTTTGGTGATCTGCATATAAAAATGCAGAAAACTACATGCTATTGCTGTGCCTTGTGTAATTCAAAAGTGGGAATAAGATATGTAAATACTCAAAGGACAACAACCTTATCCATTTTTTTTCCTACCGTTGTAAGTTGTCGGGTTTTTTTTTTTT
>VZSZ01003836.1:656933-721517 GCA_013398815.1 Ibidorhyncha struthersii
TTTTGACAAAAATACATCATTTCATGACCACAGGGCTAAGTTGGGCAGCTTTGCACTTCATTGTTGCATCTCACTGACCAATGCAAACTTCCTTTATCACTGGGGTATATGCTGTTTTTACAAAAAAGTGATGTTCTGTTAACTCAGTTCCAAAGTCAAGACAGGTCACAGGGTGGCTTTAAAGATGGGAATGTATTTTTTTAACTGGTTTTATATTTCTGCTTAATACAACCATTATCTTTCATAACTAGTGGGAAAGAGCATCTAGTTATAGAACTGTAAATCAGATCTATAGCGGCTTTCTGGACTAAATTTGTTTAGATGTAGCACTTTTGATGAATCAGCTTTATCTGTCCAAAATCTGTGATCTAAAAAAGGACTGTTAAAAAAAAAAAGTACTCGTGAAATTATTTGAGATTCTTGAGAGCCTCACACAGATGTACAGATTTCAGACTCCAGGTGATCTTGTTTTGTAAATATGATTAAATGTTTATCCAATACAGTGTGAAATTGAAACACAATTGAGAGGCAATTCAAGGAATTGGTCAAGTTAATATATTCTGCACTGTATCAGCAAATTGGCATAGCTTTTTCAGAAAGTGAACCTGAGCAAAAGAGTAGTTTTGAATTCATTTCCAGTTTAAAAGGGGAATTATTTTGGGAATACCTAATTTAGACAGTTTGAAATATTAGGAAGACCTTTTACTTAAGATTGCATGGTTTGCAAAAATAAGGAATCCTTTTTCAATGTAACACCCTATCTGGTGATTTTATGCTTTCAAGAAATGCCTGTGAGTCTTAATAGTCTCACTCTTTTCAGCCCTTAACCAGGATGACTGTCTCTATTCCTGTGTAGTAGAGAAATGATGTGTGTACATGCATGTTTATTTTTTCTTTTCTAAAGCATAAGAAAAGTTGCTGAAGATGGCAAAAATAGAACATTTTGTCTGGAATATATCCTTCCACACAATTCTTTTGCACTGGGAAGAGGTGCAATTTCCAGTTCAGGAAAAAGGCTGGATGATGAGACTAAGAAAGAGCTTTCCCTGAAAATAGCCTGAATGTTTCAGGAAGGGGAAGCCATGGAAGGACCCACTGTTGGTCTCTGGAGCAGAGATGCACATTCTTCCAAAGGACAAAAGAAAGGAGATTTATTTTTTTTTGGAACTCAATATTGATACTCTATACAAGAGGGAAATGTATAACATTAAATTGTATTTGGTCNAAATGCAGTGGCACATCTTTTCAGAGATTACTAGTTACAATAGGATTTTGAATTTACAGAAATGTTAGTGGTTACCTTGTAGATGTAAAGGTGCTTATCTAGTCAGATGGTGTTTGATACTGATGTATTGAACAATAAACTTCTTATGCTAACTTTGTGTTGTGGTGGTGTTCTGCCTCAGAAAGCTGACATGTTTATTCTCTAATAGTGTTTTTTTCACTGAATGTTCTGAACCATGTTTTGGACTTCTATGTGCTATTGCAATGCAAATAATTACTATTAATTTTCGCTTTCTGTTACACTGTAAAAGTGCTTGCTTTAAAGCCTACATATACTTTATTTAACTGTCTAATATGCATTCAAAGAAGCAGTATACAGATACACTCAGGAAATTTGTAGCACCTCTTTACTGTTGCCGGTTTAGCCATTTCAGGGAATGTCTTTGAAGCTTCAGCATGTTCTGTTGTAGTGGTCAGTACAGGGTTTGCAAAGTGACTGGCTGCTTCTGCTCCTCAGGAGAAGAGCCTTCTGTTCTACTGTTTGGAAACATACTTTTCTTTTGATGTATTCAGGTTATTACTCACTGTACTGCACCCAAGTTGCTTTCACTTGAATGAAAACTATTAAGCAGGCAAGCGTGTTTTAGTTACCAGTTATTGCACTTCATTAATGATGATCTTTACTTTTTGGGTAAACAATATAAAATTTGTCACGTTTATATGTAAATACTTTTCTTTTAGTGTTGGACTATCTGTAAGAAGTGACGGATTTAATATAAGCCATGACTCTCTGTTTTTCTCCAAACTTTACCTGATTAAACAGGTGGAGAAGGATGTTTTAGTGCTTTTTATTTTGAGTAGTCTAATTTATTTTATTTTGATTTAGTGAAGTTGTGTGCAAATTGCTTTGGTTTCATGATTTGGGCAGCAAAATCCAAATCTGACAATTTTCAAAATTTAATGCGAGATTCATTTTGATACTGAAGAGACAGGCATACTCAAATGATGACAAAGTAACATTGTTACTAAGTGAAATGCTAGTGTTATCTTTGTAGCCTTATTTGAGTACACTAAGTGGTAACCATTTTCTGTAACCGGGTAATACTGCATGTGACTTTTAGCTTTGCTCTAAAAAGCAAACAAACTCCACAAATCCATGTCTTGGTACAGCATGGTGCCTTGGGTATAAGGTCATCCTCAGTTTCTTTCATTTTTTAACTCTGTTCTATAGCTGTGTCCCTCTGATTACTCGATAGCATTAGTAAATCTGCCATCCCTATGGCACTATTAGGAATGAATAAAAGGCTTGCTCTGTTGCAAATGTATTTGTTGTCAGTTAAGGAACAGCGATGGACGTCTTGGGTCCTATCACAAGCTTCTTGAGTTCTTGGGCAATTTCTTCTGCCCAAATCTCTCTCAACTAAATTATCTTTAATTTCTCTCTTTTTTTTTTTTTTTTAACCTGTGTCTGTTTGTCAGGTTTTTCATTCGCTCTTTCTTGACTGACCTTGCTCCTCAGTTACTATTTTTGCTTCCATAGTTACTCCCAGTCTTAATTTGTTTTTTCTAACTTGTCTTTGGGGGTTTTGTTCTCCTGGTCCTGTTCCAGCCTTCAGTTCCATGTAAATGTGCCTTCATTTATTCCCCAATTTGATTGCATTTTCCAGGCTTTCTTTTGTCACCTTGGCTGAAAGGTAGGCACAGTTCCTTCTCTTCCAGTGTTTCTGAATGGCCTCATCTTTGCTCAGTGAATTCATTATATTCTCTGTATATCCCTAAATACATTTAACCCTCAAATGTGTGAAAGCTACTCAGCTTTGAAGGGGTATTCATGGGGACAGAAAGGGGGAAACTGACAGTCAGCTCTCTGAAAAGTCATGTTTCTGTTGTAAACAATGAGGATACATGAAGGAATGGCATACAGAAATTCAATTCACAGTTCAAATTGTGATAAAAGTATAATGAACAAGAAGAGAATAGCAATTAATGGGTAGCATTACTATCCAGAAACAATAAAAGCAGACCTGTGCTTGATGTTGGAAAAAAGCGTGCTGTTTCTTCTAATTCTGTGCATTAAGGAAACAATGGAGCCTTCCATTTAAACCCTTGTTGATGGGCTCTTAAAAAACAAAACAAACAAACAAAACCACTCAAAGTTTGGTACTTTGCTTAAAGGAATTTGGATGTTACTACTCTACATTACAGTGTCCTCTAATACTTGTTTGCATATTTGTACTCACTCTCCCAATACAGCAGGAACTTTAGCTATAGATGCACTGAATTCAGTCACTTTTAGCTGGTACAAAAGATCTAAAGGAGAACCTGTTGAGGCCTTGGTTTGTCCCAACAAAAGACAAACTTTAACTTAAATGTTAACCGGGTGTGTTTGTCTCACTGGAGTAGAGGTCTTTGGAAATAAATGCTACAGTTTCATCTGGTAACTGAATCTGTACCCTTTATTTCTAAAGCTTCTTTGTTTGGAACCGTCACTTGCTATGCATATACACAAATCTATATGCATGTGCAAACAGCCTTTTTATGTATCTGTTCATATATACATGATGAATGCAAACATGACTTGGGCATAAGGATATTATGTGGGTAAAGGCATGATATTTGAGGCGTTATTAGAAGAAAGTGATTGAGCAACTGGGTAACCAAAAATCTTTTTTCAAAGTTTGTAATTGCAAGTAGGAGGCTTTTTGTGATAGAGGCAGTGATCTCAAAAGTTGGAGAAACAGCTTAAAACATAAACAGAACATAAAACCTGTCACTTTTCTAACGCTGTGTGATTTCTCTTGTCTTGTCGTCCTAGTTGCGATGTCACATGTTGTCTTGTCATAATCATGAACTTGGAAGGGTCTGTAGGCACTAAGAGCTGCAATTAACATGTTTGTGTCTTTGGTCATCTTCTAAGCAGTAGTTTTTGCTGATGGTGATTGCATATTTAAGTAAATGATTATGCTAATCTAAGACAGACACTGCTAGTGATGGTTTTGGGTATGTCCAATCTAAATTGATCCATATCATAGCTAATGCATTATTTACCTATGTGTGTAACTGAAAAAAATTCATGAGATTTTGTTTTCTGGAAGATGAGAATAAAAGAAGAATTAACTCGTTGCTTGGAGTGTTTCTCTAAAAATGTAAAGTTTTGTTGCAAATATATCTGATCAAAGTCTTTTTGGAAGCCCCAGCATATATCTGTGTCTGCATTCTTGTTCTCGGTTCTTTAAATTTATTTTTGCATTGTCTGTGCAAAATCTCTCTATGTACAGATGCGTGGCTCTGAAAAAATATCTTTTTTTCCCTCTGATTTAAAGCACTAATTGCTATAGGGGTATATATCTTTAGACCTGAGAGAGATTAGTACTGGAAATCTTCTGTAGTTTTTTTTTTCCTGAGTAATGCATAAGCTTTAAAACTACATTGAAAAGGCTTTATTAATGGATTTGCATGTTTAATGCCAGCTTGCTTGGCTTGTTTGAAGAAGCTGATTTCTCTTTTTTGATCCAAAACTACTAGTATACTTTTAATTTTACCTTTGAAAATTAACACCTGAAACTTTCTGTACAACAGTTGGCTACCTTCTGACAAGTTGTGAGAGAATCTGAGATAGTGCTAGGGGTACTTGACATACTTCTTTCATGAGAAAGTTTTGATACCTTTTTCTTGTTTCAGATGAGCTTAATGTTGTATTAATTGCGTTGTTGCAGTGGTGTTATGGGTGTGGCAGTGTTTGGAGGTAGACATGGTGTCTTATTAGACCTCCCCGTTATTGGGCAGCTTTCACGCAAACGAGCCTTTCAGTCACAAGATGAAGGCTTGTTTATTTGAAAGCTCGTCTCTCTTTCCACTTACACAAGTTGTTCTCATAAAAGAGACCACTCTCCTGCCAAAGGTCTGAAATGTCCTTACATCATTTAAGGAAACATGCTCTTTTAGTTTGGACTTGTTTCTCTTGAATGGAGAATAGTTGTAATGGTTCTAGTTTGATTTTTCCCCTTGTACATTAGAGTTGTTTGTGCAGCTAACAGCCAGGTGTCATAGATGACTTCTTTTATAGCTGGCCTGACACACATTCAGTTAGCAGTGGAAAGTGTGTGACTTACAGGTTTGCAAAGCCTCTGAAGGTTAATCCCTGCCCTGTGCCAACAAACTGTCTGATATTTAAAGAACAACCTGCTCCTTGTAGTTATAAAGAGCTTCATAAATGGAAATGTTTTTCAATTATTGGGATAAAAAAGTGCAAGATAAAATTCTAAGCAGTGAAGTAAGCTTCCAACTGTTTCAAACTGAGAATGTGAGTACTTTAACTAAATAGGAAATTACATTCATGAATTTACAAACAGATTATTTCAACTTTTTTTTTTTTAATCTACCAGGTTTATTTCCATTCCTTTTATTAAATGCACTTTGACTCTGTGGAAATACTTCATCCTTCGTGCAAAGGAGGGTTTCTCAGACTTTTTGCATTCCCTTGATGACAGTGCCAGTTTATTTTGGTTTAAAACTTTTGCCAAACTATGAGTTCAAAATGGGGGGGTAAAAGTTGAAAACTAAGTTTGAGCTTTCACTGGTTCAGAGAGCGTCACTGCTTAGCCTGAAGTTCGCGTATACTACAAAGGCAGCATATATTGTAGTTTTCAGCTATGGAGAGGTTGCTGTGATTGATCTCATCATTTAAGGATTTTACAGACTAAAAAATTAGGTTGTAGACTCATTTCCCTCTGTCAGGAAAAAATATGTATATTGAAATATTTTCACTGCCCCTCACACTTTCTTAGCATTCTCAGTTGGTCTTGTTTGGGGGGAAGTAATGTTTGGTTATGTTTATTAAACCTTGATAAATATGTAATCCATTTATTTTGCAATAATGGAATTGAAAATATAGCTACAAGTAGAACATGATCTGTGGTGTATTTACAATAAGCTATGTAAAGGGAATGTAATTTCATTTTCAGGTCCTAGGATAATTTTTTGAGGCAGCCCTTTAAAACTTTTTTCCGTGTTAATAGTTAAATTAATTTGTAGCTAATGTGGTGTTTCCTGTTGTATATTGAATCTGAAATACCATTTTCTGTTGAAGGGTCTTACTGTTTCTTGCATTTACTTACACTGTTTTTACTGAGGACATTCTTCTCCCACACAGTTCTAGTTTAGGTATAATAATGCAAACTTTACAGCGATCTGTTTCAATACAAAATTCCTCTTGGTAGAGAACAAAGTACTTAACCACTTTACTGTCAGTCCTATGTGCCACAGTGGAAGAATAAAATTGTTCAGAGGAACCTGCAAATATTTACTCCCAATAAACAGTGCTTTATGAAGTTGTTATTGATGCTTGTAAACCTAAATAAGTAGAGATACTAATATGTGACTTTTGGCATTACTATGTAGTAACCTAGTGTTTCACTTTTTGCAGTCTTTCAGAAACAAGATAGCCATGGCCACAGAAATCGGCTCCCCGCCACGGTTTTTCCATATGCCGAGGTTCCAGCACCAGGCACCTCGCCAGTTGTTCTACAAAAGACCTGATTTTGCACAGCAGCAAGCAATGCAACAGCTTACTTTTGATGGAAAGCGGATGAGAAAAGCTGTGAACCGAAAGACCATAGACTACAATCCCTCTGTAATTAAATATTTGGAGGTTAGTTAATTTTCTGGGTTTGTTTGAAAAACATTTTTCTTTCCTGAAACTTGTGATTGTGATTTTCAGTGTCCATAGAGCAGTCTGGAATACTGGGAGATCTACTGCTGCATTTTCAAATTAAGTGACAAATGCTTGTAAATTTGTTATAGTATGAATACAAGGGGTTTTGGTCCTTGGTAATAAAACTGCACAGATACCCAGCTGATTTTGTAGTTTGCGTAAGCGCCTATTTTTACATTCTGTATTGGAATTCCAACTTGGAGTGCAATTGAGTGTCTTGTGTGATGTTCTGACTTTTCAGTGGACATAAAAACTCATTATAAATAATGTAATTCTTTTTTTTTTTAATAGAAATTTTCTGAAATGGGAAATAAACCATTACCTCTTCCTTTCCAAAACCAGGGCACCATAAAAATGTTTTCTTATCATTTTACTAAATAGCACTGCAGCTTGCACCATGTCTCTGAAAATCCCTTTCTGTACAGTTAATAAGTACAGAACAACTTTAATGAAGTTTTACATTTCTGTAAAAGTGCTTATTTAGCTTTCCTGATGGTGTGGTATTAATTTCTTAAGAAATATAATTTTATGATCAGGATGTACTGTACAAGTACTGGGTATTAGCTCAGAAGCAATAGAATCAAATCTGTAAATACAGGCATTGTTGGAATCTCAACAGCAACTTTGCAAAAAACATGATGAAATTAATTCCATCTGCTGTGGCCAGTGCATGTGTTTGTAGGTGTTAACAATTGGAAGGTTTTCTTAATAATAAATTTAAATTATCTTCTAAGATCTGTTTAAACACCAAACATTTAAAACACATTCTTTCATTTCAGGAACGCCCCAAAAAAGATTCTATTAGAAGTGGACTAATTTAAAAAAACTCCAAATATTTAGTAGTTCAGGACCTTTTTTACAGTGGCAGAAATAAGCACCCTCAAATTTCTGTTTATTAAAACAAAGCAAATCAGATCTGTATGTCTTGGATGCTTACACAAAATTAGGTTATGCTAGAAATCCATTTCAGTCCCAGCTTCAGTACTACTGAGTTAATTTGATGTGGTTCTATAAAAAATAAGAAAAATGGTTTATATGTAATTTGCTCTTGGCTTAAGAAATTCTAGCAAACTGTAGTAGTGTATGTGGAAATGTTTTACCTAGAATGTTGCGTTTCTGATATGTACACAGATTGATTATTTCAGCTTTGTGCTGTAGACTTTATTTCTTTCCTAATTCATGTAAAGGATTTTTGAAAAGGTTGTGTTTGACAGCTCACAAAATTTGACTAATTGAAGTAATTTTTATCCCTTGTCCTTCTAAGTTGTATCCATTTGAATGCATTGCTGTCTGCAGCTTTGTTATCTGTTAATGCTTCAGCCGCAGAAGCTTCCTTTCTAGCTCATGTCACTGTGTGGAATTTTATTCAGAGTTCATCAGCACAGCTCCTGATGGTGTAAATGCTTATCCTGAAAGTAAAGCTTTTGGAATGATTAAACGTGCTTCTTGTGGATTACCTATTAGCCTGGGCAGTAAAGTACAAGTCACCTTTGTTACAATAATGTGTCTTATTACATAGGACTGCTCCTTTCATATTGTTAAGCTGCAGTTCTAAACGAGCTGCTTTAGGCTGATGAAATAAAGACTTTAATCGTTCTTGAATATTTTGCTTGTAACGTATAAATTCTGCAGGTTTCCAGATACCGAAATCTGGAGTGCTTTGGAATTTCCCAGACAGGCTGTCAATGTGTTATTTACTTTGTTTTTTAACAATGCAGTATAGTGGTGGTATGAACTAGGAGCTGTTTTCTTCTTTCCAGAATAGAGTATGGCAGAGAGACCAGCGAGATATGCGAGCAATCCAGCCTGATGCAGGATATTATAATGACGTAAGTAAAATCGTTCTATTCACTGATGAAGTTCTGGAGATAAAATTTGTTCAGAAAACTGGAGGGATTCTTCCTGTCAGCTGAGGATATCTTTTTGTATAGAAGAGGCCTTAAGGATATGAAGGGTATCTTTACATTATCTTGTCCTGTTGTAATCCGTGTCCACGAAGGGAGCCTGAAATTGGATAGGCTTTTAATTTTTGGACCTAAGAACTCTCATAATGCACTGAGCTTGCAAAGCTGCTCTTGAAGATGCTGGTTCTAGATGTTTGAGACGGTAAATTGTGCAGACTTTTGAACATTTCTACTGAGTTACTGATAATACCCCTGCAAATGAAAAACTTGCTTTTCCAGAAATAGCTGCTCAGAATGCATGCTTTTCTTGCAGTTTCTGTTTAGAAATGTCAGTACTACATCTTTTGTTTCTTCTCTCATAGTTGGTCCCTCCTATAGGAATGCTGAACAACCCTATGAATGCTGTAACAACAAAATTTGTTCGGACATCTACTAATAAAGTAAAATGCCCAGTGTTTGTTGTCAGGGTGAGTATAGTGTTGGATTGACTTAGTTCTATTGTCTAACTTTAAATGAGAGTGATATTCTTAACTGAAGAAAGAAATAAGATAACAGTTAAAGCATTTCCTAGAATATGTGGGCTAGTTCTGTGTCTAGTCTTTCTGTGGAGAGCTTTAAAAAATTAAATGGTAAGGTCTGAGTACAAAATAATTCTTACACTCAGAGCTTGAGGTGCACTTCCACGCTTCAATTTTTTTTTTTTTTTCTTTCATTTGAGGGACCTAATATATCTTGACTCACAGAAAAGAAAATAAGGCAATTCAGTCTCTGTGCCGTTTGGCTCTTGTAGCATCTTTTAACAACTTTTCCATGATGTCTGCAGTATTGTTTAGTATGGATATTGTGTGCTAGAAATGTATTGGTGCAAATAAGCTGTTTCTTCTCTACAACTGGATTATTTTTCTTTATTGCTTTTACAGTGAGCTTTGTGCTGTTGTTACAAAAGTCAAAAGCCCTCTGGCACAGTTCTGCATTTTTGTCTATCTTGCATCCTCTAGAAAGTCAGTTCTGCAAATTCCCTGGAAGAAGCTTATTTATTTGGAGGATTGTGAAGAAATACTTGAATGTTATATTTGCACAGTTTAGTTATATTTTTCTTTTGCAGTGGACTCCTGAGGGTAGACGCTTGGTCACTGGTGCATCTAGTGGAGAGTTCACTTTATGGAATGGACTGACTTTCAATTTTGAAACGATATTGCAGGTAAAATCATCAAGATTTCTGTGTATTTCCTTGAGGTCCTGGAGCATGTTTTAGGAACACATCTTCACCCTGCTCACCATGGGTCTGTGGTCTAAGTGTGGTAATCGGAGCCTTAGAGGTCTTTTATTTTTTTATTCTGCTTTGACCCCGTGTTAGGCTGTGGCTAGGCAATTCATTTATTGCTTCTCATTTCACCTCCATATGCTATACTGACTTATCAAGAACATACTATGAGTGTTTGTAATAATAAAGAAACAAAATGTAAATACTTTTTGTTTATTATTTAGAAACCATTGTATACAGAGTAAAGGATTTTTTTTTTTTTCCCCCACAATAACATCTTGAATCTAACTAGATCATCATTGTTTTCATTTCTTTGTTGCAGCTGTTAAGTAGGAACTTTACTAACTTTTGTGTTTGTGTGGGTCAGATAGTATTTGAACATGTTTGCTAGAAGTTTTGTTTCTGAATTTACAGGCTCACGACAGCCCTGTAAGGGCTATGACTTGGTCACACAATGATATGTGGATGCTGACAGCAGACCACGGGGGATATGTGAAATACTGGCAGTCCAACATGAACAACGTCAAGATGTTCCAGGCACATAAGGAGGCGATTAGAGAGGCCAGGTTTATACACAATATACCATTTTCTGTAGTACCTATTGCCATGATTAGACTGTTCTCTAAGTGTATTCTGGGTGCAGAAATGCATGGGCTCTGTCAGATTCTGGGAAACTTCCTGCACCACATAAACACAATATTTTCTTTTGTTTCCACATTCTCACCGTTTTGCTGGCACCTTTCTGAATTAGTATTGTCCCAGTATCCGCCTCTGCAATATGTTAGAGATGTATTTGTCTGCCGCATTTTGCACTGGTATTCTTTTCAGTTTTATATGGTGACGATGTGTATCAGTTATTCCTTTTTATACGCACTGTGTAAGACAACAATTTCATTCCAAATAAAGAATTCAGTCTTTAATAATCTAACTGAATAAAATATAAAGCCTTCAGAAATAAAACACCTGCATAGTTCTCACAAAATAATAAAACATTAAATAAAGTGAAGAACTGCTTGGCTTGGTGAAGCCAAGACTTCCAGTAATACTAAATACCCACGCAGACTGCCACATACAGAAGTCTAATGTTAATACTGAATGGGTTCATCAAGCTTGAAACTGTAAACAAGCCATTGAAAAGAAGATTGTAGGATATTCTCCTGGTTCAGTGTTGATGCCTCAGTTGTGCAAATGTCTATTTATATAAAAAATGGAATCTAAAGTGATACTATCAGTAAGATGTAAATGAAGGATGTTTCTAAAGCAAACCTGCACATAATCTTTAGTAAGATATGGAAATGTTTTTAAAGTAAGCCTGAAGAGAAGCTGCAGATCCAAAATGAAGCTAAAGCAGTGTTTCTTCGGGTTCAGGTGCTGGCCTGCTTGGCTATGAAGGTTCACTGCCACAAAACCACTTTCCACTAAAGTCACCATTTTTGTTTGATAGAGTGCAGCATTTTCTGCCAGAGTTTGGTTATGAGAAGTGCTTACATTGGATTCAGTTACTGTCTGACTATCATGGCCATACACTGAATTTCTGTACTATTTTAAGCCCTTTCCTTGATCATAAAGATCTAGGATTTCACAAGGGCTCCCTCATGGTCTTTCACTGTACCAGAAAGGAAGTGAGTGCGTGTCAGTTGCTGGAGATGTTGTGGCCCTAATCACATGGCTAAATAACTCCTTGCTTTTCCAGTGATTTCCATCAAGCGATATTGACTGCTCAATCTGGAAGCTTCTTCTGTGTCTGTAGGATTCTTTTCATGGTGTTGATGGGGTGTATAATAAGAGGGATTTTTTCCAAATTACTCTTACAATAAGTGGTACACTTGTTTTATATACAGTTTTTTCAACAGTTAATCCAACTAGCATTTTCCTGTGACCAGCTTTCCCTTATTTTTGCTTCTCTGCTGCAAAGCACGTGTGGCTGAAGAGGAGTTTTTTCCTAAGAACTGTTCTCCTGTCCTTCTACACAGTGTCACTTTCGTATGGGTATTACGAAACATGAAAATCTAGGGTGACAGTTACCAAATCATATTGATGTTGCTTCTCATCCTGCAGAGAAGGCACTGCCATGTGCAGTCATAAGTAGGAAGGTGCTAAAAATAAATTCTGGATTTTTTCCTCATTTGACAGGGGACTGCAATGCAATAGTAATCCTATGCTAAATTCGTGTCTTGTGATGAAGTGTCATATGGCAGGCACTGTATTCACTTAAAAGACCCTATGTTCAAATGCATCCTTCAGTGTATAACACATTACAGTATAATTTTGCCCTGTCTGAGAAGCATAGATAATCTGTTAAATGCTGACTTCTTTCCCCTGCTGTGTGTCTTCATGTAACAGTTTCTCACCCACGGATAATAAATTTGCTACATGCTCTGACGACGGCACTGTTAGAATCTGGGACTTTCTACGTTGCCATGAGGAGAGAATTCTGCGAGGTATGTGTACCAAAAGTACTGATTTGGGTATTTCAGAGGGGGAAAACCTTTTTTTTAATTAGGTGTTCACAATACAGAAGTATCAGCTTGTCTACATTTTTGTATTACATCCCTGTCTTAAATTCTCCAAACAAGTTTTTGTTTGGCTGCTGTTATAGGTGCCTTATAATATTCAGATAGGCTGCAGTTCACAATGGTGTTACTCTGTTTACTGTCCACTTAAGCTCTAAACAATGGAGGTGGATATAAGGACATTACTTCTACTGCTAATGTTGGTGGAAACAGCTGTTTCTGGATCAGGAATACATTTATCTTTCTCCAAAGCTTAATCTTTGTGACCACTTTTACTTCAGAACACGTATCTTCATGCAGAGGATTCCATTCTTTTCATGGGAGTGCCTTCCATTCTGGTTTCTTCAGAGGCAAGGTAGTTACTTTTTCTTAGTCCTTAAGAGGAGGAGAGCATTTAGGTAGAGAAAACAAGTGAATTTTGATCACATCATGCATAGCACACGCAAGTCATCCTGGCCTCGGTTCAAAAGTTTTCTGTCAGCCATCTGTGTGTACTTAACTTCTGGTGCCTTTCCACTGGCCTTGTTTACCTTTCTCCTTTTCTTGGTTCAGTCTTATTGAGCAATAACAATAGCTTCTGACAACTATTCCTTTCTTGCACAAGATGTCAAATGTACATAATTTAATGGGAGAATATGTTAAAGACTGCCATGAGATTGGGGGTTTGTAGGCATGCAGATAAACTGCGAAGAAGGTATGCAAGAAAAACATGGAATTTCAGTTTTAGTGTGAGCTTGTTCAGTGCTTTCCAAACTAGGGATTTTTCTTTTTTAAAATCATGCTTCCAACTTGGGACCTGCGTTATGTACTTTATGAAGTAGAGCTCTCCCTATTTTTCTTGACTCTTAACCTCTATGCTTGTTTTACTAATGCATTACTTTTAAACACCACTACTTTGAAAAGACATTGGGCTCCAGTGTTCTTGCAATGGTGATATCCTAACAGAATCTCTGCATGTAGATGTGTTCTTTGCAGGAGCTGGCAAGCAAATTTCTAGGCTGTATCACTTAGGCCTGCTATTGTGGAAGGACCCAAACAGATTTGGGACTGTTTTGCTTCATGCTTTACAAAAGAAGTCATTCTGCATTAAACACGTTCCATACCCTCCCCCAGGTTTGTACTTAACTAATCGTTTAAAGCATGTGGAGGAAATGGGGATTGCCTCCATGCAGAGTTGTCAAGATTATAAAAATCCCTCCAGTTGTACATTTATTTAACGTTCTGCATAAAGTAGGAGGAGTAAAGCATTTAATTTAGGTCATAAAGAACAGAACTTGCATTACATTTCCTTCTATTACCTTACATACTTGAACATTGTGATTATGACAAGTAGAAATATGTTTTAATTTCCTACAGTTTATACATCTCAGTATACACTTTTTAGTTTGCAAAATAGCTCTATAAAGAATACCTTTACTTCTACTTATACGGTGTACCCATAATACACTTCATCTTTTATATGAGTTGGAAATATTTTGAAAACTTTATATCTCTGGATAAAATTGGATAGGGCAGCTTATTCCTTATTTCTGCTGTCAGATAAGAAAAAAAACCCAACACAACAAAAAACCCCAAACCGAAACAAAACAACAAATACCACCACCAAAAAAATCCCCCACAGCAAAACAAAAATAATACCAAAAACCCTGAGTGTTGGGGGTGGGAGGATGTTTCTGTAAAAACATTCAAGATCAGGTTTTGGTCCATAGCTCTATTATTAAATATGATCAGAAGACATATTTGAAAGAGCTGTGTGGGTAACAGGTAGCTTTCTTGGTGGAAAATACAAGATTTCATTTTGTTATTTGGAGTTCAGAGCTTATGGCTTTAGGAACCTGATCTTCAGCTTTTTGCTTCTCCACATCTATTCTGCAATTACATATTTAGGAGTGTGACCTGTAAAGCTTTCCTTACTACAGCCTTCAAAGTGTGTAAATATTCATGCCATTGCTATTCCAAAGTTCGTGATCTGTAAATGAAAATTCTGGTGACACTTCATTAAAAATATATTTCATTATGAACAAAAAGTGTTCAGCTCAAATACCATGTCAAGGAATGTTTTTTATTTCCCACTTTCACAAACTATGCTTCAGCTGTTCTGGTTAATATTAGTGCTGTGAAGTTGAAGGGATCTTACAGTGTAGTTTAGATCCAAAGTTTCACTTAGTGTGTTAAGGTATTCTTCAGGTTATGACACTGAATTATAAAAATCAAATGAAACTATCAATTTACAGTCAGATGTGTTCATAAAAAAGATAATCACAGGGACACAATAGCAATATATCATTATTCCTACTGATTTTTAAGTAACAAATTAAGGAATATGTTTTTTAAAAACTTAAGGAATTTAGTGCTAAGGAATGCTTTTAAAGCAATTCTATAAAGAGCATTAGAAGTACTGGGAAAAGCTTTGATATAGAAAGGACAAAATTCTGTAGACTTGTTACAGATGCTTTTGATTGCACTGCAGTGAATGAATGGAATTTATTTCTATTTTTTGATGAAATGGTTCCCTTTACTTGAAACTGGTCTGAAGGAACAATTCTAGTCTTACCTTCCAAAGGGGATTGGAAAAACAAATTGGAAGTGGTAAATAATGTAGGACTTCTTTAAGGTTTTGCTGGAGTTTTTTCAGCTGTATACAGTAGGCTACAAAATTTTTTCAGTAGTTAAGGCTACAAATACGTGGGCTGCATGAGAAACACTTACTAACTGTGTCCAGCTTCTTTTTAATTTGTCAAAATGAAAATCAACAGGACACCCTGTTCTTCACACATAATGCCAGACATTATGGATTTTTTTTTTTTTTAATCTGGCTCAGAGTCCCTTTGCTGCCCAGTTTTTCACTAATTTATGTTGCTTTCCTGCTGTGCTACCATCGTGACTTTCCAGGGCATAGTAGGTGGAGTTTAGGCGTTTTGTTAAAAAGTATGAGCAAATTTATCAGGCTCCCTTTTAATATCATAAATGAATAAATAGGATTAAAATCTTCCAGTTTCATGGGGCTCCATCTTTAAGTTACTCATCTTCAAGTGAATTATCTTGGAAGAATCTGAAGGTGGGGGAAATGGCATTGTCATAGTCACTTATGTGCTTGCTTCCTCTCAGCCTAATTACCATCGGTGTATTCCCTTGAAGGAAAGGTGCTGTACTCTTAATTCTGCACTGGTAGTTTTTGCCTATGTTAATTTCTGTAATTTTACCATCTTGATGATGATAACAAGTACAGTTTGGTGCATTTGCTGAAATACACTGGTAGGAATCAAACTGATGTTAAACTAATTTAAAAAAAAAAAATAACATGACATGGAATAGTATGGCAATATGTTGTTTTCATGTCAATAATCTCTTATTCTGAAAGGCATTTCCAATAATGGCATTTATAACAAAACACTATCAGGTCTTTATTCTAAGTGGTTGCAATGAAGTTAATGCCAGGACTCATGTAAACAATCCCCATTTCTCTACGAACATACACACTGATAGCTTTTAATAATGCTAATTGCATATGTTTTTCACTAGATGTAATAAAAGCCTGATGTCACTTTATTTCTGTTGAGAAATTAATGTTATTGATGATTTGACTGGTGACGGTGAATCTTTGGGTGTTGGGTCTGTGCTAATTTATCCCTGAGAACATTTCGGGTAGATCATTAGTAAACACATGATTCCTTAATTATTCTCAACATGAAATCATGGATTAGGAGGCTACAAACACATTTCAGTGTTGTCAATTCCAGTGTCCTTCCTTCTCCTTCCTTTCACAGTCAAGCACACAAAATCCAGTAGAAGTGTATGCTTGGGAGGACTGTAAGGTTTTCATTCAGAAGTCTAGATGAGCTGTATGTTCCCAGGATTTCAAAGGTTGCCTGGCTTAAATAGGTCTTTTGGGGAGGATGACTCTACCCAGGTCTCTGAAGGACGGTCACGCAGGATTTGATAGGATATTTTGTAGATAAGTTTTCCTGTTTTCGGGCTGTAAAATGAGTAATACACTAAATGATCTTCCAGCCAACATGGTAGATTTGGTAAAAGACTGTTCTTATCCTAACTTGAACAATTAAAAGCAATCATAATTCTTTTACATTCTGTCTGCAATTTGTAACAACATGCAATTTCTTATTAGTACGTGATTTATTCTTAAGGAAAGTCTTTGGCCTGTCTTTAATAACATTGTTCTGCCTGGAATTTCCCGTTCAGGCATAACACCAGGGCAAAATCTCATCACCTACAAAATAACATGTATGTGTGTACATGCATGCAGAAGTCACAGCAATCACAGTAAACTTACTTTATTTTGTATGCTCACAAGTTCTGAAAAAGTGTCTCCACATCCCGGAGAGTTTTTTATTTCTTCCTTCCTTCTGCTTCATTTCTGGATCTTCATTAGCAAATAAAATACCATGAAGTGTCTTTAGTCATTTTAATCTATCTTGTGGTTTGTACACTCTGCACTTTCTGCTTGAAAGTGAAGGATCTTTTCAAAGTTTTTGACATCTACTTCCTCAGTCAAATAGCAAATCCTGTACTAAATTCAGATATGTGTTCAGTAGATAAAAGGATCCTGAGAATCAGAACTAACCATAACTACATCTTCAGTTTGGTCCTTCATCTTTAAACATACATTAGTAGCTAGCTCTTAGCCCCTGAAACAGGTAGCTTCTAAAACTGTTACCTTTTCCTTGAATGTAATTGAACTCTAGATTGGATAATTAAAAAAAAAAAAAAAAAAACTGAGGTTGCTATTTCCATCTTTCTTCCCTTTATGTGACGTTTTCCTTTTGTTTTCCTTGTCTCAGTGGGGAGAGAAATCCCAGAAAATTCAAGAAGTGCGTGTTAGTTTATACCGTGTTTCTCGTAAGGAGATGTAGTGTTTAAACCTTCATTTTTTTTGTGGGGGCTTCTTTGTGCTGTTAGTATTTCAGGTATATCTGATACGTCTTTTAGTCTACTGAGCCATCCCCACATGAATGGGGATAGAAGAAGATAGAACCCACATACTAGAAGGATTTTTCCTTGGAACAAAAGCACAAGATGAGATGAGACCTGGCTGATGTATGCAGCAACCAAATCAGTCTAGAGCAGGCAAGTCCTCAAATTTTTGAGCTTAAAAAAGATGAGCTGTTTTGAAATGCTGATATTGAATCAGCTAAATATCTTTGTTCTTACATTTTAGTATGGCAGCTTATGTTGCAGGTCTCTGATCTTTGTGAATTTTCATTGCCAAAGCAAAGTTTGGGATGAGGGAGAGGGATAAGTTGCAGCTAAGTCTTTTGAGGTACGGTTGCACTCTGAATGGGTGTGCATCAAACTCTTCATTTGCTTTAGACACAAGAAATGTCAGGGAACTTGCTCACTGGGATGTTAATAGTGAATCTTCGAGTTTTTTTTTGTCTTCATGGACAGTTCGGATCACTTGACAATTGGTGATGCAGGAGCCCTTTTGCTCTGCTGTATGCAGCCCTGATGCTTCTGCTTTGGGGCTACATGCATAGAGGACTCTACACAGTCTCATTCAGTTCTCAATCTCATTAGGAAATCTCTGTTGCCTTTGTGAAATTAAGAGTTAGAAACACTGTATATAATTTCTAGCTTTATAAATTGAAGTTACCATGCAAAATACATTTTCCTAGAATCTTTCTCTATGCTTTTTCCAGAGTTAAGTAACACCAAGGACTTGGAGTGTGCATACATATACACCTTCCTGAGTTCATAGATAACCTCAGTCATTGCTGCTCACGAGGGGGGTGGGTATAACTTATGCTAGATGGGAAGAATCCAGCCTCTTCTTGCTTGAGGCTACTGATGTTCAGGTGTCATCTAGCAGCTCAGTTTTATTCCTGAATATGACTTTCAAGGCTACAGCATCTTGGTTTTCTCTATATAGGTAGTTTTATTAGAGGTAGACTTGTTAAAGTGTCCAATTCTATTTGTGTTAAATGTAAAAATACGTCTGAGAGTTGAGAAAGAAGCTTCCTGCTATGTTGACTTAAATCAAGTTTCTTCTATTTGTGAAGTATTTTGGATTGGACAAAAATTTTATTTTGATCAACTATACTTGAGGTCCCTGGGTTCTGTGATTAAAAGGTAGTGATTAGGAGGTAGTTTCACTCCTCTCTGCTCCCTAAAACAATGCCAGGAGAGTTAGAGGGTATTTAAGACTGCGCTTGGAGCTGGTTGCATCTGGTACTCCTAAAAGCATTTGGTTTATATTGTGGTTCAGTTTGGAGTGAAGTACAACATAAGTCTTAGAGTTCTGGTTCTCATCTAGTGCTTTAAAAATCCTGAAAAGTTAATAACTAAGAATGTATAGAATTCTCAAAGAGTGAATGAAAGAGATCATGAGAAATGAGCCACAGCACCATGCTATAAAAAGAAGTTATACCGGACACTTCTGTCAACACTTTTCATGAGACAAGAATGAAGAGGCTCTTAGTGCAAGAATGAGATTATTTCAGATTCAATTTTGAGATCTCTTTTCCTCCCTGAAAATTATCCTGAAGCTGGAAGTTATATAATCTCTCATGTTGAGTCCAAGGGCAAATTTTACACTAAAAAGGCTTGGAAGAATATTGAGAAACCCTAGTGTTTCACAGGACAACCAACTCTTTGTGCTGCTGAAATACACAATAGTTCCTGAAGAATTTTTATGACTGCATCATGAGGATTTCTTGCATCTGCTTCCTTTTGTGTGATTGATAATTGCAAGGAGTATATAAATACTGAACTGGGTGAAACCTTTTTTACTGTTTGTTAGTATAAGTACTTCAGTGGTGAGAGCATCTGTTGTGACTACATCTAGAAGTGAACGTGATATGCCGTGATACTCTGCATAACGGTCAGGATTTCACCTAAAGTGAGAACCAGTGATGCAGCAGTGAGCTTTGCCCTCACTCCCTGCTCATCATCGTTGAGAAGGAAAACCACTGTTTTAAGCGGTTTACATTGATACTAATGAAGGAAGTCCCGAACTACAGAGGCATTCAAATACTGCTGCTAAGCTGATACCAGTCTTTCTTTCTCAGCCCAAGTGTAATTGTTGAAAAGGGTGCAGGCTGTGTGCATTGAGGATGGTGGCTTCCTGGTATCTCCTCACCAGTATTTGTCACATCAAAGGTTCTCAATAGAGACAAAATCATCTGGAATTAGTCTTATGCAAGTTGTGTTAGTTACTCATCTGATAAAATTTTATGCTGATAAAGACTCAGAATTGGGCATTTATGGTTTGGGTTTTTTTTATGGACTCTCTCATCTGACATACCCTTTCCTGCTAGAGTGTAACTACAGAAATACGCTATTACAGAATAAATGGTAGAAGTCTTCAAAAAACCAAACCAACACATTTACCTGGTGAAAATAATCTCTCAGTCCTTAGAAACTTTCCTTGCAGGCTTCTTAACTCCCCTTCTTTTGTGTGTGGATTAAATGAACCACCTTTTTTTTTCTTTTCTCTTTTCGTATCCGGTAGTTACTGTGGTAGAAGCTTTTGTACATTTAGCTAAGCACCGACTTTCCAAAGCATTTGACATTTCCTTTTGCATCGTTTCCGTTCTGCATACTCAAATTATTTCCTATTATAGTACATTTATCTCTAAGTGATATTCTGGCTTTAGTAGCAAGACACTTTGCATCATCTTATCATGTGAATAGCATTGCAGTTCTCATACTTAAGATTACATGTTCATATGGACAGCCAGGCACTGACTGGGAGATGGGGAGATAGCTTGCAAATGTTTTCCCTAAAATATGGTGGTATTTTTTTCTCTCTTCCTTACCTGCCCACCCTTATGTTCTCATGAGAAAGCTAGTCTTACTCATCACGTGTTAGATGTGTAGGAAGACAGAGTCTAAAAGGAAACTGGGGAATGTGCTGACATGGGATTGTATAGCAGACCAGGAGAAAGGGATAAATAAGAATAAGAATCCTGAAAAAAACTGTGTGGAATGAGGATAGCAAATAGGAGGAAAGTGTGGAGGCTGTCAGTGTGAACAAACTTAAAACAACAGCTGGTCTAATAATTGAGAAAAGACAGTGGCAATGTGAGCAAGAAGGTGAGAATGGGGTGGTGGAAACTAACAGAAGTTATCCTCCTGGCATTGGGATAAATCAGGACAGACTCAGTTGCAGGAGCAGCCAGAAAAGAGGATGGGATTTTATGGCTGAATGACACACTGAGACAGAAGTGGACAGTATATAATGTACCGAGAGTCTGTGTATATATACTGTAATGTGTGTGTAAATGTGTAATAGTAGTACCCATATACATACACATTTTTTCCCCCTAATCTCTTTTAAATTTGATGTCCTATGTCATGACTCTCAGAGGCTCAAGTTGATGAGTTTGAGAGGAACGTGTTCTGTATCCATTCGGAAGATGAGTATAGAGTGCTGGTTTAGTGAGCAAATGATACCATCATTCTTACTGTACTTAGGAGAAAGCTGAGTCTACCATTTGGTTATAACTCTTTATGTTTTTATTAGTCCCTAAGAAGTAATGTGGATCGCTTCCCCTCTCCCCACTTCAAGTTTTGTCGATTTAACAGCTCCAAAACTGAAATATTTAATAGTTGTTCTTCAGACCTCGGGCTAGCTCTGGATTGCATCAGTTGAGAATATGATCAAGCCACACACATTCTGCCTGCTTCTGCAAAAAGCAGTTGATTAGATTACAAACATGTAATCAATGTTAATTTTCAAAGTACAGTGCCAGAACTTTCCAACTGACAGATTCATTTTGCAGCGAAAATACAAACTCATTTAATTTTGCTACAGATAAAGCATTTTGTTGCAAACAAAACACTTTCCAAGGGAAGACATTTCGATTTTTATTGTGGAAAGTATATATGTGTATTGCAGGTAAAGTAACTGTCTTGGAAGTTTCATAAATTCATGTTTTATAAACGAAAGTATTTTTACAGGTTTTTTGAAAATTAAAAAAATGATGGGGCTGTTAAGTGTCTTAGCTTCGAAGAACAGCTGTAAGCATCAGAAGTACAGCTATATAGGAGAAAACTACTTTTCAAAATATCTTTCTCTTCTAAAAAGTTTCATAGACTGTTTGGCATTTCTTCTATCTCAGATAGTTTGGAATGCTACTTGTGATTATTCTCTCAGTGGAAGCATCTGATATTTCTAGTTCTGCAAGATATTATTTTGATACATTACACGATCTGTCAAGTTCTGGCTTGTGTTCAACAGTTTAAAGCATGAGTTAGTTACGTATCTTTTTTATAAAATGCAGTATTTTCTTAATATTTGCCATACTGTGTAAAAATTGATTTTGCTTCAATAAAGATATATGGGTAGGTGGAACTATTCTAGATATAACTACAGCCACATAAAGAAGTGGTTGTATCGCTTCAGTATAATTTTCTGGTGTAGGTAAGGCAAGGACTGCAAGTGTCTTGCATATATTGTCTTTGAAGACACAAAGTTATCTTTAAGTGGTTTTAACCATTCATAGAAATTGTGTATGTACCTTTTTGCTCACCAAAATAAGCTTTTAAAGGGAACTTACCATGGCTATTTAAGCATGAGCCTGACCTGAGAAATTGAAAGTTTATTCTAACAGAACTGGAATAGGTGCTTCTTACTAAGTCACCAAGATCTCAGAGAGTAAACTTGAAATTTCCATTCAAAAAAGCTGAGGAACGTCTTCCCTTGGCTGCTTTAAATTGGGAAAAACAGTATCTTTTAGTAAAAGGCCAACCCAGCTTTCTGGTGTCTTCTGGCAAATGCGTATTTTGTACCATATCTGCAATAGCTTTTTGCTTTGCCTTTTTATTTAGAATGATGGACCGTGAAAATATTTCAAATGTTATATGAAAATCTTACTTTTTAAACTTCTATCACTTTAAAAATCTTTCTTCTAAAGAGAGTTGTAACACCTGATAAATTAGGAGCTTAACTGTAGCTATTCTAGCCCTCAAACAAAGAGTAGGATGAATTGATGACAAAATGTAGCTCAGGATCCAGTCTATTATTACTATTATTATATGTTAGGGAAAATCAAGTCTAAATATTTATACAGTACTTCTAGATTTGAACTTCTCTTTGTAGCTGCTTTCTTTTTTTCTCCAAGATGATCCTATTCTGCTTTATTTTTCTGTGTGTGTTAAGATTTAAGGAAGGAGTAGCTCTGAGAAGTATTTACTGTCCTCAGATTGAGAATTTGCATAGCAAGTCTTCAACATTTTTCCTTACTTAACCCAAGACTTAATGCTCATTGAGAACTATTTTTCATCAAAAGTTGAGGTTCTTCCTGGCTTTGTAAAATATCAGTGCACTTAAAACTTTAAAAAATCTGGGTATCTTCTTTCAATTCAATGAAGAGCTTAATCTGCGCACCCCATCCCCAACTTTTTATGGTAGAAGCTTGTCCTGAGGTGGGGCATAGAGTTTCAGATGAAAGTAAAACATTTTCCTTTGAAAAGAGAATTTTCATGATTCTTTAATATTTGAAGATACATAGCACAAATTAATGTATAACTTGTATTCAGAGGTAAGTAATTTCCCACTTAAGTACAAGTCTAATGCGAATCCCCAGAAGTTTGAATTCAAACTCATTTGACATTCCAGATATGTTGCCGCTAGGAAAAAAAGTATTACGGTAAAGTTAACAGTTCTAAAAAAGAAAACATTTTAGTTTGTCTCCGTCTCTAGTCTAGTGGAAAATAAATTTAAATTGCCATTTTTAATGGGGAGATGGAGGGTCTCATTTTCAGGTTTGATTTGGGGTTTTGTAGCTATTCTCTTGCTAGTGTGGTAGAACAGTGTGAGAGTTTGGCTTCATATTAGATACTGTGCAGTCTCTGTCCTTGGAGGTTTTCAAAATAAACTGGATAAACCCATGAGCAACCTGGTCTGACCCAGTGGCTTTGAGAAGGAGGCTGAACAAGCGACTCCTGAGGTTACTTCCAAACCTGACTTATCCTGTGATCTTAAGATACTAAATTCCCCTGTTTTGCCAAAGGGGAAACAAAGGAACAAAAAACCCTAGTGATTTAATTTTTAGTTACCTTCAGCTGTACACCAGCACATATGACATAGGGAACTGATCTTCAAAAGATTGTATCAAAAATTCGGGGTTTTTTTAGTTCGTCTTTCTTCCAGCTTTTAATGTGCGTGAGAAAACACACACTATTTGGATTTGAAAGATTTCTTAATGTTTAGTGGAACTTCTTCCAGAGTTCATAAATGTTTGGTGATCCTAGAGTGATTAATAGCTTGTTCAACTTAATCATTACTGAAGTTTAAGTATTGCTTAGACTCCTCCTACAAGCAATGTAAATTTACTGTAAATAAGATGGAAGATGTGATAGTGTGCTGTCAGTGTCTTGGAAGCTCCTGAATATGTAATAACTGAGGTAAAAAGATATATATACAGATATGTAGATAGATGCAATTGTTATATATGCATATGTAATTTCAGTCAGTCTCTATAAGTATACAAACTCTGTAATGGTACCCAGTGGAACATTTTATGGACTTCATGTTTGCTGGTTTCTTAGTTTGTTTCAAAGTTACGCAGTCCTGAAATAGATTGTGCAGGCAGTGTTGTAAAGCTCTAAAGCACGTGCACAATTAAAATAGATTGAAAATGTTTGCTTTAAAATAAAAAAGTAATTTAGGTTAATTGCTTTACTCCCTAAACTGAAGCATCCTAGGTTTGTCCTTCTGCTTTGTCATTACTATTCTTTAAGGTGCATTTCTTTAGCTCATGTTTCTAACTTCTCCAAAGGAGCCTGGTAGTAGACCTGGTGTGTTTGCAAACAGCAGCCTTTATGTTCAGATGAAATAAGCGTTAGAGGAGTTTTGGGTGTTTTGTTTTTCCTTTCAAGCCAAAGCTGTTCTACATAGTGTATTTCATTGTTCATGCTCACATCTATCCCAGGTCTTGACTGACCTTTATGTCTACAACCAAATTATTTAATTAATTTTCAAGTTTAAGGATATTAACAGAAGACCGCACAATATTAAATACAATTTTGAGATTGCAATTATCTTAAAGTTTAAAAAAAAAATTACAATTTACTTTGTCTTGAAACATGCTACTTTTCAAGCACTTGAAAAGTCCAAGCCATGACAGATGAGTTTAGAATGGAGTAACATCACATTTCAAAATCTCTAGACAAAATTCCCCCTTCTGAATTATAATTAATCAGTAGCAAGGAAGAGTTGCACATGGAAAATACTACCTGGACAGCTATCAAACATACTTGTATATAGCATACTTACAAGATTTAAAAATCATTAGCAAGATGTCTGTGTTTTCTAAAGGTTGACTAGGTTGGCAGCTTTATATGCTACAGTGCTTTACTGCTTGCTGTTTGTGCCTGGTCAAGAAGAATCCTGCCTTTTCTTTACATCTGCCTTCTGCTCTTTCTTATCCATGCAAAATTTGTAGGCTTAAATAATGTTTTTAATTAGACCAGCTGATACAGTTAGAAAAAAAAGGGTTGGTTTTGGCGGATTTTTTTGTTTGTTTGTTTCAGCCACATCAATCTGTCTTAAGGACACAGAAACTTACTTATTTTAGGTCAGCTGATGTAGTTGGGTAGTAAGGTATCTTTTTCCCTACAGATCTTGCTTTATGCTCTTAAATCCTCAGACAGCAATGACTCTCTGTTGCTACCCCAGCAGGAATTCCACCTACTTAAAATGAATGTATAAGGTGTTTTCTCTTTGGCAATACATATGTTCTCAAATTCATTATTCTCTTGGCTACTTTTCTAAATCTCATGATTAGGAATATAGATGATGTTGACAAATATGGATTTCTATGGATCACCATTCTCCTTTTGGAAGTCCTTATTCTCCAGAGACTTACAAGTAAGCATATGGTGTTAAGACTAGGAACATAAAAAGCTGAATTCACTCAGACACTTCTTTTACTATAATTAATTGATTTACACTCTGCAGTTGTATTCTGGAGATCTTTGGGCAAAGGTAGGTTCTCTCTTTCACACTATCCCCAGCTTATCAGGAATATCCTTTGCTTCCAAAGAATTGGAGAAAAAAATGATCATTCCAATCACCTACATAAGCATGTTAGATTTTTCATTTCTGTAGCATGTATTGCATTTGCTGACAAAACAGGACTCTCATAAAAATGCAATCAGAAATTTTAATGCTGGCATTAAACTTCAGAATTTCTGTGTTTACATTATAAAACTGGAATGGTGGAGGCTTTAAATAGCAGGTGCAATCTTGCCGGTCATTGTTACAGAGATGTAACCGCTGCTTCTAGTCTGAAAAAAATACCCTGCTTGCTCAAAGGCTTCTCCACATGCTGCGTGCTTCTCTCCCACTTTGCAATTTTCTTTTTCCTGTATCACGGAATTGTTCAAGGAATATAAAGTCTTTCTCCCCAAGAGCACTTACTTTGTATGTTTCAGTCTGCAGTTTCACCATGAGGATGTCTGTTCCTAGTAAGTTTGGATGGGGAAGTACTGGCAATTAAGTCTGTGTTCTGCACAGTGGCTGAAGTTGCATTAGTTTCTGCAGAACTGTCTTAGCAGGTATCATCACTGCAACACGTAGCAAGCCATAGTACTTTGCTGAAATTCAAAGAAGATTCTAAATAATGGTGGTTTATTCCACAGACATTATTTACTAGAAATACCAGAAGTTATTTTTAACCCATTGCAAAACGTTTTATTGACCAAATTAGTAACTTTTATTCCAATAGAATGTTGGTATTTGAATAAACTTTTAACTTTTTTGCAAGATGTCAAGAGGCAAGTAAGGAACAGGCACAAGACAGGTTTTCCTGAAAAATACTTTAAAGGATTTATTAGAGCAGCAATTATCACAAGTATCTAACAAACATAGTTTAGTAGTGATATTTGAAAATGAACAATTTGGGGAATTGTAATTAGAATTTAATTTGACTTTAATTAAAGTTCCATGTTAAAAATCTTAAAAATTAATGTTGCATTTACTAGACATGAAGAATATCAAAATATTTTTTGATGTCTCTACTCTTTGCCGTCCTTGCCCAGAAAGGAGGACTTGAGCTTAGGAGTGAAAAGCAAATTAATTTTTCAGTTTATTATAGTCCATGGCTCTTTGATGCCAGTAACTGTGAATTGGACATCTGCATGGTAGCAACTGGTAACAACTTCTACTGACCAGAGGTTGTGTGATAATTCTAGTTCCAATCAGTCTGAACAATTATCTGGTAGTGCAAAGTGGTAAAATGCACTAATATTCCAGAAAATATATCCCTCACAAAAAAAGGTTGTCTTCATTCACTTGGTAGCAGAAAAGACTATTCATAAAACTGTATAACAGACAGATAAATCAGGCTTTTATTTAAAAAACTACTATAACTTTGTAAAAGTTTACTTGTTTGTACATGATAGCAGGAATAACGGGCTTTGCTGCTTGTTTTGCCATAGAATGTATCTGCCATGCGTAGTGCATCTCACTGTAGACGTCATGTAAAAGAACTTAAAACCCCTAGTGTTTTCTTTTCTGTGAAAGATGCATTGATACAAAGGCACAACCAGCCTCATTGATGTGCTGTCTTGAGGAGGTTAGGATACTGCTGATGGAGTACAAATGATTAATGCCCAGTCTCCAATAGATGAAGAATCTGTTATTCTTAAAGCCAGGTTATTCTCAGCCTGCTGTACCTTTTTCTCCAATGTAGTGCTTGTGTTGCAGTTGAGCACGTTCGTGACACACTGACGCTTGTAAAACTGCATCTTCTAGCAGCAGATAATTCACAAGGGAATGTGTATTCCAAAAATAGAGACTAGTCTAATGAAGGTGTATTCTCTGTACTAAAGCAATAACTGTATTTTACCTTGCACTGAAAATAAAGTGTTGACATGGGATTATACCTGTTAAAGCTTCCTTTTTTTTTTTGTTAACTTTTTAAGGTTAAAAATGTGCTTTGCTCCCAAATACAAGGTTGCTGTTCTAACAAAAATATTAAAAATCAAAATTTAAATTTGGCAGAACTATTATCTTGCATCATTTTGCCAACAAATACATTTTTGTATTTTCGGTCTCTTCAGTGGTTACTTCAGTAGCAATGGCACACTCTTACATAGCCTTCTCTGAAACATAGATGATGCCATCTTCTTTTCATGAAAGTAATCTTTTTTTGGTCTCTGCTTCTGTTACTATTTGAATGACACTACATATGGGGATTTATCTGTGCGAGTGAAGAGGGGACTTTACCTCTCCCACAGTCACTGACTCAATTTATCAGTAATTTTATTTTACAGAACTTTTTTGAAGTCCAGCTTCCTAGAAGAGAGAGAGTGTGGTTTTCCATTCCTCAGCTTAGCTATCTCTACACAGCACAGACAACGCTGTAAAAGGTGTTTTATTTGAAGAGCGCTGAGCAGATCCACTCAAGGGTCAGGATAGCAACCTTTTGCTGGTGATGACTTTTCCCTCACTATTTACGTGCCTAACATACTTTGTTCTTCCTGTTATTTTGCAAACACGTGCCATTTTCCCAAAAGCACTGCTTTTTAGCATCTGTCTCCTATCTCTGTAATTTCATATACGGACCCAGTTCAGTGTTATCATGTGGACTGGTTTCTACATTTCTGAGACTGGGAAGATATTTTATATTTCCTTTTTTTGGTGTTTGTAAGATTAAAAACTTTAAAAGCTGCTACAGAAAGCATTGAGAGAACTCTCTTTAGAGTCCTTAAGAAAGAGCTGCTTTCTGAATCACAACTGCCCAGTAAACACTTGTTCTCTTAGGCCTTTTATTTTAAATTGATAATCTGTGATCTAGTTGGCATTTTCTTTTGGTGGTTTGAGCCCACATTTTTAACACAGCTGCAGATGATTTGCATGATTGAAGTTTAGCAGGTATCTTTTGTTGTGGTGTTTTCATATAACAAATGCTCCAAAACCCAGGAAAAAAAGTGTCCTCATAGAGACTTGTTTATATTTTCAACTTTTATTTCCAGAATAGTAATAATTAAAATCTCTAGTATTAATATTACTGCTTCTGTCCTAGTCTTGTAACAAAGAAGACTTGATTTAAAATACTGCAGGCAAGATCATTGTTTCAGAAAAACTTAAAGTTTTTTTCTCAGCATTGCTGAGGAGATGGTCTGAATTGTTCTTTTTCTGCTATGGCTGCACTTATGAATAGATGGACATACTCTATCTTAGATTCTTTTGTCCACATCATTTGGCTTTTTGTGTATATTCTAGAAGTTTTATTTTATGTATTTTCTAGAATTTTGTATAAACTTTTTGAAAAGTATTTTTAAAACTTAATTGTAGAGTTCGTAAAGTATTTTGGAATAGCTTTCTTTTCCCTGGGAGTGTAAGGTTTTTGACTATTCAAGTTACTGTCTATCCTTTAATTGGAAAATTTTCATTTTGAAATATTAGACAATGTTTCTGATGCTAACATGGAGGGGCGTGCAGTAATATCCAGGAGGTTTTTTTTCCCATTAAATTTCCGCTTAGTTCATGAGAACATACACTGCAGTTATAATAGCAATATGCTCTTCAGATGCTTTCCGGCAAACCTGCGCTTCATTGCTTTATGCTTATTTTGGAAATTTGTAACATGCTACTGAGTGCACGTACCTGTAGATTCAAATACAAATTCAGTCACAGACTGCATCACAGAGGGAAACACCACACTTACATGCCAGGACAGTCTTTGTATCTTGTCTGATTTTTTTTTTTTTTTTATTCCTTTGAAGTCAGCAGTGAAAAAATCTAACAGGTAGTCATGTCAAGAAGCACAGGATTCAAAGAAGTATTCAGTCTATCCGTAATATGGTGTGGGGGGGGGTCTGTTTAATTCTTGTGTCCTCTATTCTGATCTTGAAAGAACAGACCCTTGATATGTTGTCATGGGAAAACTGTTTCACACCTATTTCTTTACGTGAGGAAGAAATAGTATTTTTCCCCCCCACACTTTTAATCAAGTGCCACTTGTTTTGTTCACATCTGCTTGTGACATTAGTAAATGAATCTGAGAACAGCATTTCCCACAACTTGTTACCAGCCCTTGTCTGGAACCTCACTTAAACTGGTGATGGGCCCCTTGGCCTTTCTTCTTCTCACAACCATGTATGTCATCTTTTACATCTTCTCCATCGTTTTTTTCCCCTTATTTTGATATATCAAAGTGATTTAAGTACTCTTTGGATTGTTTTATCCCATTTCTTCCTGTTGACATCTCTCCCTTTCTTTGTTAGGTTTTATCGCACAAAATCCCTGGTAAGTTTTCAACGCCATCTCTTTCCCTGTCTCTGTTTGACCACCTGTGAAGAGCTTTACTATTTGATCCATTCATGTGCTTATAGAATTTAAAATGATATATGGGTATGCATGGTATTTTAGAGAGTTTCATAGGTATTTGTACAGCCACACTCAACAAAACAGTCGCTTAATAAGGGGCCTACTTTTAGAATTGAAACAAAAATAGAAAGTATTTAGGTTCCTCTACTTCAATAGGGACTTTAGTGGTTTTAAATCTGAAAGAGGAAAACATTTTGTTAAATTTCAGAATTAATAGGTGGCAGGAAAGAGGACTGAGTCCACAGGTGTGGTGGTGGTGATATAGGAAAGCACAGGAAAATAAGAGGAAATAAGAGCACTGATGGTGCAGAAATTTAAAGTAAGACTGTGATAAAACATTCCTTGTTTCTGTGCCTCGCTTGAGCTCAGCTGTTCTTTGCTGCTTGATTGAAATTTCAGTGGAAGGTATCTCTATTAAGTTTCTGTAAGTGTATTCAAATAATTGTTTTGCTCCTGCATTATAATTACATTTTTGTACTTTTTTTTTAATTTTGCTATATTTCTTGTCATTAGCCCCAAGATCACCACTAGATGAGATGCATTTGTAAGCCACCATATGATATTATGTGCTGGGTTTTTTTTCTATTGTAGTTCATGGTACTCTGCTCATTGTGTGTGTTTGTTCTCATAATTTACAGCCCTTTCATATTTCAGTTGCTTGAAAATTCGTCCCTTGTGCTTGAGATGCAAATTCTCCAGTCTGTTCAGCCCTTTGTATAGAAGAGTAGTGCTTTGTAGCTTAGGCCAATATTGTGTGCTCTGCTTTCTGCCACCGGTTTGCTTTGGCAGACCTGCTGTTCCCTAGTTTGCTCAATCCTGGTGGATTTGTAAAATGCAAAGAGCAAGTTTACTGGCCTCTGTCTCCATATCCCTTCTGGGATCTCTCATATTTGATAATTGTCTGGATTATTGACTGGCACAAATAAATCTTTTCCTAGAGTCTATACAAAGTTTGATAATCTCTTTGTTGTTCCCCCGCCCCAGCCCTTGCCCAACTGCTGGCCACTTACTGCATGAGCACCTGCTCTTGGTAGTGTTTGCTCTAGAACTAAAGGAAATAGTTTTCCTAACTTCTGCATACCTAAACTCATTATTTCTTTGCTTAAGATGATAATGGCCTCATACTTACAGGATGTTCTGTATTGGTAAACAGGCTATCAAAAGTAGCTTACGTGGGTTCTTTGTTGGCAAGAAGGAAAACAGTTTTCCTATGAACTTGCTGTCCCTTAAAGTGAGAAGCTGCCTGGACAAGTGTTCTTCTTCTGTGACTGGCCAAGTGAACATGGCTGCCTCTAAAAGCAATTTACTTTTCTGGTAGAGAAGAGAGTTGATAGTACCTCTCCTCTCACTGAGATGTAAAAAAGTAGGATCCTCCCCTGTAGTCTTAACCATCAAAACACATTGAAACCTATTCTTTCAGTGAAAGAAGATGGAGTTGACTGAAAAATCTTGGTAGTCCTTCTGTGTTGGGTGTTTTTATTAAAAGATTCTGGGTTCACTTGGGAGTAAAGGTATGTCAAGTTATATAAAAGTAAAAGACTCCGTGTAACTTGTTTTGCTGGGATCCACACAATTTTTTCTTAGGTTTTAGCACAGAGTGCTGAGAGTGATGTCTGCTCGTGTGGCCAGACAGTGGTCTGAAACTTGGATTAACCTCTAAACTAGGTATTTTGACCATGCCTTTCTCTTGCAAGAGCCATAATCGCCAGCAGAACTTTAATGAACATCTAACGGGATGTTAAAGGAAATAAATACTTTAAATTATTAATGATGGTTACTCTTAGCTTTTCTGAAAGTATTTGTTTCTCTTCCCTGAGTTGGGACTAAGTATTCTGACTGTACCGCTTACAACCTTGACTGAAATCACAGTCAGAGCACAGTGCTTGAGGCAAGCTGGTTTTAAGTTCTGCAGCATGTTCCTTGATTTCCTTCCTTTCCCCTCCTTCTGCTAAATTGCTATGCTGAATTTTAGGCTGCCCCAAAGTTTCTTTATTAGCTTCAAGTTAATTTAAAAATATGTCTAAATCAATACTGTGTTTTTGACATTCCTTCTTTCCATTACTTGTAGTATTCAGTAAAAATATCAAACTTGGTCTGGCTTGGCTTTGTGGTGTGTTTCACACAGGTGGAACAGGCAAAGGCTTTACAAGTCTGCAGGTTTTCCACCTGGGGATTTTGCCGCTTTGATGGCAGCGAGTGAACACAGCAGTCAACGTTTTCAATAATTAGTGAATAAAACTAGTTTCTTAAGTATATATTAAAAAAAACTCCCTGAAGCTACCCTAGGATCAGCGCATCTTAAAACTACATCACTTACTAGAAGCTTGGCTTCAGGCACCAGTTTTTAACACGTGCCCTACTTCTTCTCAATTCATAAAATGTAAATATATGTTCTGACTGAGTGGTACTTATATAGTTACTTCTGAGATAAACTGTCATTGTGAGGCTTCAGATTATTTGACATGCTAATCAGATTTTATTTTTTTTTTTTTAAGTTGGTGGTACAGGCTATGAGCAGACTCCAAAACACTTGTTTAGTTCATGTTTGGAGGACTTGACTGGGAACATTTTAATGTGAAAGCTCACACTTTGGGGATATTTTTGGTGTTTTTTTTTTATTTTTACGAAGAGAAACATGCTGCCCAGCAAACTGATTCTGTACTCAGATATAAAGCCACCAATCTATGGGAATTGCAGACTGCTGAGTGACAAAATAATTGAATTTCTCATCTTTCAAGTTTGCACTTCTTGTTCTGTTGAAGAAAGTTGTTCTATTCCTGGACACAGCTATACTCTCCCTTCTTCTATATGGCATTATGCGGTAATTGCCAGGCTGCATTAGACTGGAGATCAGTCTTGTCTGATGGCTTAAGACAGTAAACACTCATCAGAGGCAGTGCAAGCTCTTTCACATCCCGTGGCTAGTACCAGATACTTCAGAGGAAGGTGCAAGAAAACAAGTGATAGAAAATTCTGGGACAGTTCCTCTCTGAGGGAGTGGTTTTTCAGCTCCTGTCAGCTGTTTCTGTTATGAAGCATGAGAATTTTTCTTACAATTGCGGTTCATTTTTAATGTTTCTTGTACAACATTTCTTTTTAATATCGTTAACTGTAAATACCATTGTAAATAAATATTTTCTGTCAATGAAAAGCAAGTGTGTTGCTGCTTTCAAAGTAGGCTGGCTAATTGTTGAATAGAAAAGAACATCTAGTCCCAGCTACTTTAGAGATAATGTAACCAGCAAAAGAAAGGATGTTCTACCTTTTGCAGTGTAAAAAAGCCCTCTTAATTCTCTGATGAACACCTGCAGAGGTGTTATATGTAATATGCCACGAGAATTTTAATAATTTTAACTGTGCAAAGTAGAATCCAGCTGCTTTTCATAAATATTTTAACTCTGATAAAAACCTGCTTTTGTCCTTGAATTCAGCTGCCGTTACTGCTAAGCACTAGTGCATATATATTGAGTAAGGTGGTGTTGGATAGTTTAAATGTGGTGTATCTTCCCCTTTTACACTTTCTGCCCTATTTTTCCTGTCATTCCTCTTGAGCTAGCTCTGAGCTTCCTGATGGCTTTCTGTTTAAGATTATTGCTAATTAAGAAGTCATTATTAATGACTACTGTATTGCTCTAAGCATTATGCTGCATTTTAAAGCATCGTCACATAGGTGAACTCTCTGTGACAGAGATGCACTTAATGTTATACATAGTTGTTTTTATTAAGTGCAAAAAAGTGATGGTAAGTTAGAAATTCTGGACACTGGTTAAGCAGAATTAGTGAAAATTTTGGAATATTTTTACATACTAAAATAACTTTCTGTTGATAATTATCTGTGATCACACTAGATATGACTTAACTATGTGTTATAATTAGAAATTGTGTAACATGCATACTTAATTGATTTTCATATAGTTCTCACTTCTAAGAGAATGTTAAATAGCTCTTTGCCTGTTACAGATGCTGGTGCCATTACTGTGCTGTTGCACAACCTGCTGTCAAACTTTTTGTCTCTATATGTTTTACAACATATACAGGAAATAACCTGATTGGGTGTAGGTAGTGATAACGCTCAAAAGTAAATTCAGGAGTTAAGAAAAAGCAATTATGTCTGAAAGGAAAGGTGTCTCTATAATGTGTGTAGACTCTAGCATGAACATACTCAATGATTTAAAAAAAAAAACAAACAAACAACAAAACCCAACAAAACCTGACACCACAAATCTAAAACAGTAGACATTTTCAGTTGTGTAATTTTTGTTTCTGTTCAGAGCAGTGCATTTCAGCTTTGGAAGTTGCTCAGCATTCTACCCTCAATTCATTGAAGAATTTAAATATTCAGTTTAAGCTTAACATGTGAGTAGTCCCATCAGTTAAAGACTGAACCCTGCATGACCCGGTTCCTGCATACACTGAGACGCAGCTGAATTTCTTCCCCTTGCTAATAAACCCCTACAGAAGATATTGTCATTGAAATTCGACAGATGTAAAGAATTCAGATCACTACATGCCATTACTGGTAATTACATGTAATATAACAAGATTTTTTCATGATTCTTTGCAGTACATTTGCTGTTACGCAAGCTGTGCAAGCACACAACTAGCATTACGTTCAAACTGGTCTTTTGCTAGTGTTTGAGGATTTTGTAGAATTCAAAGTATTCCCTGAATGGTCTAAGTTCTGTTGGAACTAGCACATGCAAATTCTAAAGTCATTTATGGAAACATAACATTTTGGGGGCTGATTACCTGTTCTGGGTAATCTCAGGGGAAAATCACTTGTTTACCCATACCTGTTTCATTAGTGTTTAGTGATTATTAGTTTTTGGCCTTCTGATTTCACAGATGATAAAAACAAACTGTCCTGTTTTAAGAGCTTTTTTCTGGGAAGAAAACAGTATAATTATAGAACTGTTAAACCCCAGAATTTGTAATCAAGGCTTAATTATGTCCCATTCTGCTGCTTTAGAGGTTTAGAGGAATAGTGATGATCTAGGAGACATTCCCTGTAGGTGGGTTAAAACTCTAGCAGTCTTTCTAGATACCGTGTTTAATAAACTCCAGAGAGCTAGAAAGAGACTATGAGCAAATAAAGGAAAATAAAACAAGTTTATGGGACAGAGGTCTGAAACTATAGTGGGAGGCATTGTTCTTAATCCACTGGAGACTGAAAGGATTTTTTTCCCTTGATTTCTTATTCACCAACCTCCCACATTATGCTAAAAAGAAAAGTCATACTGTGTATCTGTCGACAGAGGGTTTCTGCGGTATTCATTCTTGGAGTGGAGTATAGGAAGTGAAAGAGCTCAGGGGAAAGCGTTCAAGATGAGTATAGTTCGCATAATGTGATAAAGGAACGAACACAAAATACTGGAATTAAAATATATTCTTACCCTCATTGCTAACCTGATCATGTTATCAAAATAGTACCTAGGTTCTTGTAGATGCAAGGTATTCAGCTCCTAAGTGAGCTTTACACAGAAACAGGGAATTGCAAGCGGAATTTTAAAGCCTTCCCTGAAAATGGAACAGGCAGAATAATCCAATTTGCCTACTATGATGGAAGCAACTAAGAAAGTCTAAGGGAATTATGTAGAAAACTTAGAACATCTTTCTGTTAACGTGGTTGTGTTCCATTATCTTTGACTTGCAGGTCCTTTTCTTTTTGGGCATGGAGAATCTTAGCTTGAACAGTAGTAAGACCTGATGTCTCTTTGCACATTCCTTGGAAATCGTCCCCTACAAAGGGCCTACTCTTCTGAGAGGTGTTCTGTTATTTTGGGGATACAGATTACAGGAGGGTGAACATTACTGTGTGGTGATGGAAAGGCTTCAAGTCTGACCAATTCAAGTGGAGGATACACAGCTCTAATTACTCCCCATTTAAAACAGCACTAGAGAGCCATGTCTTTAAAAAAAAAAAATCCAAGCAAATAGAATTCTCTCTAATGAGAAGCAGTATTGTTGCAGTTAAATGATTATGTTCATTCTTTAAAATATATACAGTTACAAATATCCATTTTCTTTGGAACAAGATGTTAAAAAATAAAAGAAGATGCTTTAAGAGTGTCGTCCAATATGTGTGTATACATCCAAATAATTGCTGAAACGCATCTAGAAATCCCACAATATCATCTATAAAATCCACTTTCCATTTTATGTGCCTTCAGAATGGGGCACATTCCTAGGGGAGAGGATACAATAGAAAAAAAATTAGCTGCAGCAATGAACCTGATATGTCTATAATTGATAGTTTATACACAGTTGCATTATAAAATATACAGATATGTTATAGACAGTAATAAATAGACAATGATCCAAACCAAATTTCTTATGCTGTATATTACATTCACTAAGTCATACATGCAAAAATTAGGGTGAAAGGGAAGAAAATCAAGTCCTTAATTTATGTGTACTTTTCCAGACTTGTGACATGCTGGATTTGATCAAACACTATTAGACATAATCTTATTACAGCTTGTTATGCCTTTCACCAGCCAGTATTTATGTTCAGTGTCTTTTAAAGAACAACCCTTCAAATAAGTTGGTTAGAAGTATTAACAATCAATATTCTAATTAATGGGGATGTAACTATAGCCACTCAGTTCAAAAATTTATTATGCATATAAAAAATATTATTAGAGAAATACTTTTGTATCTGAACTTTTTAAAGAATAAACATATGCTTGTTTTTATTTTTTCTGCAATTTTTTTAAAAAGCTTAGAAAAAGTTGTCATAAGTAAACTGAAAAGCGTTAGTATATTGTTTTATGCTCAGACATAAACAATGTCCCTTCCAACCCCTACCATTCTGTGATTAACTTGTTATTTTAAACCAGTTTGGTTCATGTTAAATCCTTACCTTTAGTCTTTCATTTTAGTTTGTTTACAGGCCTTCCGTTGCCATGACTTCTACACAATTCACACATCTCGATTCATTTGTCCATAAAGCGTCCCTACAAGATGGGGAACCAATATAACATCTGTGCCTTTTGCAGGCAGGGGCTCAGGGCAGAAAGGGGGCGAGCGCTGTTCAGAGAGGAATTCCCATCCTGCCCCTCCTGGGTCACAGAGACATACGTGTGACTGTTGAGCAAAAGCTGTTTAGAGTCAGCAAGTAAGAAATGTGAACTACAGAGATTTGCATGAATTAAGCTTTTCTGAGCGTGGTGCTTGATGGCAGGGGTTCTGTACCAGAGGAGAGTCCGATTCCCAGGTCTTAGCCTCGAACTAAGAACTGAAAACAACTACAAAAGTAAAATCTACCAGGCTTCTTTTTCTCTGCAGTTTTATTTTAAATGTATTTTCTGCATCATCTATCTCATTACAGATGGTAGTATGTACATCTATTTGCAGAAAGGCGGAAAAGAAATATACAGTGTCAATTGCTCTAATTAAAAAAAGAGAAAAAGAAATTTAAAAAGGTCTGATTAGACGATGCTGTTCAGTTATCTTATGTAATTCTTCCGAGTTAGTTGTCCCTTGGGAATAGTCTATTTAAAGCATATTTGTTGTAGGAAAGAATTTATTTTCTCTCAAGAAAAGCTTCATAGCATTAGGAACCTATAGCTAAGTGTATACGATGATCCCGTTTAGTGCTGAACGTTGTCTAAGAGATGCCTCTCTTGGGGGCCAGAGAGATCATTTTGATTAGATTACAAAGGAGGCTCCCAGTTTCCCCCCACTATTGCCATAGTCCAGAGCACACTGGTTGAAAGATTAATCTCTGCAGGAAATGCTGTTATCTATCTTTGTAATGGTTATGTTTTTAAATATGGTAAGTTTCTTCTGATCCCTGTGGTCAATTTTAATGTGCTGATGAGGGTCAAAGGCCTGCTGACAAGTACCTAATGATTTATCTGCTCTGGTTCTGAGTGTCCTGGCATCTTTTACTACCCTTCAGCTTTATGCTCTGGGGCTACTGGGTAGTGGCTATCAAACCTGGCTTCTGAGAAGCCCATCAGTCCGGTGCTGTTCCATCACCTTTGCTCCCTTTTGAAGCCTTTTAGAGGATGGATGCTTTGGTCCTGCGTTGCAGAGTGTGGCTCTGAACTTTAACTGAGTTGCCCACTCTGAGCCCTTTTTTTGCCTCTCTGGGTGCATATTTGGGCTGGTTTAACTCAGGTTAGGTCTGGAAAGAAAAGCCCTAGTGAGGCCTTGCATGGGATGAGCTGTCATCCAGAGACGGCCTTTCACCAGCAGAACGCGTTTTCTGGGTGCAGTCTTACCCACCACACAGAGTAGCCTTTTGTCTCTCAGCGCTTTTCTGTTACTAATTGTCTTTATTTCAGGAGCAGCAAGGCCAATATAATTCCAGTCCGTGTGGGTACGTTTTTTTTATGGTTTTGCTGGACTTTGTTTTTCTCATATTTATGATAGTACACAAGTATTCTCATCTGAACACATTTTGATACAGTTCAATCATTTATTAACTATAATGGAATGTTTCTCTAGAAGGGCCTATTGTTGCCTTTGAGTTAAAATCCCCTGTCTTTCCCTGGGGGCTGCAGGATGACAAGTACCTACAGAATATCGGCAGCTGAAAATCTGCAAGCGTGAATTGCCTTCTGCTATGGAGGAGGAGCGCTTTCTCTCTTGCTGCTGGCCCAGTTGTTCCTCCCAAATAAACACTGGGAAGCTCAGCTTTCAGCTTCACGTGCTAGTTGAAGAGAGAGATGTAGTCAGCGTAAATGCAGACAGACACTGCCTTTCATTTGTTTCTGCATCAGAAGAGCCAGAGAGAAGGGAAACAATAACATCTCAGAGTGCCCCTTTGTTGGCAGGACAGACCACCAGAGCGGTCGCTTCTGAGCACATTTATTGTCTTTGCAACTTGAAGATCCTGTTTGCCCCTGCCGACCCTGCATATTCCAAGGGCACTTCTGCGGGCAATGGCTGGGGAGGAGCATTGGGTTCCTTCATCCATATCATCAATCAGTCCTTAAAGTTGTTCACCGTATACTTACCAAGGCTGTATCCATCTCTTCTTGGGTCAAGAATCTCTTCCATGTCCGTCCTTTCCTCCAGAGAGGAGGAAAGTTGCACTCATTTGATGAAGAGAGTGATCTGTGTGTTAATATTTTGCTTTTATTTTAAGACAGAAGTATGTTGCCTAGTCTAATTCGATTTCTCTGTGGCCTTGGGAAAATTTCAATAGATATTAATTTTTAATTGCTTGTCAAATTGAGGCCTATATTAAGACAGCTTGTGCTGCTTGAAGTTACATGTTCCACCACGTAGCAAAGCAGTGCTTGTAGGAGCTGTCTGACTTTGATGGGAACCCTTTGTCTTTCATGGAACATGCTACCATTTTTCCATACCATTTTATATCTTCAGTGCCTCTATGTCACAGACAGCCCTTCCTTTCTCATCTTGCTTTTTCCTTTAGTTACTGCATGCTACCTCATTTTCTGGCATTGGCTATTACTGTTAGCTTTCCCTTGAAGCGGGCTGGCACGAAGAGAGGTTGGAGAAAGAGATTATCATTTGTTATTTCTTCTCTAAAACCCTATAGTTCAGCTCGCAAACCTCATTTTGTTGAGCAGCAGGAATAGGCATTTCATCTTGACAGATTTTAAATCACCTGAGCAGCACTGATTATCTGTGAAGATCAGTCAGTCTGTTTAAAATGAAATGATACCACGAGGTTTTTTCCTCTCCTAACTCTCGAGCATTAGAAAAACCTGAATCCCTCTGATAAGAGGTTACATCTGATAAGATTTCTTTTCACCATATGCATAGCTTTCAGATCCATAATTTAATTTCTTTGCTTATTTTCTGACAGGAGAGCAAAAGGGTTATACTGATAGGATAGGGACAAATATGTATTTGCCTTTCATTTCTACAGTATTTCATGGAAAGCGAAGTGTCACAGTGTTATTTCCCGTACCACCTCCATACAAACGCTTCATCAATGTTACGTTTAAAATATTGGGTCATAGTGTAGGGCCAAAGCCTAAAGAAAAGTACCAATTTGAGCAGCAACTTCTTAGAAAATTTTCCTGTTCGTGAAGTGAGCTTGGTTTGAGGGCGTAGTCTGAGAAGAAGATGCTCCCAGTGAATAGTAGGAAGGAATGCAACCTAACTAACTCAGAAGAGTTTTTATTTAGTTTGATTTTATGTTTCGTGACCTGTGCTCTGTGATGTTTTTCATTCGGTTTTACGTTTCAGTTATAAGGTGTGCATCCTTTAATTTTTCACAGTCTTTTCAGTGTCCGTAAAATCTCAAAATGAGCAATTTTTGTCATCTTAACAGGACACGGAGCAGATGTGAAATGTGTTGACTGGCATCCAACAAAAGGATTAGTTGTATCGGGAAGTAAAGATAGCCAGCAGCCCATCAAGTTCTGGGATCCAAAGACTGGCCAGAGCCTTGCCACACTGTAAGTTCTTGCCCACAGACTTTGATTTGCTCAAATATAAGCTAACTTCATAAAATAATTTTAATTCCCTTCTTAGCTTTTTGTCCCACGTCTTTTCAGCCATACGCAATTGCTTCAAATCTAAAGCTAGTGCTTTAGCTGTGCCAGAAAATCTAGAGGTTAGATGAAGTCAAGTCTATACTTGGAAAAATGTGACTTTATTATTCCTTATTTAAATTTACTTTGTCCTCTGCATAGATCTCCTAGTCACACAGTTCTTATCTGGAAGACAGAATTGAGACACAGAAACATAAATGAGATGTTTCATGTGGCTGATGAGAAATTTCTTATGCCGCAGTAGACGTGTGCACAGTGGCTGACTGCTGTCTCAGGGAGCACTACCAGTTGCTCTGAAGTATGAAAGAACAGGATTAAGGCATAGGGCCTTTGCACAGAAAGCCACAGCGTTCTGATTTAGTAGACTGAACTACTTTGATATTGACCTGAATGTTTGGGACTGATAAATTACCACATTTTTATTTGTGTCTGAGAAATCACAGAATCACAGAATAGTCAGGGTTGGAAGGGACCTCTGGAGATCATCTAGTCCAACCCCCCCGCCAGAGCAGGGTCACCTACAACAGGTTGCACAGGACAGCGTCCAGGCGGGTTTTGAATGTCTCCAGAGTGGGAGACTCCACAACCTCTCTGGGCAGCCTGTTCCAGTGCTCCACCACCCTCAAAGTAAAGAAGTTCCTCCTCATGTTAAGATGGAACTTCCTATGTTCAAGTTTGTGCCCATTACCCCTCGTCCTATCAATGGGCACCACTGAAAAAAGACCGCTCCCATCCCCCTGGCATCCTCCCTTCAAGTATTTGAAAGCATTAACAAGATCCCCCCTCAATCTTCTTTTCTCCAGACTAAAGAGACCCAAATCCCTCAGCCTCTCCTCATATGAAAGATGTTCCAATCCCCTAATCATCTTTGTAGCCCTTTGCTGGACTCTCTCCTGCAGATCCCTGTCCTTCTTGAACTGGGGAGCCCAGAACTGGACGCAGTATTCCAGATGCGGCCTCACCAGGGCAGAGTAGAGGGGGAGGATGACCTCCCTCGACCTGCTGGCCACACTCCTTTTGATGCACCCCAGGATGCCATTGGCCCTCTTGGCCACCAGGGCACATTGCTGGCTCAATCAGTATCTGGGCAAAACAGTCTGTCTTTCTCTGCTTGCAGACATGCTCATAAAAACACAGTGATGGAGGTGAAACTGAATCTGAATGGCAACTGGCTACTAACAGCTTCTCGTGACCATCTCTGTAAGCTCTTTGACATTCGTAATCTGAAAGAAGAACTTCAGGTCTTCAGGGGTCATAAGAAGGAGGCCACAGGTCAGAATTTGTTATATTATGTGGATTTTTGTTAATAACCTTGGATGACAAATTAAAGTTTTTGAGATCCTGATTTCCATTCATTAGAAATCCTAGCCTTATACTTTCTTATTGTGGCTTACTTTGTATTTCAGCTGTAGCCTGGCATCCTGTTCATGAAGGGCTGTTTGCCAGTGGAGGATCTGATGGCTCATTGTTGTTCTGGCATGTTGGGTATGTGGCAGTTTCATCAGCGTGTTGGAAAGATGTTGGTCAGATGTGCAATCTGTTAATATACTAAACATAAAATATACTTTTCACCTTTGAATCTGTATTTAACATGCATGTTTATGGTATAGTTTTTCTCTGTACCTGAGGAAGTTTATGAATACGCTTCATTTATGAATGTTTTCCTGTGCAGATGTATTATAAAGGACACAATTGCTTGCACAGAAAAGTCTTTTGTTGAGAGCGTGATGAATGGTTGAAACTCCTAGTTTCTTAGAGCTTTTTCTGAGATGTTGTAATTATTTTGTTTCTAAATGTACAGTTAAAAATCCCTATATTATTGGATCCTCTATTAAGAACAACTGGGAAGGATCAGTTCACCCAATGGAAAAATAACAGAGGCTTAAGTTTAGTAAAATATGGGATAAAGGAAGAGGAACAACAGAATAGCAAAAGTTTTCTATTGCATCTGTAGCAGATATTTACCTACGTCATGACTGGTTTTTGGTTTGTTTTGTTTTGATGCATCAGGGTTGAGAAGGAGGTTGGTGGAATGGAAATGGCCCATGAGGGAATGATCTGGAGTCTGGCGTGGCATCCCCTTGGACACATTCTCTGTTCAGGCTCAAATGATCACACCAGGTATTTTGAAGTATTTAAAGAAAAGATCTAAGGGATTGTATGTACATTTAGAAACCAGAAGGGTGCGTGGCATCAGTGAACAAAGAATAGATTGGGATGATTCTGATACACAGCCGACGGGCAAAGCAGAGAGACCAATTTATCTACACGGGAAGGCACTGATATTTTGCATTAAAAGGTAGAGTCTAATCTCTTGTCCTTCATCTAAGGAAGCCTGAAAATATAGCAGGATTTTGGGTTTGTGTGAGCTTTGAAATCTCCTGAAGAAATTTTTTAAAAAGAATTGTAGTTTCTTGCTGAAGAAATATTCTTCTCTCCACAGCATTGTTTCCTGCAGATCATCTGCTGGTCATGTCTGTCTTTTCACATTGCAAACACGTTTGGAGGCATATAGTTTGTGCTTTTAGGTTGAACATGCTGTAAACATGGAGCATTTTATAAATGGAGTAAAATTTGGGGGGGTAATGACAAGTCTAACTGTATATGAAGAATATATTTGAATTGAGGGAGAAGTTTTGGGAGTGGACTAAAATGTATCTGTCTATTCAGGATCTGATGTTGATGCCTTGTACTTATAGCCTTTACACTTTGAAGCATCTTCTGAATTGTGACTATATAATTCAGTATGATAATTGTTGTTTTCTTATTTTTGGTTTGAACCTCACACCTAATGCTGGACTTGATTTAGTAAGAGCTAAATCCTTATATAATCAAGATAGCACACTAAAAATTAAAGAACTAATTAAATTAAAAGTAGTTAATACTCTTGAGCCTTTATTAAGATCATTTATTTTCCTTTTGACAGCAAGTTTTGGACTAGAAATCGGCCTGGAGATAAAATGCGAGATCGTTATAACTTGAATCTGCTGCCTGGGATGTCAGAGGATGGCGTGGAATATGGTACGGCAATTTCCATCAATATGGAAGAAAGAGGGTTGGGGTCAGGAATAAGCCTAGGTTGTTAGCTGACACTAGAGTGCAGCTTCTGGGTAAGATGATGAAACAGTATTATAGCATTGGTGACTACCTAGACAAAGGTATTTTTTTACGAGGATGATTTTACACTCCACGTTAACAGTGATCATCATTCCAACAATGAGTTTTCTTTTGTTTCTGCAGCTCCAGGAGGTAAGACCTGGTCTGTCAATGACAGGAAGGAGGTTTGGCTCTCCCTCTGGCAGTCTCTCCAGTTTACTTTTCTTCCCGAAAACTTCATGTGACTTCAAGACTTCCCATGGTCCTGCACTACAGCAGGAAAATCTTTCAAACTATTGAACGTGACTAAAATCTTAAAACTTTACCCCCCTCTTAAGGATTTATCTCAGTAATTTTAGGCTGTTCAGGGTTGCCCAGCTCCATGGCATGCCTCAGCAACCTTTTCATCTCTGTGGTTATGTCTGTTTCTACAGATTTTTTATTATTTGCCCTTTTGTGTTTGGGGATTTTAATTAAAATGCAACACTTCAACTGAAGTTTTAAAATATACAGATTTGTTATAACAAAAATGGGAATGAGTATGGGTTGTTATTTCCTTTTCTGAGCTTCTACCCCAACGTAACTTTCCTGAAAGGACGTATTTTCTGTCCTTTTGGGGTGTATTTATGAATCTGAATTTGCAGTTCTTCTAATATCCTGTAATTCATGTATGGAATTAAAAAGTGAGCCACCAGTTGTGAAATATATAATGATACCAATGGTAAAAGTATGTGAGAATCCAAAGGGATAAAATGATAATACAAAGAAAAATGTTCCAGGTATAAATATTTATTGTTTTTCTCTAGATGATCTGGAACCCAACAGCCTAGCAGTTATTCCTGGGATGGGAATACCTGAACAATTGAAAATAGCCATGGAGCAAGAGCAGATGGGTAAGTAGTAGCTCTGGGGAAGCATTTTCCTGAGCCATCCAGATACTGTGTGACTTCTTTCATTCCTTTAATATATTTTGGTAGCACAGATGCTTTTTTTTCTAAAGTTATGTATTGCGTGTATTTCCCATGGAAAGAAGGAAGAGCTGAAAACCTCTTTGTCTCTGTAAACCTGCGTTGCTCTGACTGTTTGTCTCCCTGGTGCTACAGGGAAAGATGAGTCCAATGATATTGAAATGAGAATCCCAGGACTGGATTGGGGAATGGAGGAGGTAATGCAAAAGGACCAAAAGAAGGTGCCACAGAAAAAAGTGCCCTATGCAAAACCAATACCAGCACAGTTTCAGCAAGTAAGTACCTGATATACAGCAAACAGGAGAACAACTTGTTATTTTCCCAACTTCAAAAAGTGTGTGGCTGTTGAAATGTTTTGGATTTCTGGTATCAGCTCTTTTATATCAACACCCACTACAAAATAATACCACAGTAGTTAGTTAGTTTACTATTTAAGCATAAAATATTTGGTTAAATCCCTTATATCTTGTATCTGTACCTGGAAAATAGGATGTTATAAGATACGGAAGTTTTTATTCAGCATTGTTTTTAGCTTCTGAATATCCATACTACACAGTGTTCCAGCATATCCTTTCCCAATGCAGCAATATATTGCAGACACATTGTTCCACAGAATTCATCTTGTGTTCACTATTCTTTATAGGCATGGATGCAGAACAAAGTTCCTTTGCCTCCCCCACCTGAGCCATTGAATGATAGAAAGGAAGATATTAAGCTGGAGGAGAAGAAGAAGACGCAGGCAGAGATTGAACAGGAAATGGCAGCACTTCAGTACACAAACCCACAACTCTTGGAGGTATGTATGTAAAGATAGTTATTAGCAAATTTTTTTTAGTGCTCTAGGGGATATATTTGGACCTCAACACTAAAATGTGCAGTACTGTTTTCACCTTTTTTCAAAACAAACATTTAATTGAACAGGATATTGGACTTAAAGCATGATGTTATGAAACCTTCAGTGAGGCCCCCACAGTTCAGTTAGTTAATACTGATCTATGGATCTCTTTAGTTATATTTCTATTAATGAAGAGAAAAGCACTATATCTTTTTAAACTCCTGAAAAGGTAGATGATTGCTTCTGATTTTCGGTTGTCTCATATACTTCTGTGCTTAGCTGGTTTTCTGGATCTCTTTTTTTTGGACAGCAACTGAAGATTGAGAGGCTTGCACAAAAGCAAGCTGAGCAAGTGCAGCCGCCGCCTCCAGGAGGTTCACTTCATGGACCCCAGCCTTTTCCAGGGCAAGGCCCAATGTCACAGATGCCTCAAGGATTTCAGCAGCCCCTTCCACCTCAGCAGATGCCAATGAATATGCCTCAGATGGGACCTCCAGGTCCACAAGGACAGTTCAGACCTCCGGGATCCCAAGGACAAATGGGACCTCAAGGTCCTCCGTTACACCAAGGAGCTGCAGGTCCACAAGGATTCATGGGACCACAAGGACCTCCAGGCCCCCAGGGGCCTCCACAAGGAATGCCACGGCCTCAGGATTTACATGGACATCAAGGAATGCAGAGACATCCTGGCCCTCATGGGCCAATGGGGCCTCCAGGTCCACAGGGTAATGCAGGCCCCCAAGGCCACTTAGGACCACAGGGTCTGCCTGGGTCCCAGACTCACTTAGGACCACAGGGTCCACCTGGCCCACAAAGTCACTTGGGTCCTCAAGGTCCCCCTGGTGGTCAAGGAATGCAAGGGCCACCTGGTCCCCGAGGAATGCAAGGACCTCTTCCTCATGGCATGCAAGGAGCTCCAGGATCTCAAGGGATGCAGGGCCCTATATCTCAAGGGCCTTTGATGGGACTTAATCCAAGAGGGATGCAGGGTCCACCAGGACCCAGAGATAACCAGGGACCTACTCCACAAGGGATGATGATGGGTCATCCGCAAGAAATGAGAGGTCCTCATATGCAAAGTGGTTTACTAGGACATGGTCCCCAGGAGATGAGGGGCCTCCAGGGACCCCCGCCTCAAGGTACAATGTTAGGACCGCCACAAGAATTGCGTGGGCCACCAGGTCCACAAGGCCAGCAGGGACCTCCACAAGGCTCTTTAGTAGGGCCTCAAGGAAACATGCAAGGACCTCAGGGACAACCGAACCCTTCGAGGGGGCCGCACCCTTCCCAGGGCCCTCTGCCTTTCCAGCAGCAGAAAACGCCTCTGTTGGGTGATGGGCCTCGTCCCCCATTTAATCAGGTATGTGTCAGTCTGTATAACAAGAAGAGTGTTAAGAATGTAGGAATGATAACATCACGCAGTAGAAATGCAAAGCAAGAGCTGAGAGGCTGGAGGTTCGGTGTACTTGCAGGACTGAGGCCTCGGGAAAACTTAAATGATAACAAAAAGAGTTCTGTAGTTTGGAAACAGCAGAGGTAACTGTAGAAAAGGGATTATTGGAAATAACCGGTACAGAAATTGGTCTGCTATGAAAATATGTAACCTTAAGAGAAACTCCTGTTTTTTTTAATTTAAAGACACTGAACTGTCTTATATGGGGAATTTCCCAGGGAGTAGGTAAGGACTAATAAAAGTTGAATTTAAGCAAACTGAACATAAGAAAACTCATGTATTAATTAAAGCAAGTTACTGCCAACTCTCAGTTGTCCCAGAGCAGTTAATCCAAACTATGGGATGAATTTACCATAGATGCTGACACACCAGGAATCACCTTAGGTCTGGTTGAACATTCCAGTTCAAACCAAGCACACAGGAACACAGCTATCCTGATTCCTGCCTTGGCATAGAAATCATTTAGCCACCTGTGTACTTTCTGGAGCACAAGTTAAGAAATTGGCATCGAACACCGTTAACTTGTTACAGCACCATTTGCCAAGAAGCGCGAGAGGGAGCAGAGGTATCCAACCGGTTTGTGTAGGACCAGCCCAGGGCAAGCACTGAGCTGGGACTGCTGAGTGTGGCCTGGATGTGTACTGACCCCTGCGCTGCCCGTGAGATGTGCCTGTGCCATGCTGCCTTGGCGCCCCCCTCCAGGAAGGTTCACCAGCTCAGCAATATACTTCTGCTTAGCTGACCTGGGATGCCGGAGGGTGTCGCTTATAGATGCACCAGTTAATTCTGCAGGAATCAAGTCAGGTTTTGATTAAGTCTGGCTCAGTACCAGGTGCAACGTGCTCTGCCCTCTTCAGCATCTTTTGTAACAGGCTTATTCTGTCTTCTGATCTACCATAGATAACACAGAGCGGTCTGGATTTATATGCTCTTACAAGTTCCTATTTCTGTGTCACTGATTCTGTACTTAAAATTTCTCTTGATTGTCTTCAGCTTTGAGGTGAATTTTAAAGGGGATGTTTGGAAAAAAATTCTACTTACTCAATTTTAAAAAATGTGTGTTTTTTTTTAAATGGAATTAACTCTTTTAGTCTTGCACTCAATAGTTACTAGTTAGAACTTTAGACGGGTATCCATGTATTCCTTGGTGTGTAGTCCAGTACCAATCACAATGAGTGATGACTTATTTAAATGAGCTTTAGCTCAGTAATTCCCTTTCAGATTGAGGCAGAGTAGCCTTGAAATTGTGGGTTTATTTGAATATTTTTTCATTACAAATCAGCAATAATTCCCTCCAGAAGTCTGTTAATGTGACACTATTGTTGAGACTTCAAAAGCATCAAAGTTAAGTGAATGAAGTTGCTGGTTCCACAGCTATCTAACTGAAACGAGCAGTATTTCTCGTTGCTATCCCAGTGAGACGAACTTTTCTGCTTTGAGAATAATTACCAAACTTGTGTGTGTCTACATCCATGTGCAGGGCTGTCCTTGTCTGACCCTGCTCTTGACACTCTGGTCAGAATTCCATAGGCTGCTTTTGAAAGGTGGCCTGTTATTTTCAATGAATACTGCTATCCTGAAGTCTTTTACAGGCATTAAAAAAAGACAAAGAGGGGTATTTTGGGCTGTTTTTCCTTTCTTGTGCAGCTTTAGTATGATAATGTCTTCTAAAAATGAACAGATTTTAAAGTTTGTAATGTCAGTTTTTGCTCCAGTCTGCTTCTTTGTAACTTGGATATAATAGTAGTTCCTATTTTAAAAGGCCCTATCTGTGATTTTTTAAACAATAGGCTTTAGCTTGTTTTTTGTTCTGAATTTGACATTTAACTTCTGTAAACTTGAACAAATCAGTTGCTTCCTTTTCAGTAGCAGGAGGGTATTAATATATATTATCTGCTTTATCAAGGGCTGGTGATATTAATACTTAACGTTTTTACGTATTTGGAAAGGTTAACCTCCATATAAGTTACTGCTATTACCTGCATCTGCTATACATTGGAAAGCAGAGGCTTACTGCAGAGTGCGTGGGCGAGATGTACATCTCGTCCTGAGTGTGGGATCCGCTACCTTCTGCAAACGTGAAACGGAATAGAGAACTGTTTATGAGAAGGAAATTGCCTGAGACATGATTGTCAAAATCTTCTTCTGGAGATAGGCATGTTGATATTAAAATGCAGATGGGTAAATAGAATATTCCCAAGTCAGCGGTAGTACTTTAGAGCTCTTCTGCTATTGCTAATTTAGATTTGATCTTCTCACATTCCATTTAGATAGATGTGCTGAATTTCATCTCATTCACCTTTTAATACCCCATATTCTCCTGGGCTGGACCTATTTGTTTTTCAGCTTTGAGCGCACTTTGGGGCCCAGAATGTGTTTTGAAATGAAGGGCATGTGAAAGTGCAGTGTTATGGCTCTGTCTTTGTCTTGTCAAAGCCTGATTTGTTTGGTTGGAATAGAGGTTTTTGCTAGATGCTAAGGAAACTCCTTCAGTGAGTGCTGAAAACTGCTGCTTTGGTTAAACACTAGTGGCATAAAATTAAGAAGTTCAATAAAGTTTATTGTAAGTAAGCATGTGCTAAATATATGAGAAATCACGGAACTCCAGAAAGGTTTTGGTCAAGAATGGCAGAAGCACTGCGATAGCTGGATCTTTCCTAGACAGGGAATCTATTTGTTCTGGACTCGAGTCAACATTCAGTCACTAGGAAAATATTTGGGGTTTTTTTTTTTAATAGGCATTGGACCAGGCCTTTTTCTTTTTTTTTTTTTTTAATTCAAAGTCCTTACAAAATTACTTGATGCATATGTGATGTTTGTAGTATATATTTGTGTGCTTTTTTGTGTTTATCACCTATATTGCAGTTGAATATAAACGTTTAATTTCAAACCAGTATTTCAAGATATGATGGGAAAAATATACAAATGAACTTTATTGCTTCTCTGCAACCAGAGAAAAAAAGGTAGTGTTTCTCAACAGTAAAAGTAGAGCATGAAAATTATTTAACTTTGATTCATGGAGAGATTAAACAGTGTAATTATGAGTACAATGACAGTGATGGAGTATAGGTTTTTAAGTATTTACAAACTACCTGCAGTCTGGAGGTTGGTTTTTTACAAGCCAATATGAAGGCCAAGTTTAAATCTTATGTATTAGACATGTCTAGGAAAAAAAAATATGCGTTTAGGGGTTTTTGGTATGGGTTTTGGGGGAAATTTTTTTTTTTGGGTGATGTCAACATAAAAAGGTTTTGTATAGCTTTCTTGCAAGTTTCAACTCTGTCTTGTTCACCATGATACATTTTTGTTGTTGGATCTCATTGCGACAGTGTAAATTATGTAGGTGCCCCCTTTTAGTTTCAGTCAAGTACAAACCCCAAATAATGACTTTTTGTCTGGCCTTTGCTGTTTAAAGGCAGAATTGGACAGTTCAACCACATAGTTTCCCAACCAATGTTATCGTAGTGGGTCCAGTGTAAATGTGGTACCTGTAGAAATCTTTCATGTGTCTGTGACAGTAGCTGAATTTAAAGAACATTATTTTATCCTTTAAAACTCACAAAAATGAGAGAAAATAACGAAAGGCTTATATATACTTTATTTTTTCTTCAGGGTCATATAACTTACACAAACCTCTGCCCACTGTACTGTGTCTGCTTGAGAAAAGCAGGTGACTGCAGCTTCTGCCTTTAGCCCTGTCATTGCTTAATAACCCATTAACAACTTGTCTCTTGGTGCTTAGCCAAGTATTAGTACTTTCTTTTGATCCTAGAATTAGAATTAAGAAAAACAAACTTTGCCAGCATGTTAAAAATTAAGCTCATGTCTTTCCATGTTAACAGTTTCCAGAGGACTATATGAGAGGTTATTTTATGGCCCTGTTGTTGTCGCCCCCGTCCCCACATTCTTCATATTTTTATTTTTTCATTGTTTCATTTTTTGTTCATTTCCAAGGGAAGTCTTTGGTCTATGCAGCTCTAACTGCATATAAATCAGTACCTGATATATTTTAAAACAAATAGACACAGTTTCCTCATCTTCTCTAACAGGCAGCTAGAATATGAGCTTTATCATCTTTGGTTGTTACGGGTAAAATATTAGTCCTTGAACTGCTAAGTTTCCTATAAAATTTTGTGTTTCTCAGACAGTGACTGAAAAGCATGACTGATGTGAATGTCTGAAAAATTAGGCTAAAACCATTGAACTATCAGTTGTTTCTGTTGTAAGACTGTGAAGATGCAGTCTTTATGTAAAGAAAATTGTTTTGCCCCCTCACAAAATGCTTAAAAGCAAAAATAGTCACATGTGGCTTTTCTTATTATATGCTCATAGGATGGACAGAACCCAGGTCCTCCACCACTGATACCAGGACTGGGGCAGCAGGGAGGACAAGGTCGTCTTGGCCCTCACAACCAAGGACCTGGTCTTAATAAAGGTAATTAATTGTGTTATCTGTTCTTCTGTGAGTAGTTCTCCTGAAAGAGGCTGTTCCAGTGCAGTGTCTCTAGACAGAAAAGGCTCCAGGAGAGCACAGGGCCTTGGCTGAGAGGAAAGGTTCCGTAGACTGGGGGTGGAACATAGAGAGAAAGTTTTGCCCCCCAAATTATTTAATGTGAAATGTATGGTGTATGCTTTGTAGAACTGTACGAATTAGAGCATCCTAGAGCGTTTTTAGAAAACGTTACAGAAATCTGCTATGATTTTCTCCCTCAAGGTGACTCCCGTGGTCCACCAAACCATCACATGGGCCCTCTCTCAGATAGAAGGCACGACCAGAACAGTGGTGGTCCTGATCATGGGCCTGAGAGAGGGTTGTTTCGAGGTGGCCAGGAGTGGGGTGATGGTAGAGACAGCAGGGGCATGCCAGATAGACGAGGACCTCACCCAGATTTCCATGATGACTTTGATCGACCAGATGACTTCCGTGACGACTTCCATCCAGATAAGAGATTTGGCCATCGATTACGGGAATTTGAGGGGAGAGGAGGCCCACCATTGCAAGACGAAAAATGGAGACGAGGTGGACCTGGGCCTCCCTTTCCTCCTGATCACAGGGAATTTGAAGGAGGGGGTTCAAACCGTGGGCCTCCTGGTGCTTGGGAAGGACGCAGACCTTCGGATGATAGATATCCACGGGATCCTGAGGATGCACGGTTCCGAGGAAGACGAGATGAGAGGTAAGAATAAATCTACTCATCTTTTTTGGGTTGAAGGGTAAATGGAGGGAACTCTTTCTTCCTGGTTTCCTTTTCATTAAGGAGTCTATCTGTTTCAGATTTATAAACTGGAAACCAATAAGGAAATGAAAACTCTAATATACCTGAGTATAGAGTCCATAAAAATCATTCAGTAATAGAAGAAAACTTGAAAAGTGGTCATTGTACACAGCAGCTTCCGTGTCTTTAAACAGTAAGTAAAGAGAAGGGAGGAAATTTGTAGAGAAGATCCAGTGACACAGGATGAAGATTTGAGACTGTTTTGATGAAAACTGAGAGGAAACTTGAAGGTTAAAGTGACAAACTTTTGAACACTAGAAGTGGATTTTGAGACTGTCTCCAGTCGCAAACTACAGCATGACTGTAGAGACTCTAGAATGAGATGTAATATACTTGTAAGGAGCAGGAACAGTGATCCTACTATCAAACATAAGGGGCAGAGCTACAGCATCTCTTGGACTGTTGAGACTATTCTCTCATGTTTTTGCTTGTAGAAATTTTATTTCTCTTTCTGACTTATTTCTTAATACCACGCGAAGAACTCAATCTCATTTACAGCAATGTCCATGTCATTGCTCACAATTTCCAAATAAATCACAAAGGGATGAATTTGCTCCTAGTTACCAATGTAAATGTGGAGAAATTACGCTGTCAGCAAGATTAACTGTCATCGAAATTGCTCCAGATTTATGCTAGTTAAACTGAGTTAAATTTGGCCTCCAAGGTCTAAGCCTCTCACTGACCACCAACTCTATATGTATAAGAACGTGTACTTGTACAAATATATTGTGGTCTCCACATAATGTGAATCTTGTGTGTTTTAGTTGCCTTTTTAATCATTTTCTTACATTCCTTTTACTTTGCATCTATACAGCTCTTCTTTTAGCTATTTTCTACCTAGCTCTGTAAAGATGTACCTTCCTTTTGTGTGAAGAGTATGAAAAGAAATGAACAGTAACTAAAGAAGGTAACAAAGCCATTTTAAAAAAGTAAAGATAGAGAGAATCCAAGCTGAATGGTCTGCATTACAGAATGCTAAAAGGCACAGCAGACAATGCTTTTAGAAGCTCAGTAGAGATTTTCAAATCTTATATTGGAAATGCTTAGGGACTGGAAAATATTTTATGATGATCCTGATTTTTAAAAAGGCTTCAGGAAGAGAGTCCAAGAACCTTTTGACCGGTAAATCTGACTTCTGAACTAAAGAAGGGTCTATTTGTCAGAGTACAAGTGTTTGTACAGAGAGTTTGGTTTAAAAGGAATCGGCACAGGGCTATAAAAGGCTTATTGTGCTTGCAAGCTTAATGAATTCCTCTGAATGAAGGTGAACTAGGTGCCGTTTACTGCAGATGCTGAGATGAACTCAAGAATCCCAACCACTCGTTTAGCTGACTTGGCTTGGAATTTAGATTGTAGCTGGTTTGATCAAGCATGAGAGGGAAGTGTGTGTACGTGTGTTTCTCTCTGATTTCCCATCCTTTTCATCCCTGTCCTGTTCTTACTCTACCTGTGCATATCAACATGATGCTTCTACCGCAGAGACCTGCCTCTTCCTGCCTGCTAATCTGCACTGTGTGTAGTTCTGTATGTTAAGGTCCTAGGCCTCAAGGAAGAAGATCTGAGAGCAGTCAAACAGGAACTGAGCCCTATGCAAGGCAGGGTTTTTACATATGACTGATCTGAAAAAGTGAAAAATGACACAATGTTAGGAGCTGTGGCTATGTCAGGCATAGGTATGATAGATTTCAAAACTAAACTGTGTCCGTAACGTTGCCTGGAAACAAAAGGAAAGGCCCTATTCCTGCTAGCCGTAGGACCTCGTGTTGCAAATCTTGGTGATTTACAAGCCAAGCAGAATCGCACCATGTCAGTATTAAAATGGGGGGCCCTCTAAGCAACATCTAGAGGACTGTGCTGTTTCAAGGCTAAACAATATTGCGATGTGGTTACTTGAACCATTTGTACCTGAAACTGTTCAGTTTGTTTTCACAAATCATCCAGGTTAATGTGAAATGGTTCATTGTCCATACACAGCACTCCCTCTGCCCGCTGTTGTACCGTTACGGGCACAGCAGCCTCCTCTCTGTATTGTGTTTGTTTTCTGGGAGGTGGAGACAGACCTATTGTTTTTAATTAAACAAAATGTAAAAGTTTAAAAATATTGTATTGTGTTATGACTACTGTTAAAATATTTAAATTTGTAATTAAAAGGTTAATGTTGTTAAAATTCTAAATAAAAGTATCTAAAGTTTTGCTTGTAATAGGATGCACTGTGTCGTTCATGAGCTGGGGAAGGGGACGTTGCACAAAACCAACACCATCTGAGTATTACGGTGGTTACGGTTTGGCCAGTGTGGAACTGGGAAGAGAAGGGGAGGTGGGGGGCATCAGTGTGAATGGGCACAGCGTGCTCCGCATCACCTGTGCTGTCACTGAGGGGGGGCAGGAGCAGCGTGGGGTGGGACCCTGAGGACTCCTGCACCAGTGTGCCTGCACCACCTAAACATCTCACCTGTGCTTGCACAGAAACTGGGCTGTAAACTGAGAAAACCCTAACAGCCAGCACCTTTGGAGTGGCAGTAATATACAGAACATGTATGCGCTTTGACAAGCACTCCAAGTGTTTAAACTGGTGATGTAAAAAACAAAACTACTAGTACTCATGCAGCCATCTGTCGGCTTACCTGAAATGGCACTGACAATTCATTAAGAACCATTCTTCTCTCTGAAGATCTCTGCTAAAACCCCAGTGTGTGATACTGGAGGAGCTAGACTCATTTAAGATGAGATGCAGAACCCAATCAAACAAATTACTGAAGATGCCATGGTACTGACTAGAAGGAAATTATCACCTTTAGTGTCATAACTACATTTTGCAAAACAAAATTCTTCATTATTGCAGTGGGCTGAACTGTTCTTCAGGTTGTAGAATGGCGCTGTGCACACAGCTCAGCAGTCATCCCTACACAGCCAAGTGCGGTCTAGATTCATTTGCTAAAATTGTAAACTTAGAAGAATGTAACAAAACCCAGAATGTTCTAGCAAAAGCATCCCAAATCATTAGGAATGAGATGCTGGAATGTGTTGTTACAGCCATGACTCTCATTGCTTGTATCATTTCAGTTCGTTTTTATCACTAAAATGGAAGGGAAAAAAGGGAAGGGGAAAGTAAGACCACCATAGTTAAGGGAAATTCACTCATACTTTTCCTTACCTTAAATCTATCCTCACTCACTGGTTGGTGTGTGTCCCCCCCCCGTTTCCTTAAATGAACGCAGTATATTTGACAATATTTTTCTTGTATGAAAAACTAGCACAATGAACAGAAGGACATGAGAGGGAAAACTATAAAAATTCATAAATTAGGTGCTCAAAGGCAGAAAATGAGCACTTTTCCACCTACAAATCCCATTCTAATAACTGTATATGCTATAGTATTAAGTAAAATAGTTCATAAATGAGTTGCCTATTAAACTGAAGCTGACTCAAGTTTTGCAATCTAAATTCTGCCTAAAAACCACGTTTGTACCATGTTCTTTCTTGTAGCTTCAGAAGAGGAGGACCCTCGAGACATGAGGGCCGGGGACCCAGGGGGAGAGATGGCTTTCCTGGCCCTGAAGATTTTGGGCCAGATGATGCTTTTGACTCTCCAGATGAAAACTCAAGAGGAAGGGACCATGGTGTTCGGGGGCGAGGTCGTGGTGCTCTTAGAGGTGAGGGGAACATTCTTCCACATCAAAATGCAAGCATAAGGAAGCAAAGACTTTTCTTGGGCAAGTTACAGTATTTTCATGAATACAATGTCTCTTCTCACTCCTGTTCCCTGCATCTCTTACTGTTCAGGAGGCCGGAAGGGTTTGCTTCCTACTCCAGATGAATTTCCACGCTTTGAAGGAGGGCGGAAACCAGAATCCTGGGATGGAAACAGAGAACCAGGTAAAATACTTGGTGAGGTTTGTTTTAGATAATAGATTAGACTTCTACAATATAACCACTTACAAAACAATTTTTTTTAAAATCACCTCTTTTTCCTGTACCTTATATGCTCATTACCAATCCTTTACCACGAGAAAAGCAAAACATAGTTCTTTGGACTTACAAATTCAGGGGAAAAAAATAACTATGCAGAATCTAACTCGCTGTAAATGCAGCTGTCTCACTGAACAAAAAATGATTGTGGCTTCGAAGTCTTGATTTTAAATTGAATTCTTGTATGGCCCAGAACTGGCTGTTGTTGTCACCTGTCGATGACTGACCCACATCTCATGGGGTTTTTTGAGACGTATATTAATGCCAATAGCAATCTTTCTCTTGGATGGCATCTTCTCTATTGTTTGCAAAAATAATGTTTCCAGCTGCAATGCCTGACAGCTTAGTGGTGTTTGCATTTGTGTTACTAATGGCAACCCCGTATGGGGCAAAACTGAGTTTTAGAATGTCATGGAAAAAACGAGCACAAATGAAGATGTGATTGTCTCTAAAATATATGAAAATATTTTATACTGAAAAAAACACTTTACATCTGTCACTTCTTTTTTTCCCCTCATCTTTTAAACCTGTTTTCCCTTTAGATTTCTTACAACTTGTTTGCGCGTTGGGATGTGGGGGGAAGCTTAAAATTGCGTGCCAAATAGTGTGGAAAGTATGTAAATTTATGTGACTGCCTCCAAAAATGAGGAATAATGATCAGATGAACATTACTTATTATCCTGGGGTTTTTTTCTTCATGCTCAGGTCCTCGTCCAGATCACCCTCCTCATGACGGGCATTCTCCAGCTAACAGAGAACGTTCTTCTTCGCTCCAGGGCATGGACATGGCCTCGTTGCCACCACGTAAACGTCCCTGGCATGATGGGCCAGGGACCTCTGACCACAGAGAAATGGATGCTCCAGGTGGACCTCCAGAGGAGAGGGGCAAAGGTAAAAAGCCCCTTGTATTGAAAACCTTATGTAACACTGGCACATTTTTCAACAGTAGACTTATCCAGAATTCCTTATCTGTTCAGAGGGGATAAAGCTGAGCTGGTTAAATACTTGATCTTACCAGCTGTGAAGCTGCAGACCAATCTTAAAGGAACATGCGAACAGAGGGATTTTCAGGGATGTCGAATCCAAATCTTCTCTCCAGCATCATATAATCCTCTTCTTTATTGCCCTGTTCAAAAGCAGTCAGTTTTTGGCTCCCTGTTGCTCCAGTTGGAAAACTCTTGTTAGGAGCTTTTTTTCCCCTCTAGTTTTCAGAATGGTTATTTGTCAATATTCATGCTTGTGCTAGCATCCTTTAACTCAAAACATCTTTCCTGTGTCAACCTTCATTCTGTTGAACTTAATGAACCCTGACTTTTTTTAAGTCTTTCCTTACGAGTTCTCTACTTGTAAGCATGGCCATCCATGATCAAACCACAAGTTTTCAACAATAGCCAGTAGCAGGTACTAAGGGAAGAGTGTAAAGAACACTGTAAGTCTATAGTGATATGCCCCTGAAATGCTCTCTCTAAACCTATGAAGATCTGTAGTTCAGTGACTTACTGAAATATTGTTTTTATATTTAATGGCTTTTGACAGTTACCTTTTGTGTACTTCTCTGATTGCTTTAAGAATCATATAAACTTCTAACATCCACAACATCCATGGACAGAGGTCTAAAACTTAATTGCAGTAGACTATGCTTTAAAAAAAAAAAAATAATGTTTTTCTCTTGTTTTAAGCCTACTGTTCACTAATTTCATTCAATGATGTCTCCTGTTTTAGTTGGAACAGATCCCTATTATCTCTGAATGCCACCTCTGATTGCATCAAACTACCATTTCCAACCTGAACTAGGTCTTCTCCAAGTCAGAGCTCTGATCTGTTTAGTTGTTCTCCCTGGGAAGTTGTTCTCTATCTTTTACTACCTTTATTACTGTGTATATACTATTTTTTGGTTTAATTTATTCTTTTGTAAATTAAATGGGGCAACTAGGAATTGCACACACTATTTAAGATGTGGTTTAACCATGGATTTCTACAGTTCACTTGGGTTTGTTCTGTTTTCTCCTAATAGCTCCTGATGTCGCATTTCCCTCTTTAACTAACTACTAAACAGTCATGTGGCACTGCCATGCAACTAGCTACTGTAACCCACAGAATACATTCTTTTGGAGTCAGTAGCTGGTTCAGAGCCTATTGTGTGACTGTGTATGCCGTTTCCACAGTCATCCTACTAGCCTTGCACCAGTTCTTGATCCTTTTCTTCTTACGAATCTCAGGATTGACATTGTCTTTTTTTAATGTTGTCTTTTTTTTTTTTTAATGTCCTCATATTGACTACCTGCTGTTAGGTAGTGATTAGTGCCAGAGATCCTTCTCAGTTGCTTCCAGATGCTGAGCTGCCAGCCTATAGTTGAATTTTTTGTTGTTAGACCTCTACTGCACAGCTTTGTCTTTGATGCCACTGAATTTCATTCTGGTTCTCTTATTGTTGTCCTGAAGACCATTAATTTTTTAACTGTATGCCAGTCCTCCTCGGCATGGATTGTATTTCCAATGTTGTATTAACAGCAGGTTTTATCATTCATTCACAGATGTTTTTAATAGATCTCTGCTGGTAAACTCCCTCTGCATCAATATTTTTCCTATCAAAACTGTATTTTGTGTTTCTCATTCAGCCAGCATCTTATCAAATCTGTAAGGATTCTGTCTCCAGCTTCAACAATAATTTGTGGTAACTCTATCAGATTCTTTATTATAGTCAAAGCAATTGTTAACTACCACGCTGCTTGTGCCTAGACAACTCATTAGTGTACCAAAGACAGTGTAGAACAATGGCAGAAAGCCTGATAAACAAAACATGAACAATACTTTTTCATATATGGGCTGTGCCACCTTCAGTTGTATTGGTAAAGTCATTTGAAGATTAAAATGTCATGGATTATAAAGTCTGTGGAACAATTTAGTCTCCATTTTACACAGAACCCAGCAGAGTCAACAAAAAAATCCTCATTTAGCTGTAGCACATGTCCATAAAGCACTGTTACCATTAATTTTTTTCAAAATATTGCTTGTTATTTTGAACTAATGACTTTGGGGTTTTTTTACGTTAATTTCCATATCAGTACTAAAAAGATCTGTGAGAAGTAGAAAATCCTGTTCCTGGCAGTAAGAGCTCATGTAGTTTATGTTCTGGTTAGTAGTAAAATGGAGCATTTTTCCATTATTTCTAGCAAAAAATGGAACAAAACAGTAATGTTACTCATTGTCTTCACCACCCGCCTCAACTGATCCATCAGTGCAATGTCTTTGTTTAGGGAAAAAAAAAGTATTTTGCAATAAAAATATACAGAGAACCACAGATGGTGGTAAAGCCTAAGAATCAGGTACGCCTGGCAGTTTTGAGGACACCATGACTATCACTGTTCTAACTTACTTCATTTAAGTGATTGCTGACTGCATCAGATATAATCTCCTTTGATTCTCAAAGAATTGCTTCATTGCTGTCCATCTTCTGGGCTGTACTGGAGACACTAAATCTATGTAAGAAAAATCACATAGAGGGAGGAGGGATAAAATTACAGGTCTCAAGTACATTTGGTCTGTGAATGATTATACCACAGAACAACTACCTAAATTTAGGGTATGTCTGAGAAGAGGCACAGCTTAGACTTCAACATCAGTAACTGATTGTGCTTCATTTTTAGGACGAGGAAATTCAGGACCTTCACAGAGAGCGCCAAAATCTGGGAGGTCTAGTTCTTTAGATGGAGACCATCACGATGGATTCCACAGGGATGAGGCTTTCGGCGGAGGCCCTGCAGGAGGCAATAACCCTTCTCGAGGAGGAAGGAGCGGAAGTAATTGGGGAAGAGGAAATAACATGAACTCGGGTCAATCGAGAAGAGGAGCATCTAGGGGTGGTGGAAGAGGCCGATAGAAGAGGCTTTGACTGGGTCACACCCAGTCCTTGCTGGACAATATTTAAATAGACAGCTACTCTGGATTCAAAGTAACCCAGCAACACCACAAACCTGGATTCTTAACTGGGATAACTGAATGTGCATTAGTTCCTCATAAGGGTCTTTTCCTAGATCAATCAACTGCTACTAGCTGCAATATTGTAGCTAGCTTTCTGTTTTGCCCTCTCCACCCCTGTTTTCTTCACCTTCTTTTATCTACTTTGTTTTGTGAAGAGCTGGAATTTTTTTTAAGTGTTGTGAGACATGGAGCACCTCCACAGATTTCAGTTCACTTCCAGGCAGAAACTTGTTTCTATATGTACAGTTTGTCAAAGAGTTACGTTGTTTTTGTATGAATACAGAATGTAATTTGTGCAAAAATTAACACAAAATCTACACAGCGTGTGATTCTTTACTCACCTATTACTATAAAGAGGGCTGTCTTTAGGCAAACTGGTGTGTCAGATGGAGCAACAGAACTACCTCCCAAAATCTCAACTGTTTAAAATATTAATAGCTGATTCTTAGTTTTTTGGTTTATCGTGCATAGAGAACTTGCATTTTCACCTTTAGCCACAGCTGTCTACAGATTACAAGTGGTGCTGACGTTAAAATTCCAAAACACGGGAAATCACTGCTGCTTGCTAGTCTACCATCCTGAAAGAGAAAAAGGTGGAACACCATTTAGAAAAAGTTGTCATAGACATAGCGTGAGTTATAACCTGGACTGCTAGCAAAATACACATCATGACAAATACTGTCATTCCGTGCTTCACCTGGGTGAGTCAAATATTTTTCTTCAAAACAGCATCTGTTTATAGAAATTGGGTGTTAAGGTTTAGGCTGGGCTGGCCACTAAACAAATGACAGATGCTCTCTATTGGCCCCTCTCCCCCCCCCCCCCCCGGGGGAAGGGAGAGAGAATAAGGTAGAGAGACTTGTGGGTTGGAAAAAAACTAAAACAGTTACAATGCAATTAACAATAAAAAGAAAAGTTAATCATATTAATAAGAAAATAATGAAATATATACAAAACCAGTATCGAGCTCTCAGGATGACAATCTCTTCACCAGCCAGCACTAGGACTGGACTCAGGTGGCAGATGGGAACTGGATTCAAGAACTGCATTCAAGAACTGCATTCAGGAACACACGGATCGGGATCAAAGGCAGAAGAATGGAAAGTCCTCCTCAGACATGGGCCGTTGAAGAGGAGGGCCAACCCCTTTGATCCCTCAGCTTTTATGCTGAGCATGAGGCAGATGGGATGGAATACCCAAATACTGGGCCGTTTTGGGTCACCTGTCCTGTCCCCTCGTCCCTGCAGGTGGGACCCCTCTATGCTCTTCCACTTCCCACCCTCCAACTTGGTACATAAGAAAGCTACCTGCCCTTGGTTGTTACAGCAATAAGTATAAGCAGGAGCCTCTCTGCATACCATCCCTTGGTATTAACTATAAACAGCAGATGTTACCACTGCTGGAAGTTTATTAGAGAGTGTAGTCAGTTAGAAAAGCTTAACTGAAATGTAAAATTACTGAAAATTGCTTTTGTTTTACCTCAAACCAGGACACTGAGGAAGAACGAAGTTTAGCAGCTTGATTAATGTGGATGCGTATGTTTTACAATGGCTGTAGGATGCCTTGCTTAAAGATAATGGGTGTTCAGTAGAGTCAGGTGCATTCAAATGCTGAAGTGCAAACCTTGATAGTTCATTACTTTAATCTTAAGAATTTTTAGGTACCTTTTTCTTTAGGATATTGTTTCCTAGTTTTACTAAGGAAGGGAAACGAGGAGGAGGGGATATTCCCATTTCTCACATTTCATAATAAAGCTGCTTACCAACCATGAGTTTCTCTTTTCCCCAGAAATCATTCATATTAATCATCTCCAGTCACCAGGTTATCAAAAGGCTCCTTTAATACCTAAAGCCTCAGTGAAAATTTTATCACGTAAGTACACATTCTAAAGCCAGCTCTCAGGAAGGTCCCACATTAAAAGTATAGGATATAATGAAAAATATCACTACCAGGCTTCCCTCCCCCCAGCCTTGAATTTCAGGTTATAATCCTCAAGATAATGTGGCAATGTAGTTCTATAGCTGACAAAGCTACTGCAACAACAGAGTGACTCACAGCAGCTATTTTATCTGACTTCTCATAGTCAAATTTACTAAAAACTGGGTTAAGTCCTGATGACCTACCTTATTTAAAGAGATCAAAGCATAGATGCTTAACTGCTGTTCTCTTGGTACAGTCAGTCACAAGTAGGTTTTTTTTTCTTAGTTTTGAATTCGTAGTCTATAAAATGGCATTTGAAAATTATAGTAATTAACTCTGATCATTAGCCTATAAAATCCTTGTCATGAGGCTCCAGAGACAGAATGGTCTTAAGGGAATTAATGGGGAAACAGCTGAGATGTATGCACCTGGTATGACACACTTTTTCCTCTGGGGGGGCGGGGGGGGAATAATTGCTTTTTATCCTTGTGTGAAAGGAGGGCTTCGGTCATTTTTGGTATAAGTCTGGGAGTTAGGATCTATCCTGAAGTTTTAATGATAAATACCAATAATTTAATCATTAGCAATGGGGAAAGCTTGCGCCTTTTTCTTGTTAATAAGCGCTGTATATTTTTAAGGGGCTGAAAGTAACTGTTGTCTAATAGTTGGAATATGTGATTTAGAGGATGAGCTTTAGTCCCTAATTAAACCACAGTCCTCTAACCAAAACACGACTGCACCTAATAATAGGAAACCCAGCTTTCTCTAGCTAGACAAAAGGGAGTATGCCTGTTTTTCCTCTGATTGCTGGTTAACTCCTTAAACCACTATGGTACTTGATGCTAAGTAATATTCTTCATCAAAGGGCAGCTTTTTTAATTAAGTTTTGAAATATTCACAATCGTGGAATATGCACAGAAAGTCCTAAGAATATTGGATAATTATCTAGCTTTTGTATAAAATCCTAGAAGGTGACAGCACAGCAGGAGAGACAGAAGCAGCTTCCCAGTCTGTGATACCATGACCCACTATTGCTGGAAAATGGATAAAATTACTTAATGGGAATACACTTCTGTACTCTTCAGATCAAGTTCTTTTACCAGTGCTCCAGGTAGAATCTTTACACTTTACCTGCTAGTTTACAGCTCCACCTTGTCTAAGGTTTGTTTAATTTGATACTGCTCTTAGGAATAAAATTGATTTTAGATACTATAGCTTAGAAGTTGTAAAAATGAGATAACTAATTTAATGCTATTCAGATAGCTCTGATCTACATTTTTAAGGAAAAAGAAAAGTGACCATTAGTGGAAGGTCTATACTGTTATTTTGTACACAAATAGTTTTATTAAAGCAATCTATGTACACTTAAGTACCCCCAATTAACAATTTCAGTTTAATTCGGAGCAAGTATTAGGTGAATACGTTAACCCTAAGTAGTGATAGCAGATAAATATTGCAGTGTTTGGCTTTATTTTGTATGAGGCACATATACCCAGTGAGATACTCGGGCTCTGAGCAGGTTAACCCTGGTAGTCCCATTGATCTGCCGTAGTGCAGTATACGAGCCCAAACTGAAGTACCAAGCTGTCAGCAGGGGCTGCCAGCCCGAATTCAGCACCTTCCTACGGCTGCTTAGTTTCTGCATTGAAACACAGCTGTGCTGGCTGAAACAGGCTCTAATTACTAGCAAATCTATTTTTGAAGGTCATGCTGTGACAAGAAAGCAATTCCTGCTCAAGCTGAGAGAGGAAATATATATAAAAAAAATAAAGTTCTAAGACCTGAAGCTACCCTTTAAAGCCCGAGTATTTGCTACCTTAGAGCAAGTGTAAGGCAGCAATACCTGCAAAGGCCAAGGCTCTTAACTAAGATTAGCACTTTCCATCCTATCATCATCATGCAAGAAGCCTAACCCTTACAGTCTTTGTAACCCACAGCCCCAGAAAAGTTTGTTTCACTTACTAGATGGTATTTTAAAGATTGTTTTTAGAGAGAAATGCAGTTCAGTGAATATAGTATTCATATTCAGCACTGGTCTGAGGTAGCTGATGGCTGCACTGTAGAGTGACTAAAGTATGTGTTCAGAGCGCAGGGGTCAGCACAAAAACGAGCTAAAAGCAGTTAACTATTTTTGAACGTTCACCCCCACACTTGATCAGATTTCCCTGTATCATCTCTGTGTTTCCACATCAGTCAGCCCTACGCACCTCAGCTGTTAAGACACTTGCTGTTCACGTAGCAAACATTTTATCGGCTCCGTACTCTCACTCACGTTTTGAAGGAGGCTGCAGCAGCCACACGGTCCTATACTGGAGGTAGGGAAGTGGGATGCTGCCAGCTCGCAGCCGGAGCCGGAGCGACTCCAGACCATGGCTATGGGGCTGACTTTGCAATAAGGCAGAATCCCGCGCTCGGGGGCGGCTCGGCAGGCTGGCACCGACACCCGCACACCTGAGCATGGCGGAACGAGCTCAGAGAGTCTCTGCTACCGCTCCCGGATGCCACAGCCGCGGCTCTTCTTCCTCGAGAACCGGCGAGGCAAACGCAGCAGGAACGCGAAGGAGGCGAAGCGGCGGGAGACGGCGCCATCCCCGTCCCGGAGCGGTGTCTTCGTGCCCCGCGCCAGCCCGAGTCTCTCAGTCCCTTCGCCCCGCCGGGCTGCTGCCGGTCCTCGCCCCCGCCGGTGGCGGC
>VZSZ01003837.1:7183-17916 GCA_013398815.1 Ibidorhyncha struthersii
CTCTGACAACTGCAGCTGAGACGCTTTCACTGTCCCAATGCTGAATGAATATATGAAATAAAAGGGTATTAATTAAAGAATATTAATTTTAAAAATGCTTTATGCACTTGGTTTTAATGTCTCTGTCTACCTACTCCAAATTACATTCCACCCTATTTAATTTATATAGTATTGCCAAAGTGGCAGTAGTCCTTTATTAAGCCAGTGATTCCACGTCACTGGAAATATGTAGATTTTCCTATTTAATTTGCTTAACTTCAAAATTTGTAAAACAAAAGGGCATGGTAGTCAATCTGATTTTTTTAAATTTATCAAAATAAAAAAAAATTTAGCAGGGACGGCTGGATCCAAGTTTCATGTGGGAAAAGTTCTTAGAGCAAACCTTTGAAAAATAATAAAAGAAATTTGAATAAAAGGGAGGGTCGCATGCAGAATTAATGAGAACATTAAGCAAGTGAACTCCAATTACCTAGTTTCTTATTATAAACCCTCATTTCTTCAGTGTACTCTGACAGTCTTGATCGGACAACATCAACAGTACAAATCAGCATTACCACCCCCATACAAAGGGGTACCCGCCAGCTCCCTAGAGTAGCATGATATTAAGAGATCTCTGATCTCTGCAGATGGGATGGGTGATGGGACAGGGGAATGAGCTGATGGGGGGGCAGCTGATGCTGGTCCTGTTGTACCTCAAACCAGGACATTCTCCACTCCAGGTCCCTGCCCCGTAGATTAAATCACATGTGATGATTCAGAAAAGATTTAGAGGGTAAAAAATAAAAATCCTCAATATTAAATGGTGTGCATTGGGACTAACCACACTCAAATCCACCTCGGAGCCATTGCAAGAAAGCACCTATCACACAGCATGTCAGCAACAGCAAGAGTTTTCCCCATGTCTCCAGGTTTTCTTGCTGTTACTCACTTTCTTTAAGAATTGAGCTAGGCACCCTCAAAAGTCACAAAATGTAGCAGAACATTTGCTTAGTAAAGAAATTGAAATTAAAATGTTGTCCTCTGCTGTTCAAGCTATATCTCCACTGAGTCAAGATTTTCCTCCTGTTCAAAATCCTTGGAGAATTTGGCTTTATCATCCATCTGGATATTCCTTCCTCCATCACTGGGACTCACAATGATTGCTCACTCAAAACATCACAGGCCAAGTCTTGACCACCAGCTTGCTGAAGCCATGCTGATCTCCATATGGAAAGGCAAAGGCGGAGCAAAAGGACTTGTATCACATCTCCCCATCTTGACTGGGTCTACACTAAACTAAACAGTGCACAGGAACACTCCCAGGCACATTGTCCCTGGAAGAGCATTTATCCAGTTCCCCTGAAATTTGGTTCTCTCTAGAGCTAATAATTCAGCAAACAGGCCAAATTAATGTTGGTTTGTTTTTTTTAAAAAACAAACAAAACAACCAAACAAACACCACCACCACCCCCCAACTAAATTGATTGCAGTAATCAATAAGTTTCAAAGAACTCTTAGTAAAGGCCAGGCCTAGCCAGCAGATATTACGTTAACTGTCCTTATCAATTAGGACTTACTTGGAACAGACTTTATTTACAAAGCAAGAATTCTGGGAATCAATTCGTGTGTTAAAAGGACCTCTGTGTGATGTTAGTAAAGTTAAGTGCTGCTTCATTAAGTGCAGTGCACACATTTCTTAATGGAGAGCAAGTCTAATATTTTGAGGGAGTTCATCATCATGTTACCGTAAGTCAGCAAAAAGATAACTCCCTAAGACTCAGTTTGGTTTTAGAAAGCAGGCATTCTTTATTACAGCGCTAGGCGCACAAAGGATCGCTCCACCTAGTGTGTGCACCCACTTGCTCAACTACAAAGGTTATATGCAATCAAAATATACATATTCATTAGATTTCTGAGACATGATTAACATTTCCCATAACTCATTAATATATGTAAATGTCCTTGACACATGTGCATTTATGTCTATTGGTGGTCTTCCAGGGCTCTCTGGTGGTCGTCGATAGTCTTCCTCACCGTGTCCGCTGATTGAACTCGGTCTTCGCGCATGCTCAGTTTTCCCTTTGGCCTAATTAGACGACATTTAATTACACAAAACTAGCTCATTCTAGCATATCCTCCTTATCTACTCTATTCAAGGCTACTGTGTCTCAAGACTTCCTTTTCTCTACCCAAGCATAGCACCTGTTTGACCTATCTGCTCGTAAAACATCCCAAAATTTGGCTGTATTCCTCTAGGGAGGGAACCATATGTCCTTCAGCTTGGTATCAGTCATCATCCTGTGTGAGATACACATATTCATATTAACAATTTCAGAAATGAGACAAAACACTGTTTGTTCTCTTTGTCTCCTTTTTTCCTTAAAAAAGGCAGGATATCATAAATTAAGGACTAGTGTAAACTAGAAAAACATCCTTCACAGTTATTAAACTTCGTCAGCCTTTAGCATGTTTAAAACTGACAACTTTAAATGTAGCAAAGGAAGGCAGAAGATTAAAAACTGCAAAATATTTCACCTTCTGAAAGCTATCTTATATCCCAATTCAGACAGGCATTGATCACTCCACAGTTTACGCCAGAAATAGCCAAATGCAGGAAAGAAAAGAGGACAAATATTTCTGATGAGTCATTTTTCCTCTTTCTCAATCACTCCTTCTCCTCCCTTCTCCAAATGCCTCTTCCAGTAAATACAAACATCAGAAACATTCATTAAGTCAGCTGTACTTTCCAAAAGGTTGCTTTTGTGATATTTTGATCACTACAAAGCATGGAAGTTAAACACAGAAATATCACTGCATCACTGTAGTTACATTCAACTCAATTCCACAAAGGGAGCCTATTAGCTACCGATGCTGACATTCTACCCATTAAGAACCCAAACCTCTATTTTGGGTAATTGAGACATGAAGGATTTGGGTGCAGCATTATGAGCCTTAAGTGACAAGGAGGTAGATGGCATCATTCCCCTCCCCCATGAGAGGAGACAGCTCTGGCATGCTGTTAGCATTTGCACTAAGACATGGAAAAAACATGCAAATGAATATATTGGTCTCTTTAAGGCAGAAAACATCTTTGGCAGTACAATTAAAAAGGCGAAAAATCTCCACTGCAATCAAACAAACGTAATTGTCTCTCTTTTTAAAACGCCATTTATCACCACCCTGAAATGACTATAAATCGCAAAGGGCAAAACTATTTTCCAGCTCGGTGTTCATATCTCTCCCAATGATAAGTGACCTTGAGGATTAGATGGTTTAATTGTTGCTTAAAGAAACAATAGAAAGTACAAAGGACAAGATGATTTCTTCACTTTTAAAAGCAGCTTAACTCTGAAATGCTCTGAAATTTCTGTACTTGGGTAAGCTTTGGGTAAAGTCTTTCTCCTGAAATAACAATTTAACTGAGAAAATTCCAGCAAGCAAATACAACTGCTGCTTATTTTAACAAGAAAACTCCTTTTTTAAATATAAATAAGTACAACTTTGTCCTACACAGTAGTTTTACTACTAAAAACTTCCTGTCCCTTCCCTGCACTTGAAACTGTCTGTCCAACATTTCCATGCTAAAACATGCCTTGTTGCTCTCCCTCAGCACTGCTCAGACATGAAACGAGCCCTTTTCAGAGAGATGCACACCTTATCATCTTGCACCAGTGATTTTAGCAGTGGCTTATGGTTAGAAATCTCACTGCAGGTTCGTAACCTAAGTAGCGTTTGCATAGAGAGAGCAACTAATATACAACGTGTATATCTGTAAATCAGTTTGCTAACAGACTGAGAAAGAAGATGTAAAGATACTATTTCTACTCTCTTTGTTTTAAGTAGCTGAGGCATTCATACACCAAAGACAGTGAATGGGACTGTATTAAGAAATTACTTGATTTGCCAAGCTTACATTCAACATTCATGAGGTTGCCTTAAAACTGTGCTTAAAAAATGAGCTTTCTTATTTCTTCTGGGGCCTCAGCCTTTAGGATTCACATTTGCGAAATTCTGTAGGCAACAAGGAAGGCTATAAACTTTCATTAAAAGCAAGATAAAGGCATACTGCACCTCTCTAAAAATGAAATGCTTTCAGGCATTTTATAGCATCATGTGTAAGATCAAATCTCTAGCAAGGTGCTAAATAGACACGGAGGCCTACAGGGGGTAAAACAGACAGAATGAACCTTACAGTATGCATTCATCTCTTTCCAGCCCCCTCCCCAAACCCTCTGAAGATAACATTATCAAGAAATAGGTGGGACCAATCAGAAAAGGGAGGCTATACCCCCAATCAGGCTTTTTTTTTTTTTTAACATTACTGAATTTCACAATATTCAGGTAGACAGTGTCCTTTCTGAAAATCAACCCCTTTATTACAATCAACTGACTGTAGCAGAAACTCATACTCACCATCTCTCAAAAAGTCACCAGGCTTCCCTTGATTAGCTTGAACGTAAAGGGTAACATTGCTTTTGAATGCACTCTTCCCTCCTGCCCAGTTTGCAAATGTTTAATTAAATATAAATAGCATTAACTTTTTCTGTATGATTCATTTAGCAGGTTAAAAGTTCATTTGAATATACAGTACTCATATAAGTAGCCCATGGTGTGAAGTAATTATATCTGAGCTGCCACGGTGAAAATGGAATGCAAAGTGATTAATGTTGTACAAAGAAAACATTATTCCTCAATACTGAACAGCCACACCTTCAAAGTCTCTGTAAACCCATCTTTATAATCTGGCACTGCCTTCTGTCCTTCCCATCCCTCCAAACCCAAGAAAATAACAATTAAAAAATAAAATAATCCAGCACCTAGATTGGTAATCCAGCCAAGACAAACAATCAGGCTGTTCAATGGGAGCTCACCTTTCGGCACACATGCAACCAAGGTGAACTTTAAAGGAAGAAAGAAGCTGTGATGTCCAAGGGAAGGGGACAGGCTGGAAACCAGGGGGGCAAGTTGTGCCAAAGAGTGTGGGTGAAGGTCAGGAGACCACTACTGGCAAGTATTGCCTGCTGCAGCCCCTCCCAGCTAACACTCCTTTCTCACTTGCCCTACAGGCAGAAACTCCCAGCTGAACCCCACACCCACGTCTTACCTGCCAAACTCCCTGTCTAGGTACGCACCCCATTCATTCATCACCTCTGGTAATTCAAATATTCCCATCTGCAGTGCTAAAAAATCAGTAATGTGCAAAATTTCCACAATCTGTCCCATCAAGCACTCTTACAGCACAAGAAAATGATCACCCTCAGCACAATTTGGAAACTGTGCTCACGTTTGATTTTCCAGGAAAGAGCCCTCTGACAGAAAAGGGAATAAACAAGATAATGAGTACAGGGATCATCCGGAAGTTTAAGGGCAAAACTGCGCTGAGTGAGAGCAACAGCCCTGTGTACCCAAAAGTCAACAACTAGATTCCAAGTATTTTGGAATATGAACTCAATATTTCTTTGGTTAACAAAGTTTACAAACCTGAGTTGATGCCAGAGACAAAGAGAACATTTTCATTTTGCAATAAACCTCAGAGAGAGCAAAAGCTCTTAGAAAGGCTCTAGCTGAAGAAAATTAGCCCGCCAGTTTAGGAGTTATATTTGCAAAGTTTTATAAGTAGCAGTCAAGATCAAAGGGTAAACTATACTGTTAGAAACTTAGTTTGGCCACCACATTTATCACCTTAATCCATGAAAAAAAGCAGTGCTGGGATCTTTACTGACCACAAACCAAACAGGACTTTGAGCGTTTGCTCTGACAAATGAAAGTGCCAGCAGCAGGGTATCAATGTCATGCTAACACAGGCATGGGACCTGTCCAGATCCACACATATCAAGGGAATTCCCATGATTAATGACAGTTTTCTCATTGCTTTATTATAAGATTAAATGTCAGAATGTCATATTCTACCACTAGCCAGCAGTTGGGGGGGGGAGCAGCCCTATAATGGAAAAGGAGTTTGGAGTAAGACACAAACTGAACGTAAGCCAATAATACAATGTCATTGTCTCAAAGGCACCAGGAATTCTGTAATGCATTAAGGGGAGCAGCACATGCAAGACAGGAGAGTAGTTGGCCTGCTCCTGTGTGCTACAGAACACACTGTTGCCTTTTGGGCTGCTTCTCCTTTCCAAGGTTGTTGACAAACCAAAGAATGCACAGAAGAGAAGAATAAAGATATGAAGTTCAGAAAACCCGACCAACTGAGAAACGTTTAAAGAGCGGCATTTGGCTTGCAGAAGAGACGTGAGACATGGGGGAGCAAGAGGAAGGAAGGGAAACACAAAGCCTTGCAGCCTAGAGAAGCTGTTGCAGAAAAAGCAGTGGTTAGTGGTTCTCTATGGCCGCCATGCTAACACAGCACCAACTGTGGTGAAGGTTTGGGTTTTGTTTGGTTTTTTTTAATAACTTTCCAACTAGGTAATTAAGAAAACCAAATTGCCCCTGCAGTGCTGCAGAACCTCTGCAGTCCCTGTGGAGCTCACTCAGCGGTGCTTTGGGGCTCTGCTGTCCTGTCCACATGAGGGGTGACAGCTTTCCTATCCATGATGCAAACTCTTCAAGGACAGGGAGGTGCATCCACTCAGTGTCTACCACGTTATCATTAGTAGTAACATTATGTCTAACTTAATCCTTATCAGAGATTATTATCTTGCACTATCAATACCTGGCATCAGTAAATATTCATTTAGTAAAACTGTATCTGTTTAAAGGCATTTTAATATCATCATGAACATCATAAAAACACTGGCTTCTCCATAAAAGAAAACTGACAGCAGTTAGACTAACAGGAAAAACCAGTTTAATAACAGATCCTTTTGGAGTGATGAAAAAAATTCAGTTGGCTCCATTTGTACTGATATATAATTTTAACGGAGGACTGAAATTTTTATTTCTAGTCAATCCATAACATTTTATGCAATACAAAATAGAATGTATTTTCATTTATTTGAATACACTTGAAAATATTTGAACTTATTATTTGAATTTATTTTAAATTACTTTTGTTTAGCTGTTTTCAGCTCATTAAAATCATGCTTCAGACTGAAAATTTGATTTTTTTTTTTAGATGTGTTTAACCAGTCCAGCATTTAAAAGTAGCTGGGACTATACAACTATAGGAAATGAAACTATTAGTTTAATTCAACCCAAAATTATAAACTAGCTTGGTTTCTTGAAAACTGTTTTTCCAGAAAAATTACTACTTAATTTCATCCAGTGTCAGAGATAAGCTTATAATTAAAAGTTTATATACTTCATTGCACAGAAGAGACTAATTGTTTTCACTCTAAATTAAGTATTCAAGGATTCCTTCACTGTTGTATCTCATCAAGCTATATTCAGAATTCCCTTAAAACCTGAGATTTCAGAAAAATATTTTCCTATAGCTGTTTTAGCAAGGCATAAAGAAGCAATTAATACAGGGGAGTGTCAGATTTCAGCAGGCGTACAACCAAAAACCCCATCTTATTAAAAGCACAAGTAATCAGCACACAGCGCAGCCACATGCGACTGTATGTGTTTTGTTCAGAACTGTAAATTATCCTGCCATTCCTGAATGCAGCCTGCCAATTCTCTGGGGCAGGTATCTTCATATTTGTTTAGCATAATTGACTGAATTGCAAACTATGGCTATGGCACTGTATTAGTAATAAATTATTGTCACCTGATGCAAGAGTCTCTGCTCCTGTTTATCACCGTATACAGTGCATACCATGGAAATTCTGCACATACCATTGAAGAGCAGGCACTAAACTGAGGTAGCTGAGGTCTTAGGTTTATCATAGTCAGTAGAGTCTTTAGAGAAGGCAAATAATGCAGGCATTTAATGCAGATACTAAATATTACATCATGTGAGTACTCTTCAGCAACTTCAAAATAGAAGAAAAACAGACAGATCAGCCACCATTAGGTCACATTTCCTATCTGCTGCTACAGCTAAATCCCGCCCACTCCTGCCTGACTAAGATTTGTCTTTGATTGCAATGCCCTGGCTGTAGAGCTCTTGGATCCCTTGCCCCTGGATGCATGAGCCTTTGGGTCACACGATGAACATGGACCACCTTGTAGGTGACTGAGAGCAGATCCCAATGCCCCCCTTTGCCCGGGGCTTCAAGATGCCCCAAGACTGCCTCTAGCTCCAGCCCTGCAACAAGACTAGCAGCATCTGGTACGTGGGGCTGTTGAAAAGCAGCTTCATGCCTGGCTGTGGGTTGCTGCCAAAAGGAGCTAACTAGCCCTTCCTGATGACAAGGCAGCCCACTGCCTTGGGCTCCCAACTTCTCCTGCTATCAGGCAGTTTCAGGACAAGTTGTGTCAGCTTAATAATTTAGATGAAAGTAGTCTTTGTTGCTGTTGGTTTTTTACTCAGTTATAGATGAGTTCACTGATTCAAATGCAAATTGCTTCACCTGATATTTGCACGATTATTTGTGCTGACACCAGCAAAGCACGGGAACTAGGAACCCGTGTGGGAGAGAGGATGCAACTCCTTTTCTCGGAACGGGAAGACTCTTGGCTCAGCTTGATCCAAGCATGAAACTGCTCCCAACCAGGGAAGCAGCTCAGGCACTCTACACCACAGCATACATTACAGCCCCCATGGCAGAGAAAAGAGAGGCTCCCAAATGAATGAATCTTACATATAATATATTTGCATTTAATTTCTGGCCACAGCCTTCAGATGTATTTCACATTTGAATCTATCCTAAGCAGTCTGTGTATTGACGTGTACTCCACAAAACTGTGTCACTCTTAAGCATGGTGACTCTGAAGATTTAACTTTAGATTCAGGAACTGCAGGTCTTTTGAGAAATAACAGGCTGCTTATACTCCAAGCAAATTGTCAGGGTAGTCAAGTTGTCAATTGACAGTTGAGAGAATAAAATCCCATGAAGGAAAAGGAATGCCAGCTGAGAAACTCTCAGTTTTTCACTAATACAGTTTTCTATTTACCACCAGCTTCAGGAGAGTTATTGTAGCTCACTGATAGCATATCTCAAGGGTCAGAACTATAAATCTGCTTCTGTGTACGTGTGCATTTATGAACTTGTGTGTATAAGATCTGGTATGCAAACACTACATTTTCCTTCAATAAAACATGCTGCAGTATATAGAATACCCACAGGGAAAACACACACACTTAAATTCTCTGAACCAAATATGCTTGATGACTAATTTTCACCTTAATGAGTGCAGCAGTCTCATTCCTTCAGGACAAAGTGGTTACTGATAATAAGAGATGAAGTTACTCACTCCTTCAGAAAGGAACAAGTTAATATGTCAACACATTTATTTCTCACAATAGTTTTCCACCTCATAGAACTCAGAATATTATTTTTAGCCTAGTTATGGAGGCATTTCAGCTGTGTGTTTAAAAAAAAATAAAAAATCAAATATATTTTCCTGCCTACAAAACACCCAAGAACATGCCAGAAAATAATTAGGAATGACAAGCATATGACAACACATGAGCTGCAAGTATTCACTTTTTAGTCCGGAAAATAAAACACTGGACAACAGATATGGAATGCTTTTGCTCTAGCTCTTTTATGCATAGCTGGCATGACTAATTTGAAAAATAAGAGAACATGTGCCAATCTACTTTTCAGACAACAGAGAAATTCAAACAGAGGAAAGAAGATCAGACTAACCACACCAGGTGCCTACATTAACTTTGCAGAGGAAGAACCAGCATATCAGAGGGCCTGCAGGTAATTGTATACAAAGACTCTGGTTTGCACTTGGGGCCTGCCAGATTCCTGTTTTTGCTAGAGAGAGCTTTTAGCCATTTTGAGACCGATGAAAAAGTACTTGTTTCCTGAAGATAGGTCATTGTGTGGCAGAGATATGAGTTAAAAATTAAGATTATTTAAGAGGGTACCTACTGGCATCATTTGGTTAGGTTTTTCTGGATTTATAAAAATAACTTTTTAATAAATTTGACACCTCAATCTGAATTCTCTGAAAGTATGCTGAATTTTGAGCAAATGCCAAGATTTCTAGCATGGCATGGAAAACTTCAAAATAAGCAGATTTGTTTAGTGAGCAACAGGACATGCCTATTAACACCTTGAGTAGAAACTCTCCTTTAAATCTTACCAGAAGCAGAGTTCCTCAGGCTCAGCATGCTGATGAATAAATGCAGGAAAGTTTTATGATGGAAAAAACAAAAAGTTCTTTCTATCATGCAACTTGACAGCAATAGGTTATCCAATACACATTTGTCCCAATGCTGGCAGTGTATTTCAATTACTTAGCAAAGTAGTTTTGAAAGATATTATTGTCCTGTGCCTCACAAGACAGCTTGCTGCCAACTGGGTCATACAATAATCAACAAACCAGACTCCAGAAAGGATGCTAGATTCCTCCCAGCAGCACCTACCATTGAAGCAATTTAATATATTTAGGCAGTATAGTGCTGGATTTTCACTCCTTTATTAATGAACTGCTCAAGGGGGTCTGATCAGCAGTAAGATAACTTTAATGGCCTGACTTCATACTCTGTCATGAATCTTTAGTTCATGTAAACCTTTTGGCTCATGCTACTGCCAAACAGAATGGCTTGAAGAAAAGGAATCGTCTGGTTTTAGATTCCCTGGAATCTTGGGTTGGATACATTATCCTTGAAATAGAAGCAGCACCTGGCTTCTTATTAATTCCAAGACTGCATGAAAACTAAGAGCACAACACATTCAAAACAATACCCAAACACTCATCAAGTATTCCCCTGTTCTAAAGAAAAAAAAAGAAAA
>VZSZ01003839.1:0-221291 GCA_013398815.1 Ibidorhyncha struthersii
ACGAGAGGAAATGGGTTCAAGTTAAGCCAGGCAAGGTTTAGCTTCGATATTAGGAAAAAAAATTTCACTGGAAGGGTTATACAACATTGGTATAGGCTGCCCAGGGAGGTGGTGGATTCGCCATCCCTGAAGGTGTTTAAAAAAGGGGTAGATGTGGTGCTTGGGGATATGGTTTAGAAGTGGTTTTGTCAGGTTAGGATAATGGTTGGACTTGATGATCTTAAAGGTCCCTTCCAACCTTAACAATTCTATGATTCTATGATTCTATTGCTATTCCTGTCATTGTGCTGGGTAAAGTTCCCAATCAAGTCATTACTGCCTTGGTACTTTATTGTACCATCACACTTAGAATGACATAAACACATGACACAAAGGATTTCTTCTCTAAAGTCATTACATTTTGAGGCACCTCAGATATAAGCTTGATCAGAAATTTATCCAAAGCAAAGAATCCCATGGATTTGAATGGTCTTCTGGATCAGACCCCATGTATATAGACTGAGTTGGGGAAGACAAAGCAATGCCAGAGATAAGCATGTTCGCAAAAGCAATCTTATCACAGGAGTGTTGTGAGCATCAGGGATGAGCAATGGAGTGTTTTTGTGATATAACTGAAGAGCTACAAAGAAGCAAGAGGTGGGGGGGACAGGGAGGGAGCCACAGGTTTTCTTTTCTCCTCCCACAATCCAACAAGAGGCTTAAAATCTAAGATTTTGCAGTGTGTATGAAAAAGGAACCAGAATCAATAAATCTTTCTCACCTGTGTATCACATCTTTCCATTTAAGGTTCCAAGATTGCTCTCAGGGCTTCAGATAGAGCTGAGTATTGTGTGCTAGTTAAAACCAAACCAACAAGCCTAAGCTTCAAACCTTATTAATGTAAAGAATAAATTATAATCACCATTGTGCAAAGGGACTACTGCCTTGAGAAAGGTAGTCAGGGTTTGGTCAGACTGTCATTCCAGCATCATAGGAGACAGTGCAAGTGCCTTCATGGACAACCACGGCAAGTGGTCTGAAAGTATTTCCTACTTTATGGAAACCTCAGCTACAACTCAAACACATGCTAGAGCCAGACATGCTTCCATGGTTTTGTCGGAGCCACCACAGGTTCCTGTCATCTTCCTGGCGTGGAGAGCAGCTGGAGTAAGACCCAGTAAGGGCACAGAAGGTTATGGTCATGCAGTCATAATGGTGGAAGAACTTGAGAACTGGTCCTTCAATTATTTTGCCGAAGTTTGTAGGTGTTTTAAAGTTTAAAGGTATTTTTTAACTTCATAAATTCCTGCAACAAAGACAGAAATTTAGTTTGTCCCAGTTAGCTGCGATTTCCTGGAGAAAACAGGAGGTATTGTTCACATGTGCCAAAATCCTGTTGGGTTTTCCCCCATGCCTCAGTCAGGCAGAAAACACATGTGTTGGTCTCCAAGAAATTCTCAGGTGTAAAATCGTACCTCTGTGGCAGAGAAGTGCTCCAAAATGCGAGTGATATCTGTGGCTGGCAGAGACCCGACAGACCATAACTGTATGGAAAATGTAGATACTGTGTTGTCTGATGGCCTTTCTAGTTAGCAGTTCCCCTCAGTATTGAACCACACATCCCCCATCTGGCACTCCATAAATTGCCATCGTCTGGTTGTCTCTCTGGTTGTCTCTGGGCGAGCGTCCCCTGCCTTTGCAACTGACAGAGCGCAGTATATCGACAATGAAACAAACACCTAAAACAGATTCATCTGGCTTTTGCCTGCAGCAGTTAAAAAATACAGCAGAGATCTCTGAGGCCAGCAGCAGCACAATGAATCACAGTGAAACTCCCTGCCATCGGGAAGAGATGCCATTTTTTTCCCCTTTGTGCTTGGCTGCTTTTTGCACAGCAGCTTTCACCTGTATCTGGCTTTTGTCACAGAATTACTAAAAAACCAGCCAACCAGCCACCACCAGCAATCAGCAAACTATACTGGCAATGAGCTAAGAAGGGAAAATGTATTAATATTGAGGGAGATGTTAATATTGAGGAAGACATCCTGCAGCTCACAGCAGCACATCAGGCTGATGCTACACTTTTGAGAAAGGGTATGCCAGGTGAAAGCAGAGCTCTTCCCCACGCGGTACATACAGCCGAGTGTGAAAAGCCCCCAGATAACCTTTAGCAATTCACTGGCTTGCTCTAAGCATTTAAAATACCATTTGGCAGAGTATGAGACCAAATCGAGGCCACCCGGCAGGTGGCCACCATCCTGCCGCAGGCTGGGTCAGCCCCGCTGGCCACTGTGCACGAGCTGCTCCTCATTACACTTGTTCCAGTTTTGCTCTGTGCCGGGGGAATTCTTCTTCCCTGGGCAAAAATCAATGAAATGTTCTCTCCACCGTGGTTTTCCCTTCCAGCTGTTCACTTTTGCCCTCCTCTTGTGCAGTTCCTCTTCACTGTTGGATCCCCCCAGGCTCCTCTGTGCTATTTTCTCTCCATGCCCCACCTGCCCTCTCTTCCCACCTCAGACTCCCCTCGCAGTGAGACGCTGTTGCTGCCTGCCCCAAATCCTGCTGTCACTCCCCCAACCCCTGCTGTCACCCCAGGCACTTCCCTTCTACCCGCCGGGGCAGAGGCTGGCGAGGGGGAGGAAGGAGGTCTCTGCAGCCAAGGGCTGCAGGGAGAGGGGAAAGCCCCCCTGCCACCAAAAGTACTGACAATCTCGGTGACACAGAGCAATGCCAGTGCCCTTCTGCTACTGATGGCTTTGGCAAAGATCCCTCCAGGAGGCTTTCAGATGGAAAGTATGTTTTGTGAGTGTCAGCATGGCACCAGGCATCTGAGCCCCAGCGTTCACCTCTCAGTTTAATTTTTCTTTTGTGGAGCACCCGGCCATGGACTAGTCTCCAGAACAGCACCTTTCTCTGGTCTCTGAGTGTTTTCAGTGCTTGGACATCTGCTGTTATCTGACTTCTGTGCTGACACATCAGCAAAATATAGACGACAACAAGGAGGACACGCTTCCTCTGCTGAGGGAGAAGCGTCAAATGATGCCACAGGGCTGTGGCTGGCATGAGCTCTGGTACCAGTGGAGAACTAGCTCTGAAGCTAATTCAGCATGCAATAACATTTTATAAAACAAGTCTTGGGGTAGGAGGTTCTTGGAGAGAGGAGCAAAGACAGCACAGACCATAGTGGTGGTATGACAGAGGTTACCCACCTGCATGGACAGGCAGGCACTGGCTGTTTGAGAGGATTAATGAAATCAGACTAGAAGGCAGATCCTGTGGATTTCAAAGTGGAGGTATCTACAAACTGCTAGCCACATATGACTGCGAAATATCTTACACCCTGATTTACTGTTTACTACTCCTGCAAAACCAGGAACGTTGTTTCCAAGTGCATTACTTGGCCAAAGAGTATTTGTTCCAGGTTTCCCAAGACCAAAAAACCCAACACCTCAAGTGTTGATGCCCTGAGCAGTGTTTGGAATAGATGGATGAGCGAGCAGAGGTGATATGAGGGCTGGGTCTCTCCTTCTGAGTAAACCTTAATAGCAGATAGGTAGCAGTCCGTAGCAAACATAAGCTGCCCAGACTTCTTGCACCTTGGGAAAGAGACCATGCTGCCAAATACATTCATTTGAGCACTAAGGAAGAAAAAGTCTTAAACTAGAACCTTCCCTCTGGAAACCTGTGTGAGACGTCTATTGCTTGTTACAGCAATGGCATTTTTATTACCCTGATTTTCAAGGAAGGTGTGGCATATGCCATTGCACTGTCTGCACGAGGGTACAAACCTCCCCAGTGACCTCTGAACCCATCAGCCAATTTTAGACAAATAGGAAATGGAATGGGCACAAAGATTTCATGAAAAAGGCGGTTTGGTAGAGGAGGGAGACTTTGCTGGTGCCCTGACCGACATGCTGGGAGCGCTGGGGCTCGTTCATTACCAGTAACCACAGATCTGTGGAAAGTCAGCCTTCCTCTGTCCTTCTGTTCACACTGTTACTTGTGTTAAATCTGTGGCTAACGGTAATACACAGTCTATGCCAAAATGCTATCTGCTGTGATCAGCCCACAAGGCTTTAGTCTACACCCTGCCAAGCTGTGCCAATATTTTTAACGTATTCTATCAAATCAGTAGGTTTAGATGATGTCCCTTATGGGCATAAAGTTACTTGTGGTGCTGGGGTAGGGGCCAGGAGTGACCACAAACTAGGAATACATGGAGACCACAAGCTAGGAATACATGGAGACATGGGGCACGCATGAAGGCAGCAGGGTAGAGCAAACTTTCCACATTATGCATGAGCTCTTAGTCCACAGAGAAATGAGCAGTGTGAAGAAGTATGGGGGCTCCGTAAAGCCCCTGGAGCTCCTGCTCTGTGACAGGACAGCTAAATGCTCTGGGGGGTAAGGGACAACTCTCATTCTTAGACAGCCTGGCATGTCCCATGACTATAATTATAGCAGCAGCAGAGACAGAGCTGGTGCAAGGCCTTCCCTGGCAACCAGATAAGACCTGCTCATTTGGAGTGAAAGTCACCCCTTCGCTACCCATTTCTACAAGGATATGATGAACCTGTCAGCCTCACGTGGATGTCTCTGATAAGTTATCCGAATTGCCTACATTTAGGGAACTGAATCACACTCTAAATCACTCCAGGTCAGTTAATTCATCCAAATACCTAGTACCAGCTGAGATGCATTTAGATGCTTTCATCTGGAAACTAATCCAATTTTGAGTGTCTGTAACCTTACAGCTGTGGTCTAGACTGCTTTCTCCATGCTCACCAGAACCAGCGCATGGCCACAAAGCCCTCCTAAAGGCAACCCTGATTCCTTGAGCTGGCAAAACCAGCCCAGGCAAACACATACGTGGCTACAACATCACTGCAGCTCCAACCTACCCAACCAGATGGCTCAGCATCTTCCAGGCACTTCCTCATCCCACCAGGCTGTAAACCCCAGAGTCAAGCAGGGAAAGGTATCATCATGGAGGACAGAAGATTTGCAGGAAGCCGTAGGTAAGCACGAGCTGAGATATTTTAAGATTTGTCTTTTCCCATATCACATAAAAGGTTTATTTCTAAGACATAGTCTGAACTGCCGTTTCTGGGCCATTATTGAAAAGCAGACTAGGCAAATGCTCTGCTGTAGGCACTGCTTCTCCCATGGCTTAGATCTTTCCAAACTTTCTCCCTTTTGTTTGCAAAACAGGCATAAAAGTAAGCGCAGGCTGTAACAGACAGCCACCATTACTGACAGAACTGAAATATTACTGTTCGTTAGCATGGTCTCATTTACTTTGCACATTGCTTATAGAGACTCTGCTGGCAAGAAGCTACATTTTTAAAGCAGCAGCAACTATTGAACAGCTATTGCATTCCTTTAACTCTGATCGGGTCCTCACTACATGCCTTCCCTGCTCTCCTGATGTGCAGAAAGGCCAGTAGAGCTTGGCTGGCTTCTTCGTCAGAGAGTGATAGAGCAGGTTTGCAAAGCGGGAGTCCCTCCTGCAATTTTATTAAATGAAGGCTGCTACTGTGGAAGATCTTCTGTAAATGAAGCCTGGCTTGACCTGAATGCACAAACCCTTCAATTAAATCCCACCAGGTTTGCATACACCCTACGGGAGACTCATTCTGAAAGCATAATGCTAATATTATAATATCATAAAGAGTTGTCTTTCCCAAGCTGCTGCTTTCCCTCTTGATTGGCCTATGTTTATTCACACTTTGAATGCATAAAGGTGCCCAAAAATAGAATACATAGACCATTTCCAAATTAATCTCCAGACTCTAGTTAGCCTTTAACTTCAGTTCAAATAATTGATCAACACTATCCAACTAATGCACTTAAAATATTCCTCATCCCTAATTCATGTCATTGCATCTTTGTAAATGCATGATGATGTTCTCAATAAGAACTTTAATGCCTCTGCCTAAATGCGAATAAAAAAATGTGAATACAGAAATGGCCTTTCTAGGAAAATTCAAGTGTATTTGTTAAGAATTACTGTTAGTCCATTCTGAAAAATTGTGACATGCCTTGCCTCAGAATCAATTTTATCCTCTTCAGTAAATGAAACATTCCTGCACTAACAAAAATCAACAAGAATGATGGAGACTGTTGAATAGCAACATGTAAGATACACTGGGCTCAGTTCTCACCTCAGCTGAATCAAAGTAACCTTGGAACACTGCTGTTGGAACCAGCTAGGTTATGACTGGGTTGTTTCTGCAGTCCCCAGGCTTCGCCTGCCCATGGTTGCACACATTTTGCAAGCAAGGAACACTAAGCAGTATCAGACTTTGCTCTGCCAGTCTCATTCTCTCTTGCTCATTTCCTGCAGCCAAGAGCAGCGCTGAAGAATCTGCCAGGAGACACGTTGCTCACAGTGGGTGGGTGGAGGGCTGTAAGCCAAGCCAACATCCTCACAGTACTACAGGATTCAATATCTATAGCAGGTTTGGGGTTTGCTAGTAGTAATACGCATGCCTGCTCTTGGCAGATAACTTCAGCAGAAGTCCTGTGAGATGAAGGGTAAGTAGCCATGCATGACTTGAGTGAGGTTCTTCTCAAGTTGACCTCTGTTGAATTGCTCACAGGCACAAGGTGAAATTTGTTCTGCAGTAGCTACGGTTAAGTGGTTGAAGGAATTGGGACTATATGAAATCAGAACCTGGTTCAATATTTTTACAACTCTTCATATTTTTACACACACACAGACATACATATGCAACCACTATCAACTTTGGAGGATTTAATAGTGGTTTTTTGTCATGGGTATTGGCAAGATAATAACTATAATAATATAAAAATACCGATATAATTATAGCACAAAAAGTACGGATCTCTGTAGGCTTTTTTTTGTCAAACTTTGTTACAACCCTGCCTGTTTTATTTATGCTAAATGTGAACTTAATTAGTAATCAGAATTCTAGGTCGCTCTTTTCAATTCTAAACCTCCAGTACAAAATATTTTAATATCTTTCTTTTTTTTCTTCTTTGCAGCATGCTTAATGAGGCATTGAAAATTCAACTTTATACTTGATAGATCTTTCTTAAAAATATTCTAAGAAGGCTATAATTATTTAAATTTTAGTTCATAAGTATTTAAACTACTCGGAAATAAAGGAACTCAAACCTAATTAATCATATTTTGACTAATAAAATACTGTAAAAAGTGATTTATGATGTCTGCATATTAATGAATGTACTGGTAATTTAGGATAAGTGAATGGTTTGCTGTAAGGCTCAAGTTTAAAGACAACAAGCAGCTGAGGAAAGGAAGAAGGTAACGCCTTGCAGTCACCTACAATCCCTGCATTAGTCAGGTCTGCAACAAGGTAAGCTCAGACCATGAGGGAGAGAGTGTCTGTCATTAAACTGGCAGAGCATTCCCATGCAAACGCAGAAAAGATGAAACACCACAGTTAATAATAGCGCTAGTGCACCTTGACCCAACATGAGTGGTTACTCACGGGCTGGAAATCACAGTGAGCTCATGCCTGCGTTCAAGTACAAATATGTTCTCATCTGTATAAACTTTTGCCTTGCTCCTTCCTTAGTCATCCATGCTGGAATGAGGTGACAGAGCTCACAGCAGCTAAGCAACTCACTTGGGCTACTCATTTTTTCAGAGAGGAAGATTAGGACTGTTTTAACTGTCATTTTAAAAGCCTTACACTCCCATATCACAAAGCCACGTCGGGTCAGGGAACTATGGCTGGAGACCCAACACTGGGTGCCAGCAGCAAGGGCTGCTCCACCTTACCTGGGGCAGATGGGAGAGTGTGTAGACCCCATTGCTGAAGCAAGGTAAGAAATGCCTAATCCTAGTTAAGCACTGGAATAGGCTGTCTAAGGAGGTTCTGGGATCTCCATCAGGGAAGATTTTTAAAGGTAGGCTGGAAATCAGTGGAATCAGGGACAGGAAACCTGGGAGGAACAAGTTGTCCGAGCAGCCAGGAATCAGGTTAGGAAAGCTAAAGCTCTTTTTACAAGGGCATGTAGTGATAGGATGAAGGATAATGGCTTCAAACTGGAAGAGGGGAGATTTAGATTAGATATTAGGAAGAAATTTTTCACTCTGAGGGTGGTGAGGCACTGGAACAGGTTGCCCGGGGAAGTTGTGGATGCCCCATCCCTGGAAGTGTTCAAGGCCAGGCTGGATGGGGCTTGGAGCAACCTGGTCTGGTGGGAGGTGTCCCTGCCTATGGCAGGGGGGTTGAAACTAGATGATCTTTAAGATTCCTTCCAACCTAAACCGTTCCATGAATTCCAGCAGCCAGGCAGGATTTAGGCACAGCTAGACAAACATTTGGGCAGGAGGCTGGAACAGATGACCTCTTAGCTTTCCTTAGATCACTTGTTTTTTCTGGCAGTGTCACAGTGCTGCTGCATAGGAACCATGAGAGGAGTTGCATCCCACTCAGAAATATCCCACGCAGATGCTTATAGCTCCGCAGGCCCTCAAGGAAACACGAGAAGAAGAGCATCTCTGTGCAAAAACAGTAAGGGCTGTTACTAAATGGAGTTGCTACTCTGCCTGTTTGGGTATACTTCCATCTCCTTATGAACTCAGTGAACTACCACTGCAGAAACCCCTATTCCTACCAGTTTTGTGGTCTGCACGGAGCATGTGACTGTACTCAGAGTATCTCTACCTCAATCTTCTCTGTGAAGGTTTGACTGAGGTTTGATGAAAATCAAGTCACACAAGGAATATGTCATTTATGAATGTTTCTGATAGCTCCATAGTTGAAAATATCCTGAAAAACATCACCAGCCCAGGGATATTTGTAGGTATAGTAAATATGGGTAGACCAGGGGGGTCACAAATCACAAGGAACTCGGCTATTCTCATGAGCAAAGGAGGAGACTGTGTTGGTGCATGGGAGATGGAGTCCAGCCAGGGGTTTGGGTGAGGCTGTAGTGGTGCCAGACCTCCAAACTGCAAGTCATGAAGATAACTGTTGCAGGATACAATTGGTCATTTTTCTCAGGTCCTTGCTTTTTCCCCTTGTCTCTTACTTCTTTCACATTTACTAAGAATTACCACATTAACATCAGCCTTTGTCACTGTGTTCCTCTGGTATCCAAACTGCCTTTTTTGTCCCCCCCCTTTTTTTTTTTTTGGAGGGAATTTAGTCCTCTGCTTAGGATTTCTATCGCCAATAGTCTCCCAAAAAATTCATCCCTGTTGCCCTCCAGCCATCTGGCTGATCTCCTCCTGCCTTCCCATGTGTTGTGGTTTAACCCCAGCTGACGGCTCGGACCATGCAGCCACTTGCACAGTTCTCCCCCTTCCTCCCCAGAAGGGCAGGGAGAAGAGGGAGAAAAGGAGGGAAAAGGAAAGGGAAAAAAACCTTGTGGGTTGAGATAAAGACAGTTTAACAGAACAATAACAGAAAAAAAGGGAATAACAATAATAATACTAATGGTAAAAGTATATACAAGGTAAAGTAACCCAACACAAGTCACTCTCACCACCCAGTGAAATGGGTGCCCAGGTCATCCCGAGCAGTGATCATGGATTCCCGCCCACTGGCCAACAATCATTTATATACCAAGCATGGCATCTATGGTATGAAATATTCCATTGGCCATTTCGTTGTTCTGCCTATGTTCCTTCTCAGCTTCTGTGGGAAGCTGAAAAAGTCCTTGGCTACTATAAATATCACCTAAGCGACAACTAAAACAATATGCATTATTTGCCATTCCTTTCATACCAAATCTGAAAACACAGCAACCACTAGAGAAAAAATTAACTCTCTCTCAGCTGAAACCAGGACACCCTGGAAAGCAGAGATCATTTCCACCCTCATGCCCCAGGCAACATCCTCACACCAGCATTGGCACTGCTCATTCCTAACCCAGCTTGCACACAGGCACAACTGCCACCAGTGAGTGCCCAGTGCAAATTCCCCTCTGTCAGAGCGGTGACAACACAAGGCATTTGTGAGAGAAACAATATAAAAGACTAAGCAGTCTGTCCAGGTGAAGTTTGTACTTTGGTGTTCTTGTCCTCATATGGTTAAATGCCTGGGAAAAAAAATAATCTATTGCTGCTACTGACAAACGATTAATAGTCATTTCCCCAGTGCTCATCACCATGGTATTTTGAGAGAGAGATAATGAAAATTCTCCATTAGCTTAAGTGCTGAGGCTGCTCTTATGGGATATGAAGAGCCATTGGTCAATTCAGTCCAGCAAAGACAAGTTCTTTGTAAAGAAACTCACAAAAGAAAATCTGAAGGCAAATAAGAGGAACCCGTTAAGCACTAATTGCAAGTCACATCATTATTTTTAGGTCTAGTTTGGCATTTCTGGTTATAATCTTCTAATATTATCTGCAAGTTTGTGCAATTTTTTAACTTTAGGGGGGAGGGGAAGGAAGGAGGACAGCTATAAGTAGGTTACCAAAATTGCAGTTTTGTGGTTTTATCAACATGGAATTATATGCAAACTGGGGGTAGGGTAGAATTGTCTTCACATTTCCCTCCCCTCTGCATGCCCTCTTTACCCCAAAAAAGAAGGAAAATGTTTTTGAAATTTCAGTATTTTCAAAATGGCATTTTTTAAATGAAACTTTTCAGGTTTTCAGGAGTGTGTCAGTAACTAGTTGAGACTTAATACTTCTTTTTTTTTTTATTTCAAAAAAAAAGAAAACAATCCTTTTACAATCTCCTTACGTTCACAAACACCCTCACATTTCAGGAGTTTTGGAATCTAGAATACACAGGAAATTTGGGATATAATTATCTGAATTCCACATAACTGATCCAAGTCTTTTTTGTTGGCTAAGATTAGCATCAGACTTCTTCCTTCATGAATTGTGAGAAACAGCTGCACTGAGAATCAGCTTTCTGAAGACAGACGTTATGGGATGTTCAACCACAGATGTTATGGGATGTTATGCCTTGTATATAGACAGATCCCTTGGAATACAGGGTGAATATAAGTTACTATTCCCTTTCCCCCAGTCTGAGTGCTCTATCTATGAAGTTTAGAGATTTGGATATTCTTGTTTGTTCTCTGGCCCCAGAAGCATTTAAGTACTGACGTAAATTGGAACAGCTTCACCAGGACAGAAAAATCCACCCCCGGCTCTGACACTTAAAACATGTCCTAAGGATGTGGTTGACCTTCACTGCAACTGTGTTCCAGCTCAAACAGAAAGAAGACTTGAGCCCAGCCTCACTCACTCAAAGCCATGGCCATCCTTGTCATATCAGGACACTTTGTTCTTACATGATCTATGTTTGAATTTCATTTCCAAATTTTATTTCCATGACTCCAAACCTTCATGGGAGTCAACCTAGGACTGGGGGGATGTGAGTGCTGATCTTTTCACCAGGGAGTCTTTAGTTTATATTACATTAATATACATTTATACAGTTACTGGGTAAATTGCACAAACATGCCTTAGTGCAAAAAAACATAACTCGACTTATCTCTATGTTAATGGTCTGACTATTTGACAACAAAGCTATCCTTACTTTCACGCTCCAAGGTTTTGATCCAATTAAGTTGCAGTGCTTTCCTATAGAGAGGTACACATCTGCAGGGAGCGATGGAAAGTAATTTTCACAATGGAGCTTGTAGTCTGGTAGTATGAGCAGTCCCCTGCAAAGGAGAAAAGGCAGATTGGATCCTTCTCGGGGAGATCCCTTTTGCCTCCCCCACGTGCAAAAGATAAACACAGAAAGCAATTGCATAGGTGAAAGGCATTCCTTGATCCAGAAAGAAATACTGTCTGCTGTTAAATTTTATATAGGATGCAAGTCTGATGATGTTGATAGACATGATTGATCACGACATGGCCTGAAACATCTTGATAAACTGAGCCTCTTAGAGAAATCAAACTGAGGATCTCATGTATCACTTCTATGCCTGTACTGTTGCTGTACCCGTGTTCAGACTTAAGCTTACCCAGGCACTTGGCTTGAGTGACTCTCCTCTGGCCCATGGCAGCTGGGTCTCTACCACTTTTTGACAGGAATAAAGTTGGCTTCTCCAGCTCTCCCAGGTACCTTTCCACATCACTTTCACAAGCTGTTCCACTTTACTGGTTGTCCACAAGCCAATACAGCTCATATCTCCCCCAGCACACTTTATATAACAGGCTCCATCTCAACAAAAGCAACCAGGTTTTCATTTCATTATCAAGACCAGCAGATGTTACCAGGTCTAGCAAATAATCAGAAGAAAGGATCAGTGTTTTAAACAGTTGTTGAAATGACAATAAAGAAACTGCATGTGTGTGGACTTCTTGTGGAAGTAAAGGGTGATCACACTAAAGACTGTCCTCACTGAAGGTGTCTACTTATTCACTGAAAGCTCTCCCTACAATCAAATGAGATAAAAGCCTAAATGTATATGCCAACTACCATTTTAAATATCTCAGGATAACCAAGACACCATCATGAGGCTGGTGCATGTGTTGTAGGACCTGTGGGACACATGTCCAGCTGAACTGGCACCTGGAGGCCAGGAAGGTTTGCTTAGGGTATCTCCAATAGTGCTCAGTTACACTCAAGTATATAACTTGGTTGTCCACTCTTCTCCCTTGACAGTAAAGGTAATCTATACCTCAGACTTAAATGTAGATTCCTGTCCTGTAGAAGTGAAGCTGTAATCAGATGAATTCCACCCAATACATGGCTGTCCAAGAAAAATATCACAGTTAGATATCTGTCTATAATTGTTACATTACATACTAAAGAAGCAGAGGAAAAGTTACAATCCAAAATCAGAAGAGAATAGTTTAGCCGCTTCCCTCTGATCTATCCCATATATTATCAGGAAGAAAATACACTGCTTAAGCGTCTTTGTGTTTGTTTGCCTTTAGTACTGAGAACAAGATGACTGATAGGTTTCAAATACATGAATTATCTGGGTGACATTTCATGCAATATAATGCCACATTTTTAGCCAGAACAAAACTTATGTACTTTAGAAAACCCTTTTAATATGAAAGGGGCATTTTAAACACTTCTTGCAGTTCTGTTAAGAAAGCTGGAATAAAAGAAAGGTGCCACTCTCCTTGGTGAAAGGTCAAACAGCAGGTTTCCACGTTGAGTCAAAAGCAAATTCAACAGACCTTACTACCAGCCAGTCTGATTTTTTCCTTCAACACAGATAGACATAAATACATAGCAAGTATGTCATAGCAAGATAGTATCTCAGAAAGAGGCATGAAACAAAGGGCAGAGGGGTAGAAGAAGCGTCAGAAAGTACATGTAAACCTGGAATTACTTCTGCTGACTGAGTGGCTGCTGCTATTATGCAGGCTGACAAGTAACATTTCCATTTTCCAGTGTCTATATTCATTTATCATTTTCACTCAGCACTCCACCATAAATCTAAAGAGCATCAAAAACTAAAGGGCAAATGTGAGGAGAGATATACAACTTCACTCTGTTTTATAACAATAAAAGGGGATTTTCAGTTCAGCCTTTCCTTCTGTGTTTGGATTTTACACTTTGTCATATATTAAGCCAAGTAGTTCAACCGAAAGGAACTGATCTTGGCCTTTATTATTACAAAGGTCACATACAAAAAGCGCAAGAATCGATAACATAGTAGAAAGGTAGTTTGTAGCTACCCACAGAGGGGGTGAGAAATTTATGTCTCCAAGTTCTTTGCTATTTGTTTCCTATTTCAGAGATTTTCAGCCCAGCTTGTACCAATACCTACTTCAGAAAGTGGGATGCTAATTAATGGAGCTCTTCCTTCTCCCTGCTATCTACCCAATACAACACGTGTTCCCAGTAATTTGAACACACCATCCCCTACCAACACAGTCTGAGTCAGGCAATGTGATTTGTCTTTCCTTAGGGACCAGTAAGATTCCCCAAATTGAACAGAATGACAGTCAGACTGATAACATCTACTCTATTCTGCCTGTTTTAAATAATTTCCCACTCAAGTACTACTCTCTATGGGGGAAGGAGTCATACACTGGTTAATTCACTGCTAGAGCTTCACAATCACTTTAAAATGTTCTCCAACTCTAACATTTGGTGGAACAGGGATTCTCAAACTCTTGTATGCTATGACTCCACACGTAGCTGTTTTCAACAAATCCTCTTTAGAGGTAGTCAATTAGTTTTCCCAGGGCTCTGTAGATTCATAGGCAGTAGAAGTTGGAAAATGTCCTTGGGACAGATGTATGGGACTTCTCCAATGCATGACAAGGATTAACTCCAGGATGTGGTGTGCAGTGTGGAAGCAAAGAACAAATAAAGCTAAACCAGAGCTTACTCCTTTTCCAGCACCTGGCCTGGCCTGGAACAGAAAGCAATTTGTGTTGCCTTATTGAGCCTCATTTCTATGTGCTTGTTGCCGTGCCATTACCTGTGTGTAAGTTTTCACTGAAAACAGGATCATTGTGAGAACATGCGTGAAACTGAAATAATTCTCTAACATACATCAGCCTGTCTTTGGAAAAAGCCATCTCTCCTTCCCAATTGACACAATAATAACTGGTCACATAAGGGATAAATGTGACTGTCTTGTTGGTGATGCCAGCAAGTCTCTCAAACTCAGCTGGTGATCTTGATATTTCTAGCAGTGGCCTGCAGAGTCTTCAGTTTTGCAAACTGTTATGGTTTCAGTTGGGATAGAGCTGACTTTCATATTAGCAGCCGGTATAGTTCTATGGTTTGGATTTGAGACGGGAATAGTGTGATAGTACAGTGGTTGTTTTGGTTGTTGCTCAGCAGTCAAGGCCTTTTCTTCTCCTCACACCACCCTGACAGCGAGTAGGCTGGGGGGCACAAGAAGTTGGGAGGAGACACAGCTGGGACAGCTGACCCCAACTGACCAAAGGGATATTCCATACCATGTGACGTCAGCTCAGTATATAAAGCTGGGGGAAGAAAAAAGAAGGGGGGGAAGTTTGGTGTTATGGCTTTTTGTCTTCCCAAGTAACCATTATGTGTGATGGAGCCCTGTTTTCCTGGAGATGGCCGAACACCTGCCTTGCTGATGGGAAATAGTGAGTTAATTTCTTGGTTTGCTTTTCTTGGATGAGCGGCTTTTGCTTTACCTGTTAAACTGTCTTTATCTCAAGTTTTTTGTCACTGTTGCTTTTTGGATTCTCTTCCCCATCCCAGCTGGGGGGAGTGAGCAAGCAGCTGCAAGGTTCTAATTGCTGGCTGGGGTTAAACCACGTCACAAGCATAAATTAACAAAAGAGGAATCCAGAAACATGTCTGAAGTCCAAACTTCCACTTACTGTCCAGTCTATTTCTCTTAATACACACACACACACATATATATGTATATTAGCCTTAAGGAAAGTAAGTCATGCAAAAGGATATCTTCATACCAACATGTTGCTTGGATAGCTTTCTCCACTACAGCTTTCATTGTTATATGTGTCAATGCCAGTTGACACTCCTTCAAGGACTACCTGGTTCCTGAAGTTTTTGTCATGGGTATTATTCAGACTATAACTCTAGACTGCAGCTGTCCAAGTGTACGTATCATCTCTTTACACACTGTTGTACAGCAATTGGTACAGATAGGATTCCATTCATAGAAGATGCACTTTCATTTTTGAAAACTATGTAGTATATTAATCAAATTTACATTTTTTAAATAGATGATTTCCTTCAATATGGAAAGTAAAATTCCATATTTTCAGGTCTAATAAGTTAAATATTTTTTCCTATGTCATTCAATGTCTGCATGCCACTCTTAGTGGTTCTCTTTTTATTAATGTCCCAGATCTTCCTTCCTCCTTCAATTTGTGTTCAATTTTATTCTACTTTCCAGGGTCAGAATGTTTTTATCACACCCTAGATTAAAGAGAGATGCTTAAAAATACCCCGGTGCATTGTATCGTTGCTGTCTTGAAAACCTTTGTAAAGTTAACGCTTAAAGTTTGAGGCTTTTGTTTCACAGTTTCTTGATAATGTTAAATGAAGTTACAGGTCCTAAAAGAGAAAGGAAAGAGAGTCAGTCCATGTGTTGTCCCCTTATTTCATCATCAAGTGGAAGTGTTGATTCTGTAGGTGGCACTATGAACCAATGCTTCCACACAGCATTTGAGGTTACAGTGCCGAACCAGAGACCATCCTTCAGAAACGGTGCATAGCTGACGTCCTGACCACTTTGTGGTTATCAACAGTCTCAAAGTACTTGCGGCAAGAAGGAAGTTGTTAATATGGGCAAGTTGTCCAAAGTGAATGAGCCAATATCCACTGGCAGACATCCAAGGGAATCCAAGCTTCTTGTTCGTCTTTTATTGGGTGAACCGTGATCTCTCACACATTTTTCCCAGAGTTGAATCTGACAGGAATAAGATATAGCTTATATCCCTTTCATTCACTTTTTATATTGTGTAGATACTAAAAAAGGAGGATTTATAAATATATTGATATAAAAATAAAATTAGGTGGTACAGAAAGTAAGTTTCTTTTATCTGATATCTTCTAGTCACAGTGGCTGCTATATCTGGAATGGAGACTTACAGTTATACTCTATTCCCTTGGAGAAGATCAAGAACTGAGCTTTTGCAGAAAACAAGGTTTCTGATTTCTTTGAGAGTACTGCTTTTAGATTCTCTATGACAAGGAAACATCTGTAGAGAATATCAAAGGTTACTGGGGCCTCTGTCTGAAATAGTTTTGTCAGTTGACGTGGGAAAAAAAGACAGGCACGAAAAAGCTAAGACTGCTGGGGAATGCCACCCATTCCTATGCTGCTTACTTTTCCATGTGGGTTTTTTTTTTAATTATTTATTTATTTAGCAGCTTGCCCAAGGTTGAGGCTGAAGCATAGGAGAAGTATGCCTGTTTAGTAAAAGAAACTGGTATTTGCTCAGGATTTAAAAGCAAAGTGATACCTCTACAACAAATAAACCTGGCATATACCAAAGAAGCAGATATTTGGTGACCAAGCTTGCCAGTGGGAAGGTGTGAGGGTGTCATTTGGCCAGATCTTTCCTTTCGCAGAGTGAACATTGGCAGTCGTGCAAATCAAGGATGTTAGAACAGTTGGTCCTGTTACAGGTAAATGAAGAAAACAAAATGTTATATCAAACCCAGCCTGAGCTGCTCTTGGCATGTGTTTACTAAAGGATGAGTGAAAGCAGATTTTAGAAAAGTCAAAAACATTGTCACACTGATTTCACTGAAAGCTCTCACCGAGACTGAAAACTGAAAACTGCTGCTGTTCCTCCTCAGAACGACCAAGCTTTACATAAATTGATACTTCAACCAGTCTCAAAGTACTGGGTCTTAATCAGCTGCTTAAAACACACTGTGGCTCTAAACACAGTGCACTGAAGTTACCAAAACTAAAGCATTTTCTGAATTCTTGGCATTTTACAGCTGTAGCATTTTCAGGGGATGCTGTGTGTTCTCCATGGGGTGCTTAACACAGAGGCAAATCTCCAGAAGATGGCAAGAGAAGTGATTTCACCTGGCTAGGACCAGCAGAGAAGGGCCAGTGAACATTGGAGACTGCCCGTTTTAGAGGTTTCCTTAGGCAAAAAAGGCTATGGTTCAGGGTATAATTCCATGGGGGAGCTTGTCACTATTGACTAACTAACTGACTGTTCTGCTAGGGACCTGGTCACTTGATGAGGCAAATTAAAGGAGTCCTCAACAAATGGTAACTTGTAGGGGCTTCAAGTCATCAAGGAAGCTTGAGCCGAAGAGAAGAGCTGAGGGATCTGCTTTTGCAGAAATTAGGTCATTTTCACTGTTGGAAACAGCTAAGGAGGGAGGAGATGAGCTGCAGGAGACATGTGTGTGACTTGAAGGAGAAGCCATGTGCAGAAGTGCACCATATCCCCTGGAGGACTCATGAACGAGGAGGGAAATGAGGCATTGAATTGTCTATGGGGGTTTTATAGCTGAGTCTTGAACTGTACAACTCTGAGTTGAAAGTGGGTTTTTTGAAAGATTTTACAAAGCCTGGGCATAGTTTGCTCTTATGCAGCTGTCCCTGGAGAGAAAATTGTAAATTCAGATGGCTCGTGGTGGAATCTCTTGGAAAAAAAGGTATTTAAACTGCTGGCAATCTGAAGAGACAGCTTCAGTACAGGTGGTATGGGTTTGCTGGGCTGCAAACCCTCATCTCATGAGGAGAGAGGCAAAGAGCCTATTCTGGGCAGAGAAGCCAAAAGGAGCAAATGAGCCACAATCCAATCAAGTGAGGAAAAACTAAAGATAATATGGATCCAGTCTACTGTGACCCAAATGCAGCAGCTGAAGAAGCTTTTCCCCAGGCACAATGATTTCAAAAGACAAAAATCCCCATCTGATTTTTCAACACCAATAAGTAAATGTTCCTAATGAATTTGCCCCTTATCTCAGTTAGCGGGTGTGTAAGAAATCCATATAATCCATTACTTCTGAGTCATTTTTAGCTGGCTGATCATCTGTGATGTGTGCCAATGGATTTTTGGACTGTGTGATTGACCATGTAGGTCAGGTGATGCCAGCCACGCTCTCTGCATGACACAATGAGAGGAAAATAGTGAATAGTGGTTAATGGATACAAAAAGCGAATATTCTTGTTCAAGTATGGATTTTCTTGTTTTCATACAATATACAAAGGACACATGCAGATATGTTCTTTTGAAGTATGCTATAGCAATTTCTTATTCGTATTTCATGGGAAAGTATAAAGACATAACAACTGGGACATAAATTTCTTAGTCTCAGAGCTACAATAAACCCCCAACAGTTCTTGTTCTGTTCAATGTGTCTTTAGATTAAGTAAAAATACAAGGACTTCCACATTAGATCAGATAAAAGGTCCATCTTGTCCCACTAACATAGCAGAAATAGCGATATGCATCCAGTGACCCTTATACACTCTTCTGGCTTTCAGTGGGAACAGGCTGAAGAACTTCTTTTCTGGACAACAAGTAGTAAACAAAAGTATTGTCTTTGGTGTTAATGAGAATTTTTCACTAAATGCTTTCACTGTGGAGAAATAAAAGCAATGCTGAAAGCAAATATCTCTTTGTTTGGAATTACTTTGACTTTTATTTAGCTCTGCCTCTGTGTGTACTTAGGAAATTAGCAGGAGAGAAGAGCCAGACAGCCCATAAATGGTGAGATCGATATTCTAGATTTACAAGACATGCAAAATAAAACTTGGAACTTTCTGTTCCGCTTCTCTATTAGAAGCGTTCTTGTAAATTTTAGGTGTCAGTGACTGTTTTCTTGTCACGAGCCATATTCTACACGTCATTAAAAGTCCAGTTGTATGGTTTGGAAGGTAAAGGAAATGCCCAAGACTACCTTTTTTGTTGTTGTTTGCTTCCAAATAAGAGAATGAGACAGCTAGGCAAGCAACACAATTCATTTAACTACGATGGAAAGAATCTGAAAATTTTCTTGTAGAAAACTTGCAGTGCCTGAAATAAAATAACTTCTTAATTCAGGCCAGCCAAATCCATATAAGCAATCACATTTACAACAGACACACGTTCACCTGGTTTTGATAACCAGCCCAATCACAGTTCTAGGGTACACGTTACAGGCTGCTTCTAACTAATTAATTCAATACGGATTCCTTTTAGTTTTTCATTGAGAAGACCTTGGCTGAGTCAGAAATGTGAACAACGCTAGAAAATGCTTTTAAAAGACAGACAGGGAACCAGTGTTTCATGCGCTGGTATTAACTGTCTAGATTAAGAATTAATTTCCATAGAACTGTAAGGGCAAGGAAATCAAATGTTGGCTGGCCCTCAAAGGAAAGATATTCCTGTTGAACATCTTTTAATAGCTGGTCATTAGGAGAAAAAATTTGCATCCACAGCTGAAATCTGCTGCATTTATGTCTTATGATCCAGAAATCTGGTCTGCATTCTCTTTGTTTCATTTTTCCTAAAACACAGTCCAGCATCCTAACTTTAGAGCTCTGTTGCATTATGCAATCAAATTATACAATTCCAGTTTTTTTAAGCAAAAAGCACACAGCACAAATGGATCAGCTGTCAGAGTTTGCTGTGACCTGCCTTAGCAGTTCTATCCAAAGGTGTTTATGAGACATTCCAGTGTGCACAATGGTTATTATACTTTAATGCATGAATGCTTGAATTCTGCGTGCCATCGGCCACTATTTGTTCACTCATGTGTCCTTCCATTTTCACCTCTGGAGCAGTTGCCTGTCTCTCAAAGAAAAATATAACAAAAATCAAAGAAGACATTTCAAACCCAAACTAAAATAACTATGGGTCAAATTTTGTTCATTCACAGCACTAAACTACCATTTTACTCCCCAAAGCTACACAGATGCACACAAGAGGAGAATTTAGTGTTGGGTTTGCAATTGTATTTACCATTAATTAAGGATTTATGATCACTAATAATTGTATTAAGTGAGAAGTTACTTACTATTTAGTGGGGATTTAAGTACAATTTAATATTGTTGCTGAAAAGTTCTCTGTATATGAGGCAAATACTGTTTAAGAAACATAACTGGCCCTCACCCCATCATATCTACACATCTCAGGTCCTTTAATGCAACATTCCTTTGGGGTGAAGAAACATTGCCAGATCTGTTTTATGGCAGGAATCAGGTGTTAAACTGGGAATCTCGATTCCAGCTGCATGGAAGGGTTTAAATAGCACTTCTGGCCGCCTGGCTCAGGGTTACAAACGTGGACTAACCTCCTGAGACTCCTCTGCAGCAGATGAGGACAGGAAAGCACCTAGAATAGGGGTTTAGATAGTCCGTATTTTCTTTGAAAATGCTAAGGTCTGGTCTGAAACCGATTTAAGGCTTTTGCCTCTCTACTGGGATGCTTGAGGTGCACCCTCTGAAACAGGCTTCTGCCCCCAGGTTGTCACCTTTCTGCGGGGTACATAACACTGCCTCACTCCTCATTTTTAAGCTGAAGGTGATGGAAAGGGCTGGTGGTTAGTCAGCGCAATCGCCCAGGGAGGGGGAGACACAAATTTGAGCCCTCCTCAGGCTGGATGAGTTTGGACTGACCCTCCTCTTGCTAAGGGAGTACCCAAACCCCTGGGATGGCATTGGGGCTGCCAAACAATCACTCCTCACTCCTCTTGGGGACTCTGTTCCCCCCAACTGCGAGAGCAGATTTGAAGAATCGGCAAGCAAATGAACAAAAAGGAGCCTTTGTAGCCCAGTAATAAGGGTAGAGGACAGGGAAAGAAACCTGGATTTTGAGGTCTTATTCTTGAGATATTTATCTGGTTTTGCCTTAAACTATCAGCAAGTGAAATGCAAAATTTAATGTTGGGAACAGTCAAGCATAAAGTTCTGTATCTGGGAACAAGAGATGGAGTCTTCACAGTTCCTGAGACATAAGGGACAAGGGGTCACAGCAGACAAGCTGGAGAGCAGCGAGGTCTCACTAGGGATGGCAGCAGCAGCGCAGGGAAGCAGGCAGCAGTTGCAGCTCACCTCATTCCTGTTTACAGAAATTGCTACTGGAATAATTTGCTCAACTCAAGGATCTGGCAAAAAAATGGAGAGATTTTTTAAAAAGATTAATTAAAATTATTTGAAGGCTAGGGAAAATACCTCACAAGGTTTAAAGCACTGATTGTGGTTCCTGTATCAAAGAGGAGGCTGGAGAATGACCTGACTGCAGAGGTGTTCAGTACCACATGCCTTCTTCATCTTACAGAAAAACAAAATGAGCTGCAGCAGCTAGAAACTGAAGTCAGACGCATTTAAACTCAAAATAAGGCATACAATTATAAGAACAAAGATGGTTAACCAACAGAACAAATGACCAAGGAAAATGGTATGTTCTCTTCCCCGTTGTGGTTTCACATGAAGTCTGCATGACTGTTTGTAACGTTATTTGTGGAAAAACACAAGTTGTTCTGTGACTTTGCACCACAAACTGCTGGGTGCAAAGCAGGGCGATGGGTCCTGTGGCATGCAGAAGGTCAGACTAGGTATCAGTAATATTTAATGAACAGCAACTGATGCTAAAGGTATGTGTTATTAAATGGTGTTATTAAATGTATGTAAGGAGATAATCCACAGTTGCTTCCTGCATGAGCATTGTGCCCTGCTGTTGTAGTCAGGCTTTCTCTGTACGAAAACCAGGGCAGGGTGGTGCTCACCCATCTCTCCCCCTGACTGGGAGGTGGGTGCAGCCCAAGCAGATGCCAACGTCCAGCAACCTGGGAGCTTAAACACAGCCACTGAAACTACAGATGTCTATGATGCAGTGAATTTGCAGGAGGAGATCTCAGGAGGCTTAGCCCTGATTATTTTCATGCTTAAATACGCCTCTTTGAAAACCAGAAGAGGGCAAACCAAGCAGGTATCTACACAGGGAATGAGGGTTCCTGTGGAATATTAAGTTCTACATTTGTTTGTTCAGCTTTCATGTGGAAATATCCTTTCTGTAGGGTGTGTTATGGTAAGTCAGTCAGGATAGCTGTTGGCTAATCAGAGTACATGGGCTGACAACAGTACTAGCAGGGAGAGGTGGTGCTCAAAAAAGGTGACATCGTGTGGTGGCTGCAGTCCTCCCCTATCCCAGTCCTCCTTCTTGATAAAGGCTGTGGTGCCACAGACAAAATGATGCCCCTGGCTTCTGGGGTTGAGGAGGAGGAAGGGTTGTGCAGGCCCAAGGATATACCACAATGATTCTGGCAACACACGCCACCTGCCCAGTGATCTGAAGGACGTGAGGAATCCATCCTTGTAGGTACCTATAGCACAAGCTGCCACGCAGCTAGACCCTGAAACAAATGTTTTGAAATTTATTGCACATGTTCACAGTGACATCAAAACTGGTGGCAGAGAAAAAAGTTAAAAAAAAAAAAAAAGATAGAAAAGGAAGATCCCACATGGGTGTCTTCACAACAAGGGCAGGACAAAGGAGCCAGCGGAGGAGATGGTTAGCCATGGCTGCCGTGTACGAAACATAAGTTTTCCTGTGAGTATTCGTAACATTATCTTTAGTCCCTATGAACTAAAAGCAACCAGTACATGGAGCAGTTGTTAAAATACAATGCAAGTAATCCATATGGGATATGCTGGCTTCTACCAGTGATGTCTGTTGCTTCTTAGTAAGCAGGAAGGAATAGCTCATCATTATAATATTTACACCCCATTTTACAGTCTGTCTTAATGCTGGTTCCCAGAACCATAAAAAATCCTCAGGCTCTCAAGACAAAATTTCATATCATTGCTCTAATTTGCCTTGTTGAGAAATATAATGATGTGTCAACACACTAACACAAATGTAATGCCTGCATTGCATACGAGATAGCTGCTTAATGTCACTATCCACAGGGTTTTATGCGTAGTTTGAAGAGATAACTTTGCATCTACGTTGGCAGCTGGTAGTTAAAATTACGTACATGGTTAGTCTCAGGGGCACATTTTCATCCCACGCTGTACTAGATTAATGCAGGTAATACAGACAAGAGTATGATGGATATAATCTACAGCACATACAGTCAGCTTGCAAAGAAAGGAAGATATTTTTTCTCAGTGCTCAGGAAAGAAACTAATACAGCTGTCTGATATTGGTCTCATCCTGTGCAGGTTGTGCTTTGCCAGGGGACTGTGCTGTGGTGGCTGTAGTGTCACCTCCTGCCGGGAGGACACAGGGAGGACGGGGGAGCTGTCAGCCAGCTGGGGCGTCTCTGGGGGAGCACGGCCCGTTGCACTTCAGCACACGTACAGGACTTCACCTCAGCCAGTGAAGCGCAGAAGCACAAGGGGCATGGGCCACTTCTCATCTGTTGCAGATAAACAGAGCTGAAAGTAGGTCACTAAGATTTGAAGTTCCTCTGTGCAAAAGTAAATGAGAAAGACTTACGAAAAAGCTCAAGTAACAGCTACATGGTAGGCTGCCCACTGTCTCAGTTAAGTCAGGCTCGAGGCAATGAGAGTCCTACGTAAGCAGCTTCTCAGCAGGCAAAGAGAAATAGCAACCCTATCTCTAAATCTTTACAGATTGTGGAAGTGTCTGGTTACGTTATTCTCCTGAATAGGACATACAAAGAGAGTTTAATATGTTTATACTCATCTATTTATAGAGAAACCAAGTGACCCAACATGTAAAAAACTCTCATTAGATCTGAAAGTACCAGCTTTAGTCTCCACAGGAGAAGGAAAACACTCTAGTGAGGTCTTGTACAATCTCACAGGTTCCTGTGCTCTGCAGTACACGTGCCTCACAACAGCTAATTACATGGTCACACACGTCAAGACCAGGACGTGACCTTACCCACCACCTGTGAGCTCAGCTGTACCTGGCACAGACATCTTCCCACTGGAGCTGGGCAAGTCAGAGAGGGATCTTTCGCCCTTCCCGTTCCCAGCGGTACCGCAGGTCATGGGGGCTGACAGCCAGCCAGACCTCCTGCAACAGGCTTCCTCCTAAAACATCACCAGCTGAGTCACATCTATAATTCTGCTGTTTCTGGCATTTCTGACTTGCCCAGGCAATAGCACAGCTGACCTGCAGGTCTAAGGATTTGCTCCCAACCAACACTTTCCATTTCTGAGCAGAAGGTATTATTTGGGGTGTAAATTAATCATGCTGCAGCAGGACAGAAAGGAGCTTTTCTCCAGCAGGCAAAGACAGACCTGCTCACCACCTGTCAGCTCCCAATTAGAGGTAGGTACAATCCCCTGGCTCCAGCATATGCTGAAACTATCAGTGGCTGACAGATTACAATTGTCAGCAAATCGACAGTCTGGGTTTAGTGGTGGGTTTTTTTCTTTGAAGGGTTCAACCACTGACTATGCTGGAGCAATGAGCGTGACTGAGGTAAGTCCCTGCTCAGCAGCCCTTGGATTTTTAATCAGGAAAAGAAAAGCTGTTCTGGAATCATTTCATTTCCTTAAAACCTCTTTTGTCAATATTATTCTCATGCCTTTCCAGCCTGTAATCAATCAAGTCAGTCACCTGCACTTGATGCCTACGCTGTCATTTGCTCAAGTGGTGAGATAGAAGACCTTTCCTTGGTCCCCCACACCAAAGTGGATACAAAAGCAAAATAGGCACCCTCTTTCCTGATCCTGCTTTGTGACACCTCTCGTTTACTTCTTTGACCCTCACACAAAGCAGACCAAGCCCTGCACTCACACGCACTCATGTAAGTTTGACTACACTTGACACTGTTCTCCAACGCATGATCCACGACTGTGCAAATTTCCTACAATATGCAATTGCCCTGCCTTGGAGGAACTGTTCCTATTTCTGTGGCTAGGTTTTTTCCCAGTCTAATAGGTAAGACTGCTTTTTGCTCCAGTGACAAACACCCTGTTAATAGGAAATAGAAGCATTTGCCCTCTTGAAATTGGAAAGAGAGGTCATATTAACTTGACAGGTTCTAACTAATGGCCTCAGAAAAGGCATTGCTTGGAAATTAGTTTTCATTTCTACTGACCAGGTCCCATGGTTTAACCTCAGTCAGCAGACAGGACCACACAGCCGCTTGCTCACTCTCCGCTGCTGGGATTCAGGAGAGAATCGTACAAGTGAGAAAAGTCGTAGGTTGAGATAAAGACAGTTTAATAAGTAAAGCAAAAGCCACACACAAGCAAAGCAAAACAAGGAACCCATTCACTGCTTCCCATCAGCAGGCGGGTGTTCAGCCATCTCCAGGAAAGCAGGGCTCCATCACGTATAACAATTACTACGGAAGACAAACGCCATAACTCCAAACATTCCCCCTTTCCTTCCTCTTCCCCCCGCATTATATACTGACCATGACATCACATGGTATGGAACATCCCTTTGGTCAGTTGGGGTCAGCTGTCCTTCTCGTGCCCCCCCCCCCGCCCCCAGCCTACCCACTGACAGTGCGGTGTGAGGGGCAGAGAAGGCCTTGACTGCTCAGCAACAACCAAAACCACCAGTGCACTGTCAACACTATTTTCATCTCAAATCCAAAACATAGCACTGTACCAGCTGCTAGTAAAAAAGTTAACTCTATCCCAACTGGAACCACGACACTGGGGTGCATTTCAAAGTGCGAAGCTCTTCATAGCAGCCTTCATATGCTCACCCATAGCTCGAGCCGTTCAGTTCCCTCTGAGTATTAATTTTTGGCCCTAGAATATTTCTGTTCTCCACGACCATGTTGTCCAGCAACTGTTCAACAGTGAGCTTTTATTCTTAATTACAAATGCTGAATTTTGTACCAAGTTGTGGAAACATTTAAATCAGAAGGATGAACTTTGTATAATTACAGATGTCTTCCTTTGTGCAGTTTTTGCTGGTTTTCAGGTTTCTTCCTCCTCTTGGCTTTTCTTAAGACAAGTGTTTCACATCTGGGCTTCAGCAAGTTTGTGGGCTGTGCTACTACAGTAAGGAATATTTTTTCTCCTCAAACTGTAAGCAGGCAGGAAAGAAAATACTGCCAACAGCTATGGACCCCCTGGGGAGGCTTAAGTACCATTGTGGATAATTTTGCCTGGAGAAATTTATTGAGAGGCAAAAGCAATGCCTAAATATAATTTTATTTGTACGTTCCTCATTTGAATAACACCAATGTAAACATCCCTTTTATGTGAGCTTTTTTCTCCCTGCTGAGAGATTGATGGGGGGTCTGGGAGAGGCGGGAGGGAGCACCGTGTTGCGTTACAGTGTGCGACATTCAGGCACACCAAGGGACTTTTCTCTCTCAGCACAGTATGTAGCAAAAAAATATCACTATAATCATCATAGGGGAGTGAATAAGATAGAGCTGCCTTAGTCAGATCTTGAAACTCTGCATCCCCCACAATGGGCTAGTGGGAATCTCACAGCACAAACAGCTCAACCAGCACTTTTCAGCCCTGGTGCGAGTGTGCCATGTGGAGCCTTTTCCTGAAGAGACTGCATGTAGCAGGAGAGCATTTTCTAGGCACAAAGCTGGGCTGCCGCAGCATGCCTGATGCTTATGTCCACCAAAGGCTTTCCAGGTTGACTTAAGAAGCAAATGAATTCGGAATAGTTTCCTTCTCTCTCCGAATCCGGCATCTTCGGCTATGCCCCTGAAGTTTCACCCACCCACCCCCATTTCCATTAAATCCCACGGCACGCAGCATCTCTTTGTTCCTGGAAAGGCTGTTACCATGCAGGGGGCAAAACCCAACACAGCTGCATTCATTCTTCACCACTCTTAGCAGCAGCAATCATCTCCCACTGCTATCTTTTCAATTTTTCCTTTCCCAGATGCAAAAGGAATCCAATCCTGCAAGACAGTCAGAGTGTCCCTGGAGGGCCTGAGCTCTTCCATTACTCATCCAGATCATCAAGACAGATTTTTTTGTATTTTACTCAACAGAAAAAGCCACTTACGGTCGTTCAGCAGTGAGGATTCTCTTCACTACTTGTGCAAATAACGTGTTCAAACAAGGGTTTTCTCCCATATAGCCAGATTCTTAGGATCCCACCGTGTAAAGAAATCATAATCCTTTGTTATAATGACTGATCTGCTGCCTGGGAGCTATAACAATGTGCATTGTACTCAATAATAAGAAAAAGCAACCTTCAGTAAACCTCAGAGGAGTAAAAGGTGCCTGCACGGTTTAAGGAGGAAAAGCCAGGGCACAGACTCCTGCTCAGAGCAGTCTCTGTACTGCAGCATCTGTTCAACTCTGGAAATTAAGGGCATCAACTGGACTAAGTTGGAGGCATCAGGAATTTGCCAAAGAAGATGCTTTTTGGAAAAGAGGCTGCTTTTCTGTTGTGTAAATAATCATTATCTGTCAACGTAATAATTGTGAGATCAATAGTGCCATAGAAACAGGCAATGGGTAGTGTTCATGCTGCAGCCTGTTAAATGCTCTTAAGATGTGTCCTCACCACTGCTTCAGTTCAGATCAAGAACACACATTGCAGCCACCCCTTTTCCTGCACTTTGGTTTACATCATAAAGTGGGTCTCGGTGGATGTGAACTGGATCCTTTCAAATAAAGGTTAGCTAAAGGATTCACTGGACCATGCCTGTCCTTCTGCACCATTCCCAGCACCAAAAGGACCAACGCTGCCTACTAAAAGCGGCATCAGTGTTGCTATAATGTCCTTAGCCTGCTGAGGGGAACAAGGAAGTGGGACCACAATAACATTGCTGTCCCACAGTTACTGGGGTTAAAGGGTACTCCAGTATGCACACGATGGGACTGTCCTTCATCCCTGATGTGGCCACAGTAGGGAAAGGTTTCTAGAGCTACTAACCTGTCCAGCATATCATGTCTATATCAGGAGGAAACAAGTCACACTTCTTTCTCTGTCCTTTGACTGTAGGAGAAACCTGTGGATTGGCTTACATATGAACATTTAAAACTAGGCCAGATCATTTCTGTCTTTTATGGCCAGACATTGAGGTGCTGGAGCGTGTCCAGAGAAGGGCAACAAAACTGGTGAGGGGCCTGGAGGACAAGTCTTATGAGAAATGACTGAGGGAACAGGGGCTGTTTAGCCTGGAGAAGAGGAGGCTGAGGGGAGACCTTATCGCTCTCTACAAGTACCTGAAAGGAGGTTGTAGAGAGATGGGGACTGACCTCTTCTCCCTAGTGACAAGTGATAGGACAAGAGGAAATGGGTTCAAGTTAAGCCAGGCGAGGTTTAGGTTGGATATTAGGAAAAAAATTTTCACTGGAAGGGTTATCCAGCATTGGAATAGGCTGCCCAGGGAGGTGGTGGATTTGCCATCCCTGGAGGTGTTTAAAAAAAGGGTAGATGTGGTACTTCGGGATATGGTTTAGAAGTGGTTTTGCCAGGGTAGGTTAATGGTTGGACTTGATGATCTTAAAGGTCCCTTCCAACCTTAACAATTCTATGATTCTATGTGCAAAGACCAGAGGATAACCTGACTTGCCTTAATAGTTGGTCACACCTTTGAACAAAGCATGTTTCTCTGGAAAAGAGTGCAGGGTCTGATAGATGGGGACAACCATGACCACAGAGCCAATGCAGCCAAAGGGCCCCTGAAAACCTGGGGCTCCCAACATTGCAGAACAGGTAACACCTGTAGTAACCTCAGTCCTGACCCAGGTGGTGTCTAGGAGGGGGTATGAGGTACCCTGGCTGCAGGTTGACAGTGACTATGTGAGCAGGAGGTTTCTAGCAGGAACAGGCTTTAATGCATTGCAGACAAGTTCTGTTGATGGGAAGGGGTAGAATGATTCACAGAAGTCTTGAAAAATATGTATTTCATGGTGAAGGTAAGTTAGCACTAAAGCCATTAGCTGGGATCTGTCTGCTTCAAGTCATTGAATGTAATAGGCTTGATTTATTAAAAATAGCATTGTAGAGCAGCAGAAACTCTAGGCTACTGGGCAGAATGGCAGTTTGTGTTAGGAAAGTGACTGCCTTTCCATCCTCTCAGTCAGTGCAGCCCGGGAACACTCCCTTATTGTTCTGTGTTGGTTAGGATGGCATGTTTAAATAGCAGAAAATGAAGTGGGTTTCATTTAGAGAAAACTGTGAGCATCTGTCACAAACCCTCCCAGCAATGCAGCACCGCTCAGAAATGGCAAATTTCCCCCTGGATGTACTGGAACAATTTTCTCCCCTTTTCAAATATTTTCCTTTCAGACGTGTTGCTGCTGGTCTGGGCTCACCTGCCCTGCTGCAGATTGCACCCACGTGGGTGTCTCAGGCTTCCCTCCCAACTGAAGAACCATGCGGTGACAGAGGCTCGGGCAGCTGGATGGTCCGCCACCAGTGAGGCTGCCTGCATGGGGACAGGGCAGAGCAACTCTACTGCCATGGAGAGCCTTGACACAGTCGAGTATACCAGACAGTCATCTATTTTTCCCCTAGTGCAACAGGCTGTTTTGTACTTGTCTCAAGGTCACCAGTGTCCCACTCCACCTGATTCTTCTCATCAGAGGAGAGCGCTGAGGAATTCTGCTGTGATTAATAACTGTATCTATCCCCCTGGGCTTATTTTTTCCCCTTCATTTTTAATTTTACGTTCTGCTTACCAGCTGCTCTTGTTCATTAAAAAAACAAACCCTCTCTAGTTCTTATTAGCACCATATGTCTGCTGGTTATTTGAGAAATGAATGCAAAATACATTTAAAGGATTAGTCAAATCATGACAGGCAAAAAGATTGAAAGGCGAAAAGCTGAGATGCACATTAGACTGTACCTTCTTGCTGCTACACATGGTCTCCACAGCTAAACCCAAAACAACACCGTGCCACAGTCCTCCCTCCCTGTTCCACTAGTACCTCCACAGCCACAATGAAGTCACAGCAATGTCTCTGGCTCTCCCCGATTCCCCAGCAGAGACCTTTTTTTCCCCTCACTCCTTCTTCAGGGAAGTTATTACCGACCCGAAACCGACTTTCAAATGTGAGTCAAGAACTAGTGCTATTTGGAGACAGTTGTTTCTAAAACACTTGCAAAGTTTCACGGGGCTGTTGCAAACCATCCGGAAACCTGTGCAGCACAAAACACAGCTGGCTGTTGTTTTCTGCTTCCCTCCTTCCAACCCTCTCTCACACAGAGCAGCCCTCAGCATGTGATGTTTGAAGCAGCTTTTTGTTCTGAAATCTCTCTATACTTCCACATTCAAACATATTTATTTAATTTAAACTGTGAACACAGATAATCAGTTTTCTTTGGGACACAATAAGGCAAAAAGTCTAACCTATTCCTTTTCTCCAAGAGCTTCTGTCGTGCAACTAACCCCGTTCCAGTATTTATAAATTCAGTCCCCATCCTGACATCCTGATTGGTAAAGGAGAATATAAACAGCCCAGAATTTGGCTTGTCTTAACGCCTCTGCTCTTCTTCTGAGAGTGTGACATCTCATCTGATGTGCATTACCTCCAGCAGCACACAATCCCTTGACAAAATGAACGTGTCCAGATTTCTTAGCCACTCTGTTACCATCAGACCCAGAAGCAACAGAGCTCCTGACTGACACTTTTACAGCACTGGCACTGAAATTCATTGTTTAGTGCAGATCTGCAAATGGCTATGTTGAAAGGAATGAAAATCTTTATATTTATATATAGATTTATAGAGTAATCGTCATATGAAAATCTATATTTTTCCTCTGGCAACTGAATTTGTAATACGAACATCATTGCCGATGATGCTCCTTTGTTTGTTTGTTTGTTTGTTTGTTTGTTTATTGGTTTTCCATAGGAAAAAATAACAAGCCATTAATAGTCTGAGAAGAGACTTCCTGCCCAGAGGAAAGGGGAACAGGAACGGCTCTAAGTGGATCTTCCAGAGCAGAAAATCTTGTTTAGAATAGTAACAAAAACTTGCAGTTTCTCCTGAGAGGCTGAGCATATGCTGGAGGTGGGTTATTTTCATTTTCCCCTGAAGCACACCTGGAAAAATTGAAGCACATGAGTCACTAAAGATAATGCACGAAAATGTTGAAAAGACAGGAAAAAAATCCAATTCTTCTGATCACTCAGCATGCTGCACAGAGGACTTCTTACAATCCATTACAGGAAATTTTAGTAGATGGATTGCAATAGTTTAGGGGACTGGGCAAAAGCACTAAGGTGGAAATAGCTTGCGGTGGGTGCAGCATGATTTATAAGGTGTTTATACTGGGCATGGAGGGAAATACATTATAATATTTGAATTTAATGGTTTATAGCATAAAATATCCCTAAGGTTCACATAAAAAAAAATTAATAGCTGGCTTGGTTGATATCAGGGAAATCTCCAAGTGGAATTTAATTGTATTCAAAATATTTAAAACTACATCGTTAATTTCTTAAGGACCCAATATTTTCTGTATTGTTCCTGTTACTCTCAGCAAGGTTTCGCTACCCCTGCTCTGCCCCAAGGGTATGGGTAGAGACCTCTGAGTCCTGCAGCTGGCAATGGGTGCAGGAGCCATGTGGACATACAGCTGTGACCAGGCTCCCTGGGTTTGCCTGGAGTGAGTCCAGGGGAGCAGCAGGCACCCCAGGGCCATGCTGCACGTCCAGCCACCCGCCCCTGCTCCTGCCTCCCTCCCCGTCCCAGGGCTCCCTGTGCATCCTGGGCAGCCAAACTCACCTGAACATCAGGCTCACCAGTCTGAGCCCCAGCATCACCCACGGCCCCAGCAGTGGGCACTCTGGACTAGCTAATATTTTCGTCATGGCCAGCAAGGCCATGTCTACTTTGCCTAATCACTCCTCTTGTTAAAAGGATTGTGGCTTGCAGGAGGGAAAGCAACTCCGTGTGGTAATGGTGGTTGTTTTTTTTAAAACAAACATATTTAGGGCTTGAGTTTTAGAGATTTTAATTTGATCTATTTGGGGGGAATTGATGAATAATTTGAAGAATGTGTTGAATAACTACAGCATCAAAACCAGATGTGATTGACTTATGGCTCTCACTTAGTACTGAGAGATCTGCCTGCCCTCTGTTACTCTCAGAAGTGCATCTGGTCCTTCCCCCATGGGCAAACCGTGATGCAAAAGAAAGTTTGAGTTTTCATTTTTTTGTTTCTCAAACCAGACTTTCATGCCCAGATTCTCAAGGGTATCCAACAGTGACTAATTCCCTTTTGGATCAGTGGGGACAGGCAGGCTATGTTTTTGTATAGCCGAGCCTCGGCAGTTTGTGAGCAGTCTAAGTTCCCGAGCAGTTGTCATTTAAAGTGGGTTCTTTCTTTGCCTTGCCTTGCCTTGTCTTGCCTTGCCTTCCATTCCCTTGCCTTCCCTTCAGCATTTCCTAAAATACAAAAATCTTGGAAAATACAAAGCTTTTGATACAACCATTTCCCTCTCCCAGGAGAATGGGAAATGCATGATGGTGTATTTCCAGACAATCAAGTCTTAGAGAATATTTTCCTTTCTACATCTTTGAAAAAGAAAGAGTGCTTAGCAGTGAAAGGCACCAACTGTACCAAAGCAGTAGAAATCTGATATTGGGGCCATGATGAAATATCACTATTACCATGTGTCAACAGATGTACAGGAGTTTATAAATTAAGCTGGCATAGTTGTAATTAATAAGGAACTGTTCTGTCTTCTTAAAAAGTTTTTTCAAATTGATATGAACCCATTTGGAAATAATATTATTCAGCACCAAGATACTGCATCTTCCAGGGGTTGCTGTGTTCAGAGGTGGGTTTGGGTCTTTTTTTAAAACTGACCATCTTCTCAGGTGGCAAGGGTGAGGATTTAGTGTGGATCTCTGCTGTGTTTCTTAAACAATTGCAAGCATCCAAGCAAGACTGCAAGATGCTGTTATGACTCCATTTGTAGGATACTGATGGAGAGAGGGCATTAGCATGTGAAATCATTCATTCCCTGTGTAAGTGATGAGCAGAGTGCCTTTTGGCATCCATACTAATAGACCAGTTCAGCGTAACACTGGCAGTTTATTTTCTGAACTTGAAGCCTGGGTCACCCAGAATCCTTGGCTGATTTTGTTTAAAAAATAAACAGAAAACTTAGCTTTTCTCCAGAGAATGTCAGACCATTTCAAAAGAGTTTGTTCATTATGGCCCTACAAATGTTGATATTTATTTGTTATACCTAAATTATTACATACATCTCGTAGGTGGAAAAAACAAGGCAAGCATCAAATGAATGTCTGAATGCACAGATTTGTCTCTGCACAGTTAATTTAAGTCCTTACCTGGATTCGGTATCACAGAGGACCCACTGGCGTAAAGCTGAAACTAATGTATTTGATTAGGGTGCAGGTTCATTAATGCTGATGTGAAGCTGAGAATGCAAACATAAAACCTAAAGGCCCCTGCCTTTGCCTGGCACAGAGCTCAGCACAGAGTCTCGTGAGGTTGGGGACAGCAGGCAAGGGTAGGGGTGGCACTGCAAACGCGGTGGGAATGTTTGCGCTGTGCCTGCATCATCTGCATCAGCTGCATGCTAAAACAGCAGTCCTGCCTGCTGGGCTGTACTCACGTCCTGGGGAATAGATGTTTTCTGTCTTAACCTGGAATGTGGTATGGTAACCCTGATTTCAGCCCACCTCTGATTAGGCTGCCCTATTTTCTGCATCTCCCACTCAAGCCATTTCTTTATATGAGCAGGTATTTGTTGGATGAGTGTCTGCAAAGTCATACTTGGCACATAATGCTTTTTTTTACTGGAAAATGGCAGCTCTGACAGAAAGCCTTCCTTTTGAAAAACTGTGCCAGTCTGTCTGTCAACACCTCAGTGGGGCTGATTTAATTTAATAACTAGATTTTGCATTTCTATAACTCCCATAGGAGTCCTCAGTGCAACGACAGGCATTGTACCTAACCAGCCTTTTTGCATGTCCTTCTGCTTGATGTGCATGTCTAAATTGGGCAGTTTCAAAAAGGAATCGATGACTGCTGCAAGACAAAATGAATTCCTAATCCTTTCACTCATTGATCCAGAGACTTTAAGCCCCTTAGGAATTAGCAAGTTCCCTCACCTCACCACAGGTCTCACAGCTACTACATGATACTCTTGTGCTTCTCCTCAAGCCTAACAATCTGTGTTTGACCAGAGTCAAAGGCTGCCTCCAGAGAAGTGTCCACCTCTTGCTGGGAGTCCTCAGGAGGCAGAGACCCAGCTCCTTCCCTGACTGCCTGCTGTAATAGCTGCTCGTGCCAAGTTAATATTAGTGCATTATTTTTTCTCACTCATATTTTCTGTCTTCAGCATCCAACCACTGGATCTCATTATACCTTCTTCTGTCTTGAGCTTAACAAGCCATTTGCTAACTGGTATTTTCTTCCTGTCAAGAGTTTCAAGGTCACAATCAAATGGTGGTTTATTTCCGACAGTCTGAACAAACCGAACCCTTTGAAGCTCGCACTCAGCATTTCCTTTATACATTACACCTTTTTTGCGGTCTTTTCTGTGCCTTCAGCAGCCTTTCTACATCCTTTATAAAGACCTCATTAGGATGCAACGTGTCACTCCCCAGATGCACCTCCAGTGACTAAAAGGAAAGCAGGAGAGCCTGGCTCAGATGCACACGTCTGCTTCTAGTCACCTGAATCCCTCCCTTGAACCATTCCCAGGTCCTCAGTGTGGCCTATCAAAGCCACGCATACAGAGATAAAATCATTGGCCCAGTCTTACTTGTTACCCCTCGCGCAGAAAATGCATTTTTTCTGAAAGTGTGTCGGAGGCAGCTGACACTGGACCCCTGTGTCACTGTAATCCTCTCTCGAGTGCCTGCTTTCTAGGCTCCAGTCCCCCATCCTGTGGGTTTGATGAGAGAACCTTGGCCCTGCTCAGCTGTGAAGTACTCCAAAGCACCACCTCCCTTCCATGTTTCCTTCATGGACAACCCAAATGGGGATTAAATGCTAGTTACCTGCAAATTGTCTCTGCTTCTGCAGCATCTCAGCAAACGTTTCTTCTCAGTGGGAGCTTGTGGGAAGAACCCCAGGCTATCCCCTCTGCTTGACAGCATCTACATGATGTTGTCTTCCCTCCCACTCCAGCACGCAGGAGGTAGACAGGACTCCCCGCATGGTGAGTACCCACCAGCCTTCCCAGGGCTTCTCTGAGCACCTGCAACTACCTCAGCCATGTGGGCTGACCATGCGTTTGGCCTCGCGGACGGCCTCAGAGGTTGGTCCTGAGAGGAGCAAGGGAAAATGTTTTTCCCTGAACAGTCCCAAATGCTCCAGATTGCTCTGAATGGCTGCCCAGCTCTTTACCACTGCTTGGTGGCACACCAGCCTCACCTGCAACTTCTTTCTTATTAGAGCTTTTAGACTTGCTTCAAGAAAGCTGGCAGGAGCGTTGTGGTGTGTTGGGTGCAGTGCCAATCTGTGGAGCATCCCACCAGATGCTCCCTGCTCCCTGCTGCCCCTCGCAGCCCGACACTGAGATGGTACTTTATCCATTAAATGCACACACTCGTCACAAACACTGCTTAACCTTCATGCTGCAGACAGAATACCACAGAGCCCTGAAATACTTTGTAAGATTTTGCTACATTCATGCAGTTAACTATTTTTTGAGCCAAACTTTTAATTTAAAACAAGGCAAGCATGTTTGCTTACTAAGACAAACTAAACACTGAGCTGCTAAAGTACACATATAAGTACATACTATTACAATCTGTGGACAGGGTAATGGCTGGTAAAACAGCCGCCACCAAGAAGCAGAGCTGTGAAACGCAGGCAGTGTATCACAGAGTATTGTTGTTGCTCCACATCTTTATCTCTGATTTGGGGGCTATGCCTTGATGTCCGATCAATGGCGGGGATTCTCCTGTTGGCCTCAGTGTACAGAGAGGTATAAGTGGAGCAGATCGCACAAAAGGTGAAGAGCAAAGGTGAAGCGCAGCAGCCCTGCAGGCGGGTGGCACTACAGCGGGTGGTTCTCAGCACAGGAGTGCAAAAGCAGCAACCTGTGCGCTGCTGCCAGAGCTTGCTGGAGGAGCACGAGAGGGGCACGGGCACGGTTGTATGCTCCGTGGAGACTGACAGCAGATACCAAGAGTTAATGCAGATCTCTCTTGGTAGTGTTTTCACCTGGAATGAGCAGAAGGCAAGCTGGATTTCATTTGAGGCAGAAAGGGCCAAGAAGCACAGCACAGAGCAGAGCACTGTGTACAGATGAGAGGTAAGCGATGGTGCATTTTGCAGAGCTGGGTGTAAAGCATAGCCTATGAAATCCTTGCTCAGTGCTTATCAGGCCCCATCATGTCCTAATCAGGCATTTCCATACAATTTGCATTCCTTCAACCTTTTTCCTCCAGTCATATCTTAGGGGGTCATTTCCCATCAGCATCCTTCTGCAAAGGAGCTCTGTGTTGGAAGGCAGACAGTGATAGCGATCTGCAGCGTGTCACCACCGATCAGAAGCAGCTGCTGAATTGGATTGATGGTTTCATCAGCTGCTGCCTTGTTTGGTTTCATGTTTCACCCTAGGCACACAGCTCCGTCCTGCATATGTTCCACTTTATTATGTCTTCTTCTTGTGACTGTACCTTGCTAGCACTGGAACTTCTTGGTGGGGTGGGGACAACACAGCCCAGAGTCCTCCATCACTCAGATACCATGTAAAGGATATGTGGATACACAAAGAGAAATAAAAAGCTGCTGTTTGTTTTCACCTAATAAAATAAACTCAAGGAAAATCCAAAAGGAAATAGGATGTTATGGAGTATATTTTCTGAGAAGAGTTACTAGATCGTACTAAGCCTGGCTTTTGGTAGGGACAGAATTTCCCAGTCCTCCAGAGACCCATGAAATGATCCTGCAGCTACCAGCGATATAAAGCTTGTTTGTGGCCCATATTTGGGAGAAATTGTTGCAATACTTCCCTAGGTATTGTTTAACAGATGAACCTGGCAGGATCACTGCTTGCAGGGGTTCTGTGCCATGTAAATTGTCAGTGTCTGTCAGGCGCTGCCCACTATCAGATAAGACAAAGCAAACCATTTCAAGATAGGTTAGGGATTTTGAAGCATGCTCTGTTTGCACACCATGTTTGTACATCCTCTTTCAGGATCCCCCAGCCCCAGCTGGAGGCACAACAGAGAGGAATCTCGCTCTGGGCTGGAAAGTTAGATACTTGCTGCTTATCTCTTGTCAATTTAAACAGTCAGTGTTTGTGCATTGACAAGGCAGCTCATAGGTCACAAATGTGCTCCAGCAGTCAGAGTCATGGCTGACAAATGAATCAGTGCGCAATGAGACAGCTGTTGGCATTGGGGATCCGGTGCTCCTCTCTTCAAAATGTCAGTGTGGGTAGGTGGAGGCAACAGCCTGGCAGATTCAACGCGTGACACAGATGCTCCTGCAGGTTAGGCTGATTTTCAGGAGGGTTCTTCTCCTTCCTAGAAACACATTTGAATGGCCTAGAATGGTTTACAGAGAATAATAAAAAAGGAGGAAATATCCCAAATTCAGTAACTCTACACTTACCTGCAGAAAAGGCAGATAGGCAGAGTGGAAGGAGATGACCATGGAGCTCAAAGGATCTTTATCTCAGCTCTCCCACTGATCTGTAATTCACTTTAGCATTGCTGTGATGCACTTTCGGGTTTTCTGTTGACAATAAGTTCTTCAAGACAGGAGCTACCTTTGCCTTTTCTAGGCAATGTGACAGGTATCTTAGTCACGTTTCTGGAGATTAGTAAGTAACTTAACTAGTTAGTCCAGTTAATGTGTTAAAGAGCTGTTTTTTCAGAGTTGCCAGTCTCATTGCCTCCAATGGTACCCACCACAGAAAATCTTCATGTGAACATGTAAAAAACATGATAACAATGCTGAAGGTGTCTATAAAAATCATAAACACATAAAAATATAGTACTAGGAGAAAAACCTCATCGTCCTTCTTAGAGACAAGACACTACGCAAACAAAGAGATGAGACTTGAGGTATGATTAAAGCTTCCTAGTCCCATTGGAAAAAGCAAGTGCAAGAGCAGGAAGTATCCAGAAACTTCTGAAACCAGGTCTTCTGTAGAAAAATGTCGGGTATATACTAGGCAGCATGCAACTAGTCTGCACTACATTGCATCTTGAATTGCATTATTTGGTCTCCCAGGCAACTAATCTTGAATTTAGTTGGGATCCTTCCGGAGCAGAATCTACAATGACGAACTTAGTCATCAAACCACTTCTGAAAGTCTACAAATAAAGGGGAATATAATGCAGTTATTAAGGAATTTAATATTCCAATTCTTATTCTGAATGAGAAATAAGCTACAGTTAATAATTATAAAGCTTCTGGCTTACTCGTAAGGTCAAAGGAGAAAATATTTGTATTTCACTGCAACTGGTCTGCTCCAGCAAAAGCAAAGTGATGCTGCACTGCAACTGTCGTATGTGTCACCCCAGTCTCAGCAGTTATAGTCTCGAGAAAATATGTCCCAAACATGCAACAGCTCAAGAACTTCACTATTTTAACGCCCACTATCCAACCCAGAATTCACACACAGATACAAAGGAGTCTGTGCTTTCTGTGAATATCCATCCACCTTGGTGAGGCAAGAGGAAGAGGATGATCATGCATGCAGACTGCATGTTATCTGATCAATGTAATCTATTTTCATGCCATACATGACATTCAGATTTAGCAAAATCATAATTTTCTCTTAAAGAGAGAGAAAAGTTTCTACCATGGTTGTAAAGGCATAGCAAGTGTTACCTGACTTCCAGGTTGCTTGTCAAAATCATCTAACACTTCTGAAGGGTATGACCAACCCATCTCACTCGTTCACATTCATTACAATAAGTATCAGTTTTAAAGGTCAGTCCTGACAATTCAATGCCAGCAATTAACTAGCTTAGTGCCAGTCATGCTACTGGATGGGGAAAAAAGGGAGCAGGTGTGAAGAACAAAGGGAATAAAGGCTGGACAATAATACAAAATTTTGCCATTACAACTGACTAGACGATAAGCATTTTTGACCATCAGTGCCAAAAGTCTGAAAACTGACATCAACGAATTTAAGCCAATTAACTTAGTGACACTAACCCTCTGCCAAGAGAGACTCCCTTCCCTGTCCACCCCATGCCTGCATGGATGCAGAAATTGTTCTCTGACAAAAACAACACTTAGGTGCTGTCTTCCAAAACTGTGATAGACAGAAGCACTGCAAACTGAAACACGGGTGTGCCTGGAGCACCCGCACGCTTCCTCCATTGCAGTTCTGTTGGCGAAAGATAGGCACCTGAATGTTATCAAGGGCCTGAGTGACAGTAACTAGCCCTTGACTGTATAACAACTCAAAGCAGAAACTGATGTACTACAAGGTCCATGCTGCTATGTTAGGTATTACATCACCTTGCAACCCATGGCAGCTTTCCAGCAGATTTCTTTAGGTAAAATTCCCATTGATGTCAAAGGACAAAAAGGATCTTCTTCCTTTCCTTTATACTCGATGGAGTCAAGAGTTAGGCTTCTTAAAAACCAAGCCATTTATTAATTAATCACAGAGGAAACACTGGAGAAAGTACAGCCACAGAAATCTCCATAGCAGAAAGAAAGAAGTGTTTGCTGTATCTAATACAGCTATAGGTGAGCTGTCAACACTACAGTCATTTTCATTCTTGACATAATAAATATGAATATATTACCTGCCTCTGTTGTCCTTGAAGAAATAACCACGGAAGGAAAACAGGCAAACAGCAACAGACACTTTCAAGTATCTGGCTTGCAATGTAAAATTCTCTTTGCATCAAAATAAAACACAGTTGAAAAATAATCATTAAAATTGCCTCAATCTCACTGACAGGACAAATAAGTGTACAAGGGTGAAATACTCATAGAAAACCAGTGTCCCATGTGTGTGATGAGTCAACTTCTACTGCACAATGGCAGCTTCACACCTATTGAGATCGTGTGCGGAGTAGTTAATTTATGTGATTATTCAAAATGTCATTAACAATTAGAAATCCTGACATTAGATCAGAATTTGACAAATATCTCACCAGGATAAAGCAGTATATTGGCACGGATGCTGAGCTGGCATACATATACCAAAGCTACTGCTTTGTGCTAGAATTGCAGCAGCACTTGGAAGCTCCAAGGAAACCAGAACAACGCTATGGGACAAACATCCACATAGGATTTCATTCTTCTCAGCTATCTATACACTTCAAAGCCAGGTAACTAGTCTGGGCTCCATCTGTAGTCACTGGAGACAATGTCTAAAGTGGCAGGACTGAATCATCATGTGGAGGCATGAAGGAAAAAGAAACCTAGACTCCTGGCTTTGACTGGACACCTGACTTGTACGTGGCTGTGGTTAGGTGAAATGAATCCTGCAGCTCTCTAGCCAAGTTTGAGTCTGCTTTAGCCCAACTAGCTGTTGACATGTTAAAATACTTCAGCAGTCAGTATTCCTGCTGCAGCAGCTTGGGACAGGCTGGAGAGCCAAACATTTGCCCAGCTTTGGAGGTGGGCTGAGGGGAAGAACATCTGAGGTGCCATGGGCTTCTGAAGTGGTTTGTCAGTTCTGATGAGCTTTCTCCTGCTGTGGCTCTGCTCCTGGTAGCACTGGACTTACCTGATTTGAAGCTAACCCAGCTAGATCTCCATGAGCTATAGGTATCTCAAAGGCATCATTACACATTCCCTCTGTAAGAAACCATCCTGATCTCAAATAGCCTAGAGTACATGCAGGAAAAACATGGGCATGCAGTGGGATGAAGTGAGGTAATTTGCTTCATGGTATCCAGCAAATCAATGGAAGAAATTATGGCATAAAAGCTGAATCCTCCTGCAAACACAACAGGAGTTAACAGGCAATTATAGTTTAACCTCCCTGCATGCTCTTCCCAAGGAGAGCCTGAGTTCTTTTTGCATGGGTACTTACAACATGCAGCCTCTATTATAATTGTCTTTTGAGGGACTAAACTTCATGAGATGAATAATGAACAGTAATACAATGATGTAATTTAATTTTAGAGTATATTTCATATAGAAATATGGCAAGTGTCCTATTTCCATTAGCCCTAGAATCTGTGTCCTTGACTTCAACACTGGCAGTGATGCTGCAGGAACAGCAGCAGACCAGTGGTGATACGGAGAGTCAGGCTCTCTGCTGCACATAGAGGGATGCACCAGCTTGGCAAAACTGCATTGCCTGCCGGTATCCCCGCTGAATGCAGGTAAATGCAGGCCACAGCCACGGACTCTGATGACTTTGTGAGATATCAGATGAGGAGTATGTCTCAGAGACGCGGCCTTGTGAACCGTTCCTCCAGCTGCTGTTAGACAGCATTAAATAAGAGGGGCCACTTTCATATGGGATAAATACCCAAATTAAACAGGGAAAAGAGAGCTCAGCAGAAAGAAAGTGCTTCTCCAGCATCACTGCAAGGACAGACCACCTCCTGGGGTGTGAAAGAAAGGAAAAAGCATCCAGAAACTCCATAGGCATCAGTTCAATCCTTACTAAAGACCAGAGGCATGCAGACCAAGATGCATATGCCACTGACTCTCTCCCGAGTTTTAGACCTACCTCTTAGAAAAAAAAGCTGTTAAGCAGAGTAAGCTGCAAGACAGATCTCATCCTTTGGCTGATCCAAACAGCCACAGTTGGATGACACTTCACCTCACCTGGAGGTGAGGCAATGTCACCAGCTCTCCAAGCCAGAGGACTTCAGGGGCAATCAAGATCTGGTGAGGAGTGCTGGTCAGGACCTTCAGACGTGAAAAAGAGTGGAGCAAGAAGGGATATTCTTGATCCAACTTAGAAAGGAAGATCACTGTCCTACTACTGAGATCCAAACAGACCTCTCACCGCCTGTGGCGCTTTCCAGCTTCCTTGAAACCCCTAGACACTGAGGCACACACAACGTATCAAGTACTTCCAGAGTGCTGAGGATGTATACTTTCCTTCTTTGTAGCAATGATGACAACCACAAAGAAGACCAATCCCTGCTTGTATTAAAGGACAAAGGCAAATATTAAAGTCCAACATCTTTGGAAAGAGATGTTCAGAGCTATATACCAGCAGCCTAGATGACTATTTACCATGTTGTTGTGGCTTGAAGTGAACATTGCTTTTATGACCAACTTTTGATTCGGCACTGAGTGCCTCTGCTGACTGCCTCTGAGCCAAGAGCCAGCTTTTGGGTTAGAGCTTGGTTTGGGGATGTTGTAAAGCTTGGATACTTTCTCTGGACATCTATTAAGCAGACTCCTCGAGCTCTTTCTGTCAATCACTGTGAGGGCACCAAGTGCTGTGTCAAATTCAGCAGAGCTTTCCTACAGCATTTTTCTCCTGTAGACTCTGAGAATCACCTCCAGGCAATTTACAAAAGAAGCACTGCTTAGCATATTCCCAATCCTTTTAAGCACTTGCAGAAAAGGAATTGTTTACCCATCACTGGAGTTTGAGATGTGCCACCCATGTGCTCACTCATCCTGTACCCTCTTTACTCTCTCCCTCAGAGCCCTGAGTCATCAGGATGATTGCTGTGTGCCAACACAGGCAACAACCCAGCTGTAAGTCACTGTGTGGAGCAGGAAGGCTGTGAGATACATGCGTACTCACCCAGGTATTACAAAGTCTCCAAGCTTTCTGCGTGCTATTGCAGGTTATAAGAAACAAGACTGAAAGAAAAAGTAATTTATGCATTTCAGGGTAAGTCTACCTACTATTCTAGTCACTACCTACTATTCTAGCCGCTGGCAGGCGGCTCTGGGAAGAGTTGTAACTGCTTGTGTTGCCCTTGCAGCTGTGCACACTGTGTTATCCCACACGCCTGCCTGTGCACAAAGTTAACATGGAGTGCTGGGTGAATAAATTGAGATAAGTATATGGATTCTTCCACCTCTCTTTGGGCTTTGGTCACTGTCCCCTGGCAGTCCCAGTATACAGCCCTACTTAAGAGGTTAGCAAGCCTCCTGGCACAGTTCTTGCCCCATTTTGTCAGATGGATCCTGTCTTTCTCCCCGGCTGTCCTCATTCCTCAAAGAAAGTGAGCAGAGCTTAAGTCCTGTCTTGGACACAGGCTACACAACCAAAACTTGACCCCCAGGATGCAACCACTTTAACCTGAGCCTCTCCCATCCACCAGCAGGACTGGGGAGAACCCCTCCTGGGCCCCCATGGCCTTGGCCCTTACCACCAATTACCTTACTCTTATACTTTGAGGTAAGCTAGGAGAAATGAAAAAATAGGTTATCTCACAGCTGCTTCTCCATCTGGTTTAGTTTCAAGACAGTGTCTGTGTCCCCTCTCAAGGCCAGGTAACACCCCTGATCATTTCTGCAGCTCCTTAAAACTGCAGCTTAGTCCTCCTGATGGACTGGGTGTCACTCCCTGGATGAGGACAGGTCTAACAAAGACTGCTTGCCCCTCTCCTCCTCTCCTCGTGCCAGGGGGCATGCGGCACAGCTGTCCTCCCTGCCCCTCTGCTCTGCCCCAAGCAAAGCATGTGGGACAGCCAGTAAACTGGGGAGGGATTTTTCCCCTGTGGAAGCAGGGGGACCCCAGAGGGGCTGCTGGTCCTTGGGTCTCCACCAGCCCGCCTGGGAAGGCAGTGAGTTCACTCATGGGGATGTAATGAGAGCTGGCAACTGCTCCATGCTCCCACACAAAGCAGAGCTTTATGCAGAATCTGGGAGATTTGTGTCCAGCTCTGATCCCCACTTGGCTCCTGGCTGTGACCATCTGTTTTGCTGCAAGGACGCCATGTACAGTAAGGACCCGGTGTCTGGAGACCTGTGACCAAGCCATTAGTTCCCATTGACACTGGCTGGCCATCCACAGCTAACAGCCCTGAATCAGCTCCTACAGAGATTTCTCTCTCAGACTGGAATATATCACCTAACACCAATCTGGAAGAGCTGTATTTCCACCCTTTAAACAGAGAAAGAACAGGGTTAGTTTATTACTAAATCTCAAATGCTCTTCCTGTAATAGGAGCAGAAGACAAGAACATTGCCACTCATCAGCACGTGGAAAATACATTACAGGTGCCCATATTTACTCAGGTCTATTCCACCTGAAGGCACAGCAGTTCAGATATCTGTCATCGATAATAATTCATAATAAGTAATTTTAGCAAGCAAATTTTGCCCCATTCTAATAAAGCGCCTGCTCATGTTAAATTTTAAGTGTTGAAAGTGACAGGACAATTCATGCACCTATGTTAAGCTTATGCTCAGTTGCTTAAATGAATTACACTAACAGTGTATATTTAAAACTTCAGAAAAAGGGAACTATGTACAGTGCTAATTAAATGAATCAAAATAGTTTTGTCTGGATTTTGTAGGGTTTCAGCTCACTCTGCTCCCATTCCTGAGCAGAGCAAAACAGCAGGCAGGGTTACAGACCCTGCACACGCCATCCTCATCTCAGCCTGGTCCCTGGTTCTAAGAACCACTGCGCTGGCTGCTTGAAAGGACCTTCTCCAACATTCCAGCACATAATGCTTATTTCCAGGCTCTACTTTTATGAGTCCGTCCATTCAGATTGTGAAAAATTTCTGAATTCACAGGATTATAATTCCGGCTCCTCTAGACTGGTATTGACAGGTATTGGCTATTGATAGGTATCACAAAATTTTTGCATGTGCTGAACTGAGGTGTGCTTTAGAGTTGCTTAAAGTATTGTTTAAAATATTGTAATTATTTTTAAAATTCAAAGCCAAGAGAAATCAAGTCCACATAGCTCTTATGGCTTTATACAGGGTGTAATAAATCATATAGACACTGAAGGAGTTAAATTTATATTGGCAATAAAAGGAACAATAATCACAGACTGCATATACCTGCAAGGTGTGTGTATATATATTAACAATATACACAGAAAAAATATATGTAGTCTCAGAAGCAAAAAGGTATTCAAAGTCTCAAGACAAGAAGTAGCAGAAGAAAGATAAACAAGGAAAATTTGAGGTAAAATATGAGGGGTGGGTTTTTTTTTCCATAAGTATAAATAAGCAGAAGAACAAACTTTTGCAGGAAAATAAGGCATTTTTGATGCAGACAGAGTTCAGACGTTATGATAAAGTGTTATGGGGCCTCTAAGATTTTCATGGCACTTGAAGTCCACTGTGAGGCCTCACTACAAATAGACAAGTCATGAGATGAGCAGGTTTTATTTAGGTAAGTGCCGCACTCGCCCTTGTTTCTCATTACAGTACAGAACCCCCATTCCTTAAAGCCCCCAGATCCTCTTTCCCTGGCCCACTCACCTGTTAATGGACACCCTAGTACCCATCTGCACTCCAACCTCTGGGAAACAGCAACTACCTCACCTACCATTTATTGTACCCAACGCACAACTAATTGCACTTACTGTATCCAACGTACCAACCTGGCAATAACTGGTGTTCCCTGTGCACTGCTATAGGGAAATGGCAGTAAGAGGAACAGCCCAGTAGCTAGGCTTCTTATGGACATTCAGAACAGTAGAGCCACAACCTAATCCTGTCTCAGTTAAATGCTCTTCTCGCTGCAAGAAATAAAAAAAAAAGAGCCTGACTTCAAATAAAAAGAAGCTCATATCTTCTGATCATTGACCTCTTGCAGGCCTAAGCACCTAGCCAAAGTAGTGCTCCTGCTCAAAACTGAAAATACCTTAAACCTCCAGACTAGTAATGATACAATGACCCACACAGGGTGGCAGAGAAAACCAGGCTGCTCCTCCAGCAAACTAGCGTGCAGGTCTAGTGATGGTACAGAAGATTGAGCCAGGAGGCACCAACTGCAATTTGAGCACCAAGAGAAGAGCCTGGAGTCAGCGCAGCAGAAGGGCTGTGGCAGAAGCAACTTCATTGAGCTATCAGAAATCAAAGTATTTGACCAAAAATTGGAGGATGTTTCCCTTCACAATGGGGGTGACAACTTACAGCATATGAATGATCAGTGGATCAGGAACATGGTCCATGAAAATGGAGTGGGACACTATGTTCAGAGATGGTGATTTGTCCCAGTAACACCAGAAGGATTTTCAAGCTCCTTCCCCATGACTGTGCCTGTACCAGCAGTCTCAGGAACCAGCTGCACCAAACAGCACCTCCCTGCCCCATCACCACCACGGCAGCCATCCCCTACTGCCAGGGAGGTGGTCTGAGAATGCACTTCCACTAATGCAGCTTCTTCGTGAACGCAGCCCCTTCCCACCTCCTCTCCATTTTGTATTTCCTTTATTGATCACCATACCCTGCTCAGACCTTGCTCCTGCTCTTGCAGGACGAGGTCCAGCTCCTGCATGGCACACTCACCCCTTTCCGCTCCTGCAGCCTCGGGCTTTTCCTCTTCAGCCACCACTGCATTCTCCTACCTGCTAGTGTCACCACTGGCTCTGAACATGGCCACAGGTCTATATATGCCAAAGAAACACTCGACAGAGACAATCATGAAGTAGCTCTTCATTATGCTGGAGAAGGCTGGAAGGAGTCATTATACTTGGGAGACTGGGAGAATTGTAGCCGGCTTCGCCAAAGAAAGAATCTTCAGTTTCTAGCAGACTCAGTTAGAGCTTGCAGAAGGTACCTCAATATTGCCAGAATTTCCTCCCCTGACAGGAGTATGTGAATATATCTCCTACGAGAAATAGAATCCAACTGAGTATGAATGGACTTTTAAAATAATGCACAAACATCTCACTTTTGTTTCCCTTAATCCTTTCTCATGGGATGGGGACTTCTTCCTCCAGGAGCCTCTCATGAGCCTCTGAAAGGCTGAGTGAAGAGATGATGCAGTCTCTAGTGAGCACATAGAATCATAGAATCATTGTGGCTGGAAAGGACCTTTAAGATCATCAAATCCAACTGCTGTCTAACTCTAGCAGGGCTATTTCTAAATCACATCCCTGAGCACCATATCTAGACGGCTTTTAAATACACGCAAGAATGGTGATTCAACCACTTCCCTGGGCAGTCTGTTCCAGTCTTTGATAACCCTTTCAATGTAGAAGTTTTTCCTAATGTCTAGCCTAAACCTCCCCCGGCGCAACTTGACTCCATTTCCTCTTGTCCTATTGATGTTCCCTAGTCTGAGTGCACAAGCCCAGAGAGTCAATATTCCCAGAGATCCCCTTGGTGAAACGTGGACCTGCAGTCCACCACAGGAGTCAGCACCAACACAACATTTTGACCACTGAGGGAAACTGGGAGACAATTCAGGGGTCCCACTGCACAGCCTGATCTGCTTTCTAAAATCCTTTATTCTTAAACACAGTAGTTAGTTAGATTTTTTTTTCCATATTTTATGCTATGGATTTTCCCTATTTTTAACCCAGGTTTTACCCATAGGATGAGATTTGCCTGAGCAAGGAAGGTTGCTACATGCTTCTTGCTACAGACAGCATCAAGCTCAACATTTCTTGGCCTTCTGTATTTGCAGACCATCTGTGGAAATCTCTGTTGGCTATGAACTCTGCATTTGAAGCTTTCTCATGATAGATTATTAATGAATATGCAGGGATTTAATAAAAAAACATACAGAAGTATAAGGAGAGCAGGAAGGCTTCGTGACAAACGGCTCAGGATCTCAAAGCTCAGTCAAATGGCCTTGCTAAATCAGCTTCAAAATGCAGAAATTCTTGTTAATGCATCCAGCAACAGTAACACAGCAAATCTTACCCTAAAAATTAATTCAAATCTGTTTAGATGAGCTCACTAGTGTTTTTGTGCTCTAATGGTGAGAAAAAAAAAAGGTGTAAAATGTTTCCAGTTACCCATCCAGAATAAGTCTTCTGCACACTGTATTAGCAATGACAGGAAAAATTATATAGGAACTTCCTTTGACTTTGTAGTGACATAATGCAGGAGGCAGAAAAACTAACTGGGGAGGTAAAGAGGTGGGACAGAGTATATAAAGGACCTCTCCCAATACCTTGGCATCACAGGGGAGCACAAAGACAGTGAAGACCTTGAACGTTCTTGTTTTTCTCTCTGTTGGCTATTCAGCTGGCATGAAATCAGTACACCTCTGCACTGAAAGAACAAAACATGCAGACCACAAACAGTTAAAAAATTATTTTCTATTATCCATGTCTGTAACACTAAAAAAAAAAAGACGACACACACACATACAAACCCCCCCAAAAGTGGCTGGGAAAACTCAATCAAGAAGGAACTAAGAGTCTGGGCCCAGTGATCAAGTTTATTGCCTGGCTCTCTTTTAGTTGATCACATTAGAACGACCACAAGCTACTAAACGATTAGTACAGATCAGCCCCATCTCTCTTATAGAAGAACAGTGTCATGAAATATCTTCAGTCATGAAAGGCAAATGAGGTTCTAAAAAGCTAAGAGAACTGAGGTCAAAGTACACAAGAGGACTCTAGACTGACTGACAGGGGAAACCTTTCTAACTGGTAAATCCCTGTTACATGGTGGGAGGGTCAACAGTTAAGGAGAAAATTTAGAACTAGACATTAAAACTCTAGAAAATTCATATCATAGACCCGGGAAAGAGATCATCAGCTTAATTATTGTTTCTGTTCTCATGCATTTTGGACTCACCAACATGCTTTGGGAAGAAAGATGAGCAAGGTCTTTCCTGTCTATAGCTTACACAGTTCTGTAGGTTTTCATTAGAGGTTTATAAATGTGACCTTGCAGGGAAATGGAATTCCAGAAAATGTCTGAATGCTGCATGGCAATTCTGCAATGTGGGATTTAAACCTATTTTGTCCCACGTGAGAAACTTGATTGGGTGACAACTGTGGCATTCTTTTTGTCAGCATAAAAAATGATTTGACTATTCACCGCACATTTTCCAGGTCTGTGAAAGCCTTTGGGATTATGCTGGAGGAAAGATTTAGTTATGTTTCTATGGAAACCATAACACTTATATAAAAGCCTGTTTAACGAGCAAGAGTGTGACACTGTATCTCATTCAAGGTGAGCCACCTCCAAGATAACTCATTGATAAACTTCCAGCTGGGTTTTGAAGCCTGGGAGGACACCAGTGGATTTCTTACACCTCTAATAGGAGTAAGACTCAGCAGGTACTGCTGGATAACTACTTAGCACCGCAGCATAGGTGTTATAATCTCACATGGAAAGTTGCAGTCATTTGGCTAGACTTTAAAGGAAATTTTTCATCAGGTAGATCATACAGTAATGATTTCCTAAGTTGATGTCTCTCTCACTTATCCCCTATTTTATACATTTGTAACTTCACTGACTCCAGTGTGATCCAGAGGAGAAATAAAGTCATGTTTTTTTCATAAAACACAGAAGTACTCCCAGATGTTTATTTGCAAGCACGTAGAAATAGAAGTGGTATTTTCTTCACTGAGTTACTACTTTTCCTGAGGTGAACATCTCTTTTGAAATTAAGAAGGGCTTTGTCCCATTGACACTACTCTTCCCAGTAAGCACACAGAAGTTGCTGTTGCAGTGAAGCACAAACACCGTAGCTGGCGGGAGTCAGAATTTATTTTTGTCTTTTCTTCTCAGAAAAGATGTTCAATTCAACTTTTAAAATATATTTTGTGTTTTCCCATTGACATCGATCCCAGTCATGTTGTGGATGCTATAGCAATACACTAGAAACTGGTCTTACTTGATAATCACAATACTGGCAAAAGCTGAGAAGGAAAGTTGCTTTTTAAATTACTTCTGGTTATCTCACCATAAAAAGTTCACTGACATGAAAAAAATTGCTGGAGGAAGGAGCAAGGATTGAAAGGCATTCCAGAACCAACATCAGATTGGGGGATTAATTCTTTAATCTACTCCCACTACTTGAGAAAGGGTAATAAGTTAAAATATTTTTGATAGCATGGAGAGACATCATCCTTTACAGTATGAGTGGTCCTTTCTGGATTTCAACAAGGCTAGTCACTTACATTTTTGTCAATGCATTTCTAAGTCATTCACAAAACAGCCACAGAATGCTCCCCCTGAGAAAGACATCCACAGAAACACAAAGGGGTATCGCAGACCTGTTCAGGGCCTGATCCTGAAACGACCCATGCCGTAACCTAACTTTTCCTACTGTCCTGTTCCCTCTGAAAACATTACTTTCCACAGACAGTTAATAAACTCATGCAAGTGTTCTTGCAGCACCTTCACTTGTTTTCTCTGCTACACAGCCCCTGAAGAGGCCATTGATGTCTGTTGTGATGGTTTATGTTCATGAAGAAATGCACTAAACTACCACTATTCCATCACTGCCATTGAACTGGTTTTGAGTGCTCAAAAAGAAACCATTGCTGCTCTTTGCTGGAGAGGCCCAGTTGTTAGCGCAGCCAAATGTCATCAAACTAGCTGAATTGTTGCAGCAGCCACCAAACCTCAGCAAGCTATGCAGAGTCAGTCTGTGTTGTAAGGTGCTATGAGGTGACTGAGGTCTACCAAGTTTTGCTCCAGTAGGATTTGGAAAGCACAGGAAACATGCATTTAAAGAGAAAGTCTCTAAGAAAGGTTCCATATTATCTGCTCAAGAGAAATATAGTTTCTATACATCTGGTGTTGCCACTTTGCTGCTGTGTTTCTGAACTGCCAGACAGCGCTTTCCATGGGACGTCTTGGCTCATTCAGTCTCGTTAGCTTTCACTGAGCCAGGGAGGTACCATCTACCCTCTCATCCTGCCAGGACAACAGTTTCTAACACCACTAGCTATAGCCTGGGCTGCCCTGGGGGGGCTCCATTTCCACAGAGATGGAGAGAAAGCAGGCAGGCACAAACCATGCAACAACTTCTCAGACAATGAGTTAGGATTGGAGCACAATACTATAGATACACAGTCCTGTGGGACAAGGGCATACCCACAGGCTCAGTGTTGCAAGGGAGGATGGAAGCCAGAATTCAGTCAGTCCTTCATGAATCACCTCTCCAAGGCCCTACTGTTTTTTTCTTCAGGACCCATAGGTTAATATTTGCTGCTGCTTACATTCTGTAGCAACTTTTCTAAATAATTATACTCAGAAAATTCTAAAACATATTTTTCCAGTTGCTCACTGGTAATCATGCTAGTTAATTAGGGTTGGCTTTAAGGGTTAACAAAGGTAACTATGACAGATTGAGCGTGAGCTGCATGGTGCACATCTCCATCGTGTATAGCATTAACAATCATATGAAGCTAAAACATCTTCAGCTATTTCCTCTGCATCTCACAAAACCTAATCACTTAAGTGTTAGAATACCTGTGGTGGGTAGAATATTTATTTTTATCATGCAGTGAGAACAATGTCATAAAGGCTAAGATTTCTAAGGCCAACTTTCCAGAAGCAGTGTCACAGCTTGGGTCACTGGAGTACCACGACCAGCAGGTTTGTTCTGGACCTAATTCAGTCTCATTCAATAGAACTGGCTTTTAAAAATCACTTCTGGAAAGCTCCAGACCTGTTGCTTCTGCCATCCTCCCTGGAAGCTGTGCCACATGTGCATGCATGGGTGGAAAACTCCTCTTCACCCTCCCCAAGCCTACTCATACTCCAGCCCCAAAATTGCCACATTATGAGTAGATGCAGGGATAATTCATGCTCGCCCTTGGTCTTGCCACTAGTCCCATTGTCATCCCACAGGAATTGACTGGCTGTTCTTTGGCAACATGTTCCTGACTCCTAGATGTGCCAGGGACACAATGACTTTTTGAACTCATGTAGCTGTAGCCACTCACAGTTTCCAGCCATGCACAGTTTCAGCCACATCGATTCCAGCAAACTTTGGTGATGCTTTTATAGCTTTGTTTTAGTTGAGTTTGATTCCTCCACCTTGAGTGTAGTACATGGCTAAGAACTGCTCAGCTCAAGCTTCTAAGCTGCAGTCCTGCCCCATCTTTTTCTAAAAATGACCCATGCTATGCAAGCAGGCCATCAGAGGAGGTCTGGCTGGAAGTCTTCCATCAGTATCCAGATGACAAAAAACATCCCCATTTGATTTTGAAGTGGCTGACAAATACATGAGAAAGTACATGAAGAGAAGGCGATATTCTGTTTTGCAAACATTTCTTGGAACAGCTCTTGTTTGGAGTGTCTATTCACATACCAGTATGAAGCTATGTTACACCTTGCACAACAGGGAAGTATAAAAGGTCAGTTTTGCTGATGATGTGAATAATCCTTCCCCCAGTGCAACCTCAAAATCTAACTAACTGAATCATTCATTTGCAGAAAAGAAGCAGATGTTCAGACCCTTCCAACTTGGCCTACCCTCTGGAGAAGAAATGTGCAATGTGAAGTTCAAGTGTTTCAATTATCTACATATACACATACATACACATAAGAAAACAGGCACCGCTTCTTGAACAAATCGCTCAAAAGAAAAGTAATTCCTTCTTTAAGGCACTTCAGCTCATCAATAATGGCCATTCGAAGAATTAACTCTCTTAGAAACCAGCACTGCCTGGAGAACAGAGAAACTACCAGACCTCTTTCCCAATCATAACTGGCTGCACACGCAACGTAGATTCCCACAGCATATCTTTCCAAGACACACAGCTTACTCACATGTTAAGAAAAAAAGCACTTGGAATGTCATGTTGCTGGTGACACTGATTATACAATACTATAATATAAAATACTTGATGACCCTTGCTTGTCCTGCTTGCTCTGGTGGAAGGTGACCAGTAGTTGGCCCTCTAGGACTTCTGTGAAGTGCATGGAGCTGCCTTTGCCTGAGCAAAGGGATTCCCCAGGCTTTGGAAGATGATGCAGATAATGTCACCATGATTCCTGTTTAATTCCATTGAAAGAAGCCTGTTTTGTTTAGATCAGTGCAGCTATTTTTATTTTTGTGTCCTCAAATATCACCTCACTAATTATACTGGATGGTCAGTTTGCAAGCTGAAATGAACCCTACCTCATAAGAAAATGGAAGTCAAGTAACTAGATGCAACTGAAGACATGTCCATGTGTGGGGTTTGAAGACACAATCATTTTGGAAGCTAATATTCTATGTGGTCACAGTTAATCCCAGTTAACTGTGATAGCATCAGAATTTAGTTTTAATTTAGTTTAGTTCAGCTTGTTAGAAAAAGGTTGCTACTTCAGGGTTGGGTGGGGTTTTTTGCTACTAAGTACTAGAGCTGAGGGATTTGAATGTTTATAGAGTGCTGAATATATGACAAATAAGGATTTTTTCAGAAACTCCCAAATGGAGATGGAAGTTACAAAACACTTCCTTGAAGCTAATAATCCCTTGCATTTCAAGTGTTGACCGGACTGGTTTTGCAAAATAAGAATTTATTTAAAAAAAAACATTGCACACTTAAAAATGTCTGCAGTCAAGAGGAGGACAGAAAGCAGTTAAAGAATCACCTAAAATATACCAAATTATATATATAAAAAAAAAAAAACAGCTTAAAAGGTTAAATAAATAGAGACTAAAAAAATCAGAGTTAAGCAAATTTGCAGCAGAAGGTCTGGCTGGAAATTTCATATTATTTTTTTTTAAATAAAATCATTCAGACCCAGGAATCTTTCTAAGATTTCTTCTTGCACTACTGAGTCTTTGGTAAGTGCTTCACTTGCAGTAACTTTGAATGATGTTTTTGGAGATGTATCAGTTTACTCCAGCTGTGCCTCAGGAAGCAGAAGACAGGAAGCAATACCCTATGCAGTACAGACAGAGCCAAAAGAAATGTTTTATTGTCCGGCTGGTTGCAGTAGATGCAATCAATCCTGAGTTCTGTTTAGCTGGCTTCTCCGCTCATACCCACCACTTGGAAAATCCCTGTGTTGTCAAAAATAGGGACTGGGAAGCAAAATGACACAACCATCATGAGAAATTGCTATGTGCTCAAAAGGCCAGAATTGGAGAACGTTGTTTCTGAATGTGTGGTGAAAACCCCGTTTCCTTGCATCTGCCTCATGTATTGCATATTTCCAAGAGGGACTCTAGCCCTGCAATGATATTTGGGTTGTTCACTGTGCTCTGCAGAAACTTCAAGAGCAAACAGAAGGTGGTAACGTGAAGTAACTGTGTTTAATTACCCTTAAAATGAATGAACAAAAAACCCAACCACCTGTTTTAATTTATTTTATACCCCAGCACTATGCAGACAAAACAAGTCAGAGAAGAGACCCCTGAAAACAGTGATGCCTGTGGATGTTTTGGGAGCTGATGCATGACAAACAAGGGAAAAAACAGTGTTACTTACTCCCCCACCAAGAACTCCATGACTGAGTCATCTTGACAATGCAGGCATATGCCATTTAGAGCTGTGTCATCTCTTCCAAACTGGGAGGGCTCCACCCGTGGTAGAAGATACACAGGGACAGAGGTAAACACAAGGGGGAGAAGACCCAGAAGTCCTTTAGGTGCCAGTCATATAAAGTCCCAGTTCCTTTCTGTAATGAGAAAGAGAAAATGCCTTGGGAAGCCCATGGCAACACAACTCCGTCACACTAGAAAGCTGTAATATACATACCTAACCCTTGCAACATGTTCTTCTTCGTGTTTTCTAACTATTTCTGACCCAACGTGTAAGGCAGAGACTCTGAGTCCCAGGAGAGATGCTGGAGAAAGCTGCCTCTCTCCCTGACTCCAGCAGCAGATTTCGGCACTTACATGGCTTCTTTGAGTAAAATCAGCCACAGGGAAACCATGCATCTGCCAGCACACCAGTTTGAGAAAAACACAATTCTGCCAGTAGCCCTGGTTTTGCTGTATCTAATCGAGACCTCTCGTCCTAAAAAAAAAAAATATCGTAATTTTCTTTACTGGTGTAACTATAGTGGCAACATTTTCTAGACTAAATTTTCCAAAAGACTCATAGTTTTATGTACAGAATACATACTCAGGAAGAGGAAAAACTCTGCAAAAAGTCCTTAGACTCTGTGAAGACCCTTCTGGAGGTGAGAGCTGTATACCAGGGCATGGGGACAAGAGACAGTGGGAAATAGGGAGAATTTTACGTTCAGCGCAGATAGGAAGAATTTTACGTTCAGCACAGATAGGAAGAATTTTACCTTCAGTGCAAATCCATTGGCATAGCCATAGCGGCAAAATTGCCGATTCCCCCACTTGCCCCAGTGGCCTCCATTGGGCACAGTGAGGACAGAGGTGTATTCACATGCCCTTGTGCCCAGGGTGCAGAGGGAGAGGAGCAGGATGGGGGTAGCTGGCATGAGGAGCTCCATCTCTTGCACTCTTCATCTGCTGAAGGAGAGCTGGTATTTGGACAGGGGAATTTATACCGTTCCAAGGCAGTTTGCCTTTCCCCACCAGTCCATCGACAAACACCATAGCAACAATAGTTTCCACCCAGACAGTGACACAACACTTGCTGACCCACTCAAAGTGCCCATGAGGAGCTCCCTTGGAGCACAGAGAGTTCGACAGCCATCATGCAGCAGATGCTGTGGCTGCGGGGGTATCCACCATCACTGAAGGGCTATAGTGAGACCTACGTGCTCCTTGCACTTCTCATGATGCCTGTGGAGCAACTTGGCAGAGGCTTGATATCGATTCCCGCTGCTGGCTATGCATATACTTGGCCACGGGGACGTTTGCCTTTTGAGGGAAACTGTCATAACCATTTTAGTTATTGCTGGATGTCTGGCAAGACAGGTCAAACTATGCAAAGAAACCCAGGGGACCTGGTCTGGAAGAAAGTATACTCAAGATTTGTGTCTCCCAGCACCCTGTGTTGAACAGGATTCCTGGTAAGCTTGACATATATACAGGCTATTTATAGTTTCAATGACATTTTTTTCACTGTGATTTTTATTTCAATAAAAAACACTGTGCTTTACGACAAGCTTAACTGAAGTCAGACATGCTGGGACGCTCACAGTGACTCTCAGAGAGACAGCAAAATAAAGCCACTGGGAGGGGAGAAGGAAGGCAAGTTTTCCAGAAAGGTGATACTGAACTTGAATGCACAGTCTCTGAGGATGCCAGGATGCAGGGAGAGGTGAATTTGAAACCCTGGAGTTGAAACTCTCTTAACATACAGGTAACCAGTGCTTCTTAGGGCTCTTAGTCAGGCTTGCAGGGTCTGGCAGAAGCTGTTTCTCTGTTCAGAGGCAAAGAGGAGAATACATTTGAGGAAAGTATCTCAAGGCTCAGGATTTTATAGCAAGATGGGGTGCCAAACCTTGAATTATCAGAAGACAGTCTCCCTCTTTCAATCTCTGCTCTTCTTCCTCTGTTCCTGTCCCATTAAGAGACAACGTTGTCTTTCCCACCTTTGGCTCTGTGCTCCCCTTCTGCTTGTCAGTACTTTGTGCAGGTGACAATATCTGCAAATGGAGATGATGGGAAGCTGGACAAGCCTTTCAGTGGAAGGCACCCAATCACAGTGTGTGATGGAGGCACAGCCTGTTTTCCTTTTTAAACCAGGACTTCCATCTTGTTTCTCCAAGGGGAGTGTCCAAGCCCAGTGGAAAGGTGCTTTCCCCTGTGAGGACTGTGCAATCACAGCTGGCGAGCCAGGTCTGTTTGCTCAGGCAGGGTCACATGGTGGCAGCTGGGGGTACCATGAATGGAAAGAAGTGGCAGGAGTCAGAAAGAAATGGCTGGGACCTGCTGTTAACACCACAAAAGTAGCAGCAGGATACTCATATTTATTTCTTCTTTGCTGGCCCCAAACCATCTCCCTTGGCTGCTTCACCTCTGGCAGCAGTGGTGCAGACCCACCACCCGGCAGGACCCGCATACCTCACGGATTCTGCTCCAATCAGGAGATTCCCATCTCTTCCCAGCCCCAGAGGGAGGATCCCAGGGCACGGTGAGCCCACAGGGTGACAGGGGAGCAGGGTGAGGCAGGGATTTGGCAATGAGAAATGACTCCTACACACACTTCAGAGGCCCCTAAGAAAACTCAAGCCCAGGATGAGCACTGTCACTCTGGGGCTTGGGAAGAATCATTTTCCCCATTCATAACCAAAGAAAGTACCCGGTAACCTGTGGTGCCAAAAGTGAGCTGCCTTGGACTTGATTTCAGAGTACACGGCTTACGTAGCACTTAGTATGTACAAATGCCATCGATTTCTGTTACCATGTAATGGTGCTAATTTTGTTTGGATGCCTTGAAAAGTTTTCTAAGATCAGCTAACCTCAAATACCAAAATAAAAAGAACTCTACAATGGTGAGATCCGGACCTCTTACTGACACATGTACCCTACTTTCTCCCTGCCTCTCCTGTATTTTAATATCCTTGAAATAATGTCAGAACACAGCTTTAAAAAGAACTGGCAAACTGATGAATTTGATTAACAAAACATGACTACGCTAAAATGATGATGATACAGGGTATTTCATGCTTTCATTATTCATCCAGCTGAATACAATTATTTTTGCAAGCAGAGGAGCATGAAAATTACGCCATTATTCTTCAGCTTTTATAAATACTTCTGAAAAATTAAAAATAAACAGATGAATATGATATTAACTGGTATAATAATTCTATAAAATTAATATTTTGATGCAATGAAATATTTAAAATCTATATGGAACATACAAAATAAATTTTTATCTATAACACATAAAAACGTATACCATACAAAGTTTGCTTCATTTTATGATGTTATTGAAAAAATGATATATTGACAGTTCATGAAAATGAATTTATTTTTGATTTTTATACTTGAAAATACCACACACGTAGGAACACAAATTTTATTTGGCCCTATTGGGTGTTGTCTTTCTCATATTCTCAATTTCTTGTATTCATGTACATCTGTTGCTCAAAGGACAATGATCATTTGAGTGACTTCCCAGCCTCATCCTATAGCTTTTGAAAAGCACAGCAATAGACTGTGAAGTCATGCAAGACCACACCTGCTTCAATTTTCTTGCTCTCTTTTCAGTCTCCAGTGGCTCTGCTCTCCATCCACAGCCCATGTACCTCCACCCTGCTCCTAATGACCCGTCAGGAGCTCTGCAAGCCTGTGGAGATCCTGGTGTGTTTCAGCACAGTAGTCTTTGTGCTCAGAAGACGGTCATGCACCAGGGTCATTTCTGGTCTTTACTTCCTTAAAATTGTAAGGATTGGGCATTTTTTAAACATATTAATTAATATTATTTCTGTGTCAGGCAGAGAAAATCCATTCCTATCACTATGTGTTTTGTAGAATTCCCTGCAGAAGATTAAATATACTAATTTAGAAAAAGTTTGAAGTTTCTTTTATCAACAAGACACAGAAATAGAAATGAACATAGTATCGTAATTTTCAGCTATTCATATTACCTTCCATCTTGGACATTCTTGCTCCCTTCTTTGCAGGATTCAACTCCCACCAGAAGTTTCCAGGAGCAGGGAGGGGTCTAGTATGATGGTTTGCCATGAGAGAGAAACAAAGGACAAGCATTTATACTGATGTCCATAACACAGAAACACACATGAATCAGCTGGTCAGATGCAAGCAAGAACTTCTCCATTCCAGTCTGTCGAATTAAAAAAGGTTTCTTCAGATGTGAAATCTTCTTCGTGTACCAATAGGAGAGAAATTCCACCGTAGATTGAGGTCCAGGGTCTACATCTCCTCATAGATCATCAGTTCAGCTGCCAGCAGGACTTCTGGCCTGGGGAGGTGAAAGGAACCTCTGGTGAACTCTTTTTCTTTGCAAGTAAATAAAACCTGCAAGAAACTCAGGTGGATTGAAAACTGTCCGAACAGCCAGGCCCAGAGGGTGGTGATCAGAGGCACAAAGCCTGGTTGGAGGCCAATAACTAGCAATGTACCCAGGGGTCAATACTGGGTCCAATCCTGTTTAACATCTTCATTAACAATCTGGATGACGGGGCAGTTTTGCTGCCAGCAGGTTTACTGGTGACACAAAACTGGGAGGAGTGGCTGATACGCCAGGCGGTTGTGCTGCCATACAGAGAGACTTCAACAGGCTGAGAAATGGGCTGATGGGAACTTCATGACATTCATCAAGGAGCAGTGCAAAGTCATGCACATGGGGAAGAACAGTGCCATGTACCAGTGCATGCTGGTGACCACCCTGCTGGGAAGCAGCTTGGAAGAAAAAGACCTGGGGGTCCTGATCAACACCATGTTGAACATCAGCCAGTGATGTGCCCTTGCAGCAAAGAAGGCAAATGGTATCCTGGGCTGCATCAGGCAAAGCATTGCCAGCTGGTCAAGAGAGGTGATCCTTCTCCTTTACTCAGCACTGGTGAGGCCACACCTGGAGGGCTGTGACAGGTGCTGGGCTTCTCAGTACAAGAGAGATACAAACATAGTCGAGAGAGTCCAATGAAGGTCCATGAAGATGATTAAGACTCTGGAATATCTGTCCTATGAGGAAAGGCTGAGAGAGCTGGGACTGTTCAGTCGTGGGGAAGAGAAGGCTCAGGGGTACCTCATCCATATAAATAGCTGAGGGGAGAATGCAAAGAGGATGGAGCCAGGCTCTTTTCAGTGCTGTCCAGTGATAGGACCAGAGGCAGTGGGCACAAACTGACACAGAGGAGGTTCCCTCTGACTATCAGGGAACACTCTTTTGCAGTGAGGGTGACTGAGCACTTGAACAGGTTCCCAGAGAGATTGTGGAGTCTCCATCCTTGGAAACAGTCAAAAGCCATCTGGACAAGGTCCTGGGCAACTGGGTCTAGGTGACTCTGCTTGAGCAGGCAGCTGGAACAGTTACCTCCAGAGGTTCCTTCAACCTCAACCATTCTCTGACTCTGTGATTCTGTGAACTGGAAGAGAGGTGTCAACAGGAACAACAAGGCAGCATAAATGGCCATGAAGGTAACCTCAGTGATGTTTTTTGAGTGAGCTGTAGGAAGGGTTGAAGGCAGCATGTGCCTAGGAGCTGAGGAGAGGTGTGAAGGTAGACAGCATCCACCAAACAAGTCAGTAAGTACGGAGGGGTGGTTTTGGTTGAATGGCTGTGTGTTTCTGTATGCTCCAGGCCATTTTATACTCCTCCCACTCGGTTACCAAGATACTGGTTACCACAAACCAGCTCTCAGTAGCCATGTCCCTCAGCAGCTCGAATGTCTAAACTGGCCATTACAATTAGGTATAAATCAGGTGTAAATCACACAGCCTCATTCTGTTAAACCTCCCTCACCTGCAGGTTGGAAGGAAGACAAGTCACCCTACAGGTAGCTGAATCCTGCAAAAGAATCCACTGTCTCATGGAAACAGTTCATTGGCAAACCCAGAAATCACACTTATTGCCAAAGAAATATGAAAGGGCAACAAAGAACCTATTCTATTCTATGAAAGTATGAACAAGCAAAGGGTTACATTATCTAGAAAAAATAGGTGGGATTCTGACTGAATTTAGACATTTACAGTACAGATGTCTCCATCTGAAATAATCACCATGGGCTTCCTTTATAGCCACTGAGAGAGACAATATGACGACACAGAAAGAAACAGATACCTTCACATGAACTTCTGCCTAAAAATACCCATTCATCTCTGTTGACTATAGGGAGGCATGATCCCCATCTGGACTAGTCTTATAACCTCAATCTCTTTTTAGGCTTTAGTAGGCTAAAAACAGTAGCACTGAATTAGAATTAGTCTTCAGTAATATGGGCAAATGTTTAAGAGAACATGAGTAATCAAATTATGTGCTGTCTGGTCCTCATTTTCTCGTTTGTTAAATTGACTCAGATTAATAGAAAATAGAATAGCAGGAAAAATGCAAGTGAGAGACGTCAGAAGTGAGACAAGAGCCAGGATTTTCTAGATGTATGAGCACAGAAAGGCACTTTACAGCAAACAACAGACTAAGTATAGCTGTTTCTCAGATGTAGGAGGAGACAGTTTTGCATTAGTGATAGGATGTAAAGAAGAGCTTCACTCTGAGGTGGTGCTCCTCTTGTTGTGAACTTGTTTCCAGGCAGTTTCCTACCTGCCCGTCACCCCAGCTTTCATGCAAAACTTTCCGCAGAAACTTAGACAATTTGGTTATATTACCTACTAGGCTGAGCATCCATTAGTGGTTTTAAACATGGGAATTACAATCTTTACAGTTTCTCATAATTTTTATTTCTGTATTATCAATAGAACTAACTTACTTCATCTATGAATTACATATATCTTTCTATAGCCTTACTCTTTGTTTGCTCATTGTAATTTTTGTTTACAATGACTAATTATTTTAACACATTCTTGTGAAATCCTAATTGCCCTGCAGTGGGAGCTCTCAATTTCTTTCGGTTCCCCATTCCTTCTCTTCGGCCAGCATGCCAAAACTGCTTATTTTTGCCAGAGTGCCACAGAACAATCCTCTCTATAAATCAATCTGAGATAGAGAACCTGAAGAGACATGACAAGACAGCTTGTCCATGCCTGCAGCCCTCAGGCAGGATCAGTCCACACCTGTGCTTCCAAAGGATGAACGATGTTTGTCCAACCTGTGCTTAAAAACTTTCAATGATAGACACACCTCAGATCCCTTAAGCGAGAAAGTCTAGCGCTCAGCTGTCCTTACTGTTGGACTCACTCTCCTAACGTCTTCTGAAATGTAAGACAACTGTTTTTTCTTGTTAATAGTAGTGTAGTATATTTGTTTGTTCCCTCCACAACCATTGACACATGTGAAGACTGCCATCACATCCCTCTTCAGTCTTGTATTCCTACTAAATAACCCAAATTCTTTCAGTACTACTGCCTATATAATTTTCTAGATCTGGTGTTTTATGGGGTAGGTTTGGGGACATTTTTTTGCTCTCCACTATTGGTAGGTCCACAGGTTCCTTGAATTTCATCATCCAGAACTGTACCCAATATCCCAGCTAAGATGAACCAAAATGCTGAGGAGAGAAGGATTATTCAGCATGGCTGGAAGCTTGCACTTCTGTTTAGGCTTTCCCGTACCATTCCGGCCATTTTCACAACAGTATGACACTGTTGTCTCATGTTTAAGTTATGATGCACTACACTCAGAATTTCTACAGAGGATCCTTGCCCTTTTCCTTCATACTAAATTAATTTCAGTATTAGTTGCTGTCTGTCATGCCTACACAAGAACTGAAGACACATAAAGGGTTCACTTGTCACTACATCTCATTGTGATTTCTACCTGCATAGGATGGCCAGCAAGAAAATCAAACATCCTTAACGGACTTGTTGAGCAGAAAGAAAGCAGAAACCACAGCCACTAACGAAGAAATTGTTTTGCTCATGTCTCATAGTTGTTTACACTTTTTGCACCAAGATGTTCAGTTCTTTTCCTCAAGGCTGTGTCAGGGGTCAGAATCAGCAGCAAAGGAGGTTCACAAATAAGGAACAGAGAATAGTAGCTAAAAAAGTAAGCATATCTGCTCAGGCAGGATTGTACAAGGGCAGCTGGGGATGGAGAGAGGTGCTGTCTGGCTGCAGCCCAGATGTGCTCGAAGGAGGTGGAGGGAAGCTGCAATGAGAACAGCTGGGACCTGCAGATAAGGCCATAGCAGACAACTCAGTCCATTTATACCCAGGGTACAGGACACCATCAGGTGACAACAGAAACCAAGGCATTGTCTCGTTTGGCTATGACACTTGACTCTTTCTGAAGGTTTAATCCTGCATACGCTGTTTTCTAGACCTGTTATCATTTTTGCTGATGTCTTCTGGACTGTACCCAGCTGGTCACACCTGTTTTGAACAGCATTTCAACAGAGACCTTGCCATTGCAGCGTGGTACTGGAAAGGTGGAAACTTTCTACTTGCTTATTTAGTTGAAATGCCTGATTAGAGAACAGGGGTGGGACCAGCACCTCCCTTTCTTAGAACTGCTGCCTCACCAGTTGCTCTCTCTCAACTGTCTCTGAAGGTGGCTATTCTCACATCAGTGTGACTTTGCACCTGTGCTTGTTTTGAATTCTATCCCCATCCTCTAGTGTCTTCAGCATCTCCCAGGTTGGTGCCATCTGTCAATTTAATAAGCAAACTCTCTATTCTACCATGCAAGCCATTAATAAAAATATTGAGTAATTCCAGACCCAGAACAGTCTCCTGTGGAACATGGCTCAATATGTGTTTCTACAATTGGATCAGACATTTTTTACCATTGATTCAAATTGTTAATTAACAAAAAAAAANCTCCTGTAGTGCAGATTTTCTGACAGCCGGAGACCAAATGTCAATTTACACCCACTGCAAATCTATGACTTTATCTTCAACTAAAGATCACTTCACATATGAAAACTCTAGCAACTTTTTCTGAAAATGCATAGGGAAAAGTTCTCAGGATTAGCCTAACCACAACCACAAGGCTCTGTAGTTCTCTGAACATGACTGTTGTGGCATATCTAATATGTCCAAAAGTGATCCACGCCCACATCCATGTCAAGGTCCTACTCCGCTGGCTGTATATGCTGTGTACACACTAGTGCATACCTAGGCTTTCTTCTTCAGTAAACCAAGTGGTTCCCTTGGTGGGGACAGGCTGCCACCAGCTACAGTGTATTCTGCATTGGGGTGCAGATCGATCAGCATAATGGAGGCAAGTCAGTCCTCACCACTTGGCCGTGGAACGCTGTCTGGTGCTAACAGCAGTGCCAGCAATACTTCAGTCCCAGAGCATCCCCTGCAGAGAGCTGGGATGGCTCTTGTCACTGACACCACTTTCCCCAAGCTCCTACTAGTGGATTTTGACCATCCTCCCCAGTTCCTTTCCTCCCTCTTTAACCGCTCTGTGGAAAAAGGCAGGCTGTGCTGTGGCTGGGGTTTGGCCATGCCTGCAGTGGCAGGGCAGCCATGCACTCTAGCTCGCTAACGCCAGGCCAAAAAGAGCAGATTGAGGTCTGCTCAGGGTTAGGGGGAGGGAGGGGGGAAGGAGGAAAGGAAAGGAAAGAAAGAAACTGTGCACAAAGCTCTGAAAGGAATATTGAATATTTGTAGATTATTTTGAGAAAAAAAACAGATCATTCAAAGTATACCTTTGTTTTTAAAAAGGACTTAATTACCAGATCCTGAGCACAGGTGAAAGGGAGGAAGAAAAGAAGACAGAGAACGCGTCCTTCACATCAAAATGTCTAAAAGTGTTTAATATATGTAAAGACCTGTTACTTGTATCAAAATTTTGCATCTCCTAAGGTGATTCAGGTGTTGGTTAAAAACAGTTGAGCCACCACTCTGAGATGCGTGCTCATAAACAGAGCAGATTGCACCCTGGCCTATGCCCAGAGCCAGCCAATGAGATGATCTCTACTACACAACATGTTTGGACAAAGAGTCTTGAGGACGTCAGCCTAAGATGAAGACCTGTGGGAGAGAGACCATGTTCTTACAAGAAGTGCACATGTGGAATTACAACCCCCTTCCACTCTGGAGCAGGGCAGAAATACTTGATGGTCATTGGGAATCACTGTTGGGAATTACTACTGGCCACTGCAGTCTGAACATTTGCGCTGATAGGAAAACTCAAGCAAAAGTCTCTCTCTCACGAGGTCTTCACAGGCAATCACGCTGATCCAGAGAATTTACTGTGAAACAGACCCTGTCATCTGCAGTTAGCCCTCCACCTCTGCTGCAGAGTATATTGATCCAGCAAAGCCTTTAAGCACAGCATTAATCTTCCGGACTTCATTTATATTCTTAAAGTTCAGCAAGTGCTAAAGGGCTTTGCTGTATTTGAGCTGGGAGCACCTTAAAAGCTCAGACCTGCAATTAGCAGCCTTCAAACCACAGTCCCATGGCCCTCACCACTGGCCTGGGTGAGGCTGACCTGGGAGGCAGCCCCAATCCTGACACTGCTTCAGGTCTCCCTTGTCGCAAAATGGTGTGAACCAAAATGGTCTGGACCCAATGGCTTTACTTGGGGATCTGGACTCACACTACGTGGGAGGTTCTGGACTAACCAGAAGATAAATCATGCACAATCAGCAATTTTGGTAATGGATTATTCCGAGGAGCCTGTCAGGAAAAAATAGGGGAAATCCTGGTTAGTCACAGATTAACCCAAGATATCCTGTACCAGGGCGTAGCTTGGAGTGAAAATAGGAAGGCTATTCCTTCTGAGTTATGAATAGGTATTTCTTCTGTGGTTTTGAATGGGCCATCTGCTTGGCTTCAACTCCTGCAAACACATTGACCCTTCTTCTCTTGCCTCGCCTCTGTCATAAACTTTAAGAGCAAGGACTGGTCACCACCTGCAAACAATGGTAGCTGTTTGCGGCATGATCTATTTATTATTTACATTCTGTTAAAACTGTCCAGTTATTTGCTTTGGGGAGTTCCCATAGTGTTCTTCACTGAGGTATCCAAGGGCTCCACAAACATTAGTTTCTCTTGTGAAATGAGGGAGTGACATTTCTCCATGTAATAGTCCAGGCACAAAGGCACATGGACGAAAGACAAAAGAACCCATTCACTCTGAGTGACAGATTTCCTTGATAGATTTCAAGGTTTCAGGTATTACATAGGATATAATAGATTCAAAGCAGAGCTACAATTGCTTGTAGAAAACTCCATTCTGCAGTTGCAGCCCTAGTGTCTCCGTCCAAACAACTCAGAAAACAACCAACATTTAGGAAGCCACCTATGAATGACTAAAGTGATCTATGTTGAACCACCAAGGGAGGCATGACAGAGGTGCCCTACACAGCACCAGTCCCCAGGCCCTGTCTTGCTGCCCAGTCATCCCAGACTGACCATATCCAGACCCTGGCTGCCTGCATGTGACCTTGGTGCCAAGATCCACTCCACCTTGCAACATTTCCTGCTTTGTCTCTTGCCCAAAGTCTTGGAAAGGAAAGGAAAAGAGGAACGAATACCCTAGCATCATTAAAAGTGTAGTTCCTGCTGTCATGGGTGATGCTGAGAGCTGCAGGAAGCAGGAAAGTCCCGAAGAGGTAGAAAGAGTGTGGAGAGGCAAAAGAGGAGGTGGATGTCTCTCTCCTTGCACCTAGGTAGTGACCATTAACAGGAACAGAAGCAAGGGGAGCAGAAGCATAGCCACAGGTAGAAGGCAGGGGAGCCACTCCCAGCCTGGGAGATGGTAGCATCCACCTGCCTGCAGAGTTCCGGCAGCCACAGGACCCTGTCGCGCCTCCTCTCCCAGCTATGTGCATTCATTCAAGGCCACCTGGAGAAGGCGATGCTGGCTGGGACAGTGGGACTAAAGTGCTTGCTGGTAAGAGGAAGCTTCTCTTCCAATGGCTTACTGTAGCTCTCACAGCTCCTAATCTGGGATGTTCACTTGCAGCTAGCCCTTAGGAGGGGAGAAGAATTGCTGTGGAAGAGATGTTGGACATGAAGGAATCCTGCATCCTAGAAAAGGCAATGGCTTTTCCTTACCCCAGCTCCTACTTTTGGTTTCAGACCATTTATGCCTATTTTTTTTCCATGTTTCCTGCATCTGGTTTCTGGTCCGTCTTTATTTGATTTAGGAACTTCTGACACTACACTGTCTGTGTACAGCAAAGGTCGTGCTTCAGGAAAAGGGGGGGCTGTGTCTCTGCTTTCTGTCCAGCACCGAGACAGGTGAAGGGGTGCACCAGGTCACAGCTGCTGTTGCAGCAATAATCCTTCTCTGCTTGGGGCTGAAGTATACCCAGCAGCGATGGAATAACCTGTCCACTTAATGCAACTGCTGCCAAGGCTCATCTGCATAGGTGCAAAATGCATTTTTTGTTACATTTAATGTACACACTAATTAGGGATGATAAAGAGGTGTGGAGAGGAAACACATAGGATGGATATTTTGTCTGACTTTGTATTGTTCCAATGCTACATGCTGCTGAAATGTTGACTTTACAACAGTGCAAAACAATGTATCTTTCCTCAGCCTCCTTCTGAGAAATGCCTGAACCTGAAGTTTTACAGACAAGTACACAGCAGAAGAAATTTCACCACAAGCCTTTATGATGTGGCAAAGCTGCAACCAACTGAAAATCATTGAGAAGGAAGACTTGAGCAACCTAATCAGGACAGCTGTGCTTCCTCCCCTCCACAGTTTCCTCTGAGTCCTCTATGGCTCCTTTAAGTTTCAGATGATCTTTTTTTTTAACTAGCAGAAGCCACTTACCCACATCTCTACCCACTATAAGTTACACTGGACCGGTGCTGGTTTGTATCACTCTCCTCCTGGCTGAAGACAATGGGCACAAGCTTCCTAATCCCCTCTTCTCTGGAGTCTCCGTAGAGGAGAGGTACGTCCCATGCTGATGGGAACTGCCAGTCTCTGAATAGATTTAAAATTTCTGTGTGAGTGTGAATGAAAATCACCTGCCCTGAGAACTTCTCAGAGAGAGGCTAGGTGCGTGTGAGTGACATTTTGTCTTTATATATGCCTTTAAATCTATATGCATGTATTAAGAAAGGGTTAAATGCTCCAGCAAGTGTAAGTTTTTTAATCCCCACCGAAGCCTGACACTCTAGCTGTCAGTGAAGCATTAACAGAGAACTGGTGATCTGAACAGGGTCTTGTCCATGGCATGTCTCCTACACCAGCCCGATGGTAAGCCCACTTAACTCTTTCCATTTGCTGCCACACACAGGTTTTCAGGCAGCCCCAAGAGTTTCTTCTCATGAAAGACTCATCAGGCCTGTGCCAGGCTCTGCTTATTCACCTCACTGCTCTAACCTGAAAGAGTCTGCCTATATGCACTTGCTAGTCACACTGCTTTTGGCATGCCCTTGAAACCTTGACACTGCTGTTTCCATTCCTTCCCCCACTGTTCATCCCTCATAACCTACTCACACTAGACGTGGGAGAGACCCTCATGTTCAGCACGAGGACAAAGGGAGAGTACCTGTAGGGTGGTCCCTGCCACCATGCAGGAGCAGCCATGTAGATGCAGGGGGAAGGATCTCGGGAACAGAAGAGAGAGAGAAGAAAGCAGACACTTTCTTTTACCTCCAGGTCAAAGCCCTTTCTTAGTGACTCTCTTCAGTCCTTCAGGTTTGTGTAGGTTGCAGCCAAAGGGCAGGTCTGGGTGACTCCAGCTGCCACTGTGACATGCTGCCTGAGCAAACACACCTGGCCCTTCAGCTACTCTCTTGGGTTCTTGCTTGGTTTCTTATTTCAGGGGAAAAAGGTGGGTGCCTTGGTGAAAAATCTCCCTTTCTCAGCTATTTGTAGTGCCGTAGTCCCTTCTTTCTTTGTTCTGAGATAAAACTCCCATGTAGCATGTTCTTTTGGAGTGGGTCTTCATTTCTCTGTCTTGCCACCCTTGGTCCCTTCAAAAAACAGTTGCTTACATCACTTTGCTGAGTCCGTCTTGTCCTCAGTATTAAACTAATTATATAAAAATACTAAATCAAATAAATAATCGGTTACTCATGCTACACTAGTTCTTGAGTTTCCAATTTACCTCTCAGAGTATCTAACTTTCTAATGAATTTTAAAAAGAAGCTAAATCCCTGAAGCAATGCACAATGCGGCATCGGCAGAATTGAAATTTGCAAATTCATGGCACAGACCTCCAGCATCTGAGTGGGGATCACTACTGCAGGAGAAGTAATTTGCCATTTTTAGTATGTTCGTTCTTCTGTCCATCTCCCTCAAGCCATAGCCTTATCATCGTTCCAGAAAACTTCCCAGAAAAACTTTTGCATTGAGTCAGGCACTACAACCACAAATGGAAAATTTCAGCACAAATGGTTATAGACTGGAAAAGCTACAAGCAAATGAAATCAGTCTTAGGGAAGCAAACAGTAGGAAATCTCAACAGGCATTGCTAGCAAGCCTGTACACAGCAACATGGCATATAACTCTTCCTTGAAGAAAACATTAGCATCATGATGAGTCCAAATATCTTGCACTTCCTCTTAAAAATCAAAACTTATTTCAGGTGGAACCCCAGAAGAGAATTTTGTAAAAAATAGTAAGAAAGTAATGCATTCAGTGAGGCCTCTAACAGACGTTAGCGTGCACACAAACACTCAGACTGTGCAAGCAACAAGGTGAGAAAATGAGAAAATTATGAAAGAGAAATACATTCTATAAGTGAATAAGTAAAGCCCCTTACTCTTAGTGTACATTTGAGCAGCACCATTCTTCTGTCCCATGGCAGAGTTAGGGTGAGGTTAGGTTTAGGGTCAGGGTCCCAAGGTCCTCAGGGCTGGAAGTCCCCCAGCATCTTTCTTGGTGGAAGAGTTTAAAAGAGATAAAACATTATGGTGTTGCCTGGAGAGGAGATGGAATAACTATCTGCAAAGATCTGAACTTGTTAATAGTGGTGAATAACTAGAAGCAATCTTAGAAAGGAAAGTTTGAAACTAAGAAAAGTTTTGTCCGGAACAAGCCTTAGGTGTCAGGCAAGACTAGAAAATTTAGCCATTGTACATCCTCTACTGAAGCTAGGAGATGTACTTCTGTGCTGGCAAAAGGTAGATATGATTGTAACAGGAAAAAAGTGCTATCACAATAACTGTTTATTTCCTTAAAGGGAGAAAGGTGCAGCTATACACTGCTTGCTGTGAAACTGTGCTTGCCTTGCCAACCAGGACCTGCCTGTATGCACCACTCCATGGTTCACAGCCACAGAGACATTCCTTTGCAGAAGGTTTTGTTCACCAAGTCCTTTAATTCTCCATTCGTTTGAGGTCACCCTGGCTTTTGTCTCTCTCTTCAGAACAACAGGAAACCCATCCCCAGGGCTCCCCATCGGGGCTGCAGGTCAGTGGGGTGAGCACAGGGAGGCTGCTAATGGAAAACATTGATACATGAACTGCCTACCCTTCCACAGTCTTGTGTCAGTGACAGCCAGGACAGGTCACTGAAGACCTGCTCAGACCATGAGTCGAGGAGCAATGACTGTGCTATCACCAGGCCAGAGATCAAACCCAGATACTCACCAGGGCCCTCACCCAGGTGCTTGTTCTGCTTTTATCCTGCTGATTCCAGGGAGCAGATGCACAAAAACACATTTTTGTCCTCCCTGTTCCTAATGAGGAGGTTCTTGGGGCAACAGGGGGAATCCCCACTATTGCTTTAGTGGATACATCATTGGATTTGCACTGAAGGTAAAAGTCTTCTCCACTCCCAGTAGTGTCGTATGCCAGCTACCCACACGTCATTAACTCCCTCTGAAATCCCTCCTTGATCCCAGAACATGATTTTCCATAGGTACCGCCTTCTGTGGTGACAACAGCAGTTCACAGTTTCCCAAGCTGCATGCCAAAAACTATCTCATATCTAGACTTCCCCCACATGTCCAGCTTTCCAGTAATTTTATACAGCTGAAATATGGATTTTCTCCATTTCTTGGAAATTTATGGACATTCTCCCAGAAAATCTTTCACAAAAATAGGGTGAACCTACTCACGAAGGCACAAACCCTCTTAACTTCCCACACAAATGTCCTAGCTGTCAGCTTCGCAAATGCCCTGTTCCCCTCATCTTTACCTGCTCCTCAAAGCATTTGATCTTTGAAGTGCTTTGAACGACACAAATGGTATCTACACACTTCCCTTGAGTAACACTTGCTTTGGAGCATTTCCAAAGTGCTTTGATCCTTTTGTCCCTTCCTCACCCATGGCCAGAAGGTACAGAAAGGAAAACCCCTGAGTTTCTGGTTCAATTTCAGTCAGTACTGGGTCCATCCTGTTCAATATATTCATCAATGACCTGGATGAAGGGATAGAGTGTACCATCAGCAAGTTTGCTGATGACACTAAACTGGGAGGGGTGGCTGAGACACTGGAAGGCTGTGCTGCCCCATACAGCGTGACCTGGACAGGCTGGAGAGTTGGGCAGAGATGAACCTAATGAAATTCAACAAGGGCAAGTGTAGGGTCCTGCATCTGGAGAGGAATAACCCCATGCATCAGTACAGGTTAGGGGCTGACCTCCTGGAGAGCAGCTCTGTGGAAAGGGACCTGGGAGTCCTGGTGGACAACAGGAGGACCATGAGGCAGCAATGTGCCCTGGTGGCCAAGAAGGCCAGTGGCATCCTGAGGTGCATCAAGAAGAGCATGGCCAGCAGGTCGAGGGAGATCATCCTCCCCCTCTACTCTGCCCTGGTGAGGCCACATCTGGAATATTGTGTCCAGTTCTGGGCTCCTCGGTTCAAGAAGGATGGGGAACTGCTGGAGAGGGTCCAGCAAAGGGCTACAAAGATGATTAGGGGACTGGAGCATCTTTCTTATGAGGAAAGGCTGAGACACTTGGGTCTCTTTGGTCTGGAGGAAAGACGACTGAGGGGGGAGCTTATCAATGCTTATAAGTACTTAAAGGGAGGGTGCCAGGGGAATGGGAACAGTCTTTTTTCAGTGGTGCCCAGTGATAGAAGAAGAGGTAACAGGCACAAACTTGAACACAGGAAATTCCCTCTAAACATGAGGAGGCACTTCTTTACTTTGAGGGTGGCAGAGCNCTCCCACACTGGAGACATTCAAAACCCGCCTGGACGCAATCCTGTGCAACCTGCTGTAGGTGAACCTGCTCTGGCAGGCGGGTTGGACTAGATGATCTCCAGAGGTCCCTTCCAACCCTGACCATCCTGTGATTCTGTGATTCTTGAAATATGGGTCCAAACACCTTGGCCATTGTAGCTTCACCAATGAGGCTGAGGTCTTCTTCATTTTAACCGTATGCCTACATGAGATGCAGTTATAGAAGCCAAAAAAAAAAAAAAAAGGAGTTTATTTTTCTCTCCAAACTGGGACAAGCCACTCTGGAAAAATACTCTATTAACAGTGTGTATCTCTTCTATGGCCACATCTGCACAATTTTATCATGTAATTAGACCTTGGCTCCTGCCAATGAGGGATCTATTAGCAAAAAGCTCCTCAGACAAAGGGAAGCCTTAGTGCATAAATTAATGCAAATCCAGCCTGTGCTTTTTCCTCCCATGCTGCTTGGAGCTGTTATGATCTCTGTATTGCTGCAAGAAATGAATGTACTGCTGGAGCCAAGGGATAACAAGCTGATGGGAGGGGAGGCAAGGGCAAGGCAGCCCCCTCATTTTTTTCCAGATGAGGTCCAGGACCTCAGCTTTACAGGCTGGGTGAGAAGGAAATATGCAGAAAATAGTCAACTTTGTGGATTGCTATTGAAACCGTGTGGTGTGTTAACTTCAGTTTTAATTGATTTTTTTTAAAGACGTTCATTTAAATCAATATATGCACAGATTTTTATTGAACGCCTGAATAAAACTGAGGTGATTTTCTTCTGGTCTTCCAGTCTTTTGTCTTGATGCTAGATCTTTTCTTCCTCCCAGGTGGAGTCTGCTAAAAGTAGAGGTGATGACACAGCTCTGAAGAGCACCTATCTTTACTGCACAGGTATCAAAGTCATTGAGTAATTGCTATGAGTTCCAATTTATTTTCTTCTCTCCTGCCATGCAGCAGCTCAAACATAGTCACGGGCACTCGTGTGTGAATGGTGCCCCTTCTTTGGGAAGGTACACAACACTCACCTTTCCAGGGGAGGAACAGAAGTTGAGTTAATTGGGGAAGCAGTGGGAGGAAAAGCAAAAGGAGAATTTGCACCAGCAAAGAAGTAGGCTGGATTACCAGGAGGACAAGGAAAGCACTTGGGGAGGGTGCTATAGGAGTGCAAGAGAGAAAAAAATAGGAAAATGTACCTAGTGAAGTTCTGTGCCCCTGCTGTAAGTGGTGTTCGCAAGGCAGTGCTGCCTCTCCTCACTTGTTTTCACCTCCAGCCTGAGTGACCTTGTTCACACCACCAGGATTTATCCACGGAGGTTATTGTCTCAACATGGCAGAACACAGCTGCCAATGCAGAGCTGTCAATGCACCTGGCGTTGGCTGGACCTCGGGGAAAACAATGGCTCCATAGAACACCTCTCCCAATAAGTGAGTGACGGATAGCTGAGACCATCTCAGGATGACCATGGTGCAGCTCCCCTGTGGGATGGCTGAGGAGGAGGGATGGGCATGGGCAGGTGCAGGTGCAGGTGCAGGTGCAGGAGGAACATCTGAGCCTTCAAGGTCATCCAGAGTATACTTTGTGCAGGGTAGATGGAAACTAGACATGTTTCATGACATTCAGTCTCACTTGAAGACAACACAGAATTCAAATGTCTGCCCCTAAAAATGCCTTCTTCAGGTATGTCAGGAATAATAAAAAATGGGAGAAGGGGGAAAGAAAGGGCAAGCATGGCCCCAGCCAGACCTCAATGCTTTGATGTTTAGTCTGATTCATTAAAGAACTTGGCTTTGGAAATCTCCCCGCAGTTGTTGGAGGTGTCTTTCCTAAGCAGGTTGTAGTAATAAACCTGGAGTTTAATAATAATAATTATAAAAACAACAATCCTCAGTTTTTATAATTTTTTTTTTTTTCAGAAATGAACATACATTGAAGAAACAAATCAGAGCTGGCTCAAATCTCCTTAGCAGCATAGCAAAGTTCAACTCTGAGACCCTGAAGGGGAGCATATGGTGTGTGTTCATGTTTACCATGGGAAAAGAAGACTAGGAGAAAGAGGTAGAGCTGGGAGAGAGAAGTGAATGAATGTTTATTATTCTTGCTGGTGCCAGGGCAGATGGATGCTTGGAAGCATTGACCACACTTCGTCTCCCTGCAGTAATTGTCACTTCCCCACACTCTGCTGCTGGGAAAGAGGTGACAGGATGGGACAGGTATGGGGCAGCACAGTTCTCCAGTTGCCACCAGAGGAGATGGGAAAGATAGAGGCAGTGACTGCAGGAAGACTTTCCCCCACCAATAGCCACCATCCAGCCATCCCATTCTTCTACCTGCAACACCACAACACGCCTAGCCTGGCTTTCCAGGCTGGGGCCAGAGCCATTTTGCCCATCTTGATAATGGCTTATTTTACTTTTGCCTGACAAGTCCTGCAACCAATTCCTGTGTTGTGGGTGGCCTTTCTAGCCCCACAGAAGTGCTGCACAAAAGTGAACGTTTTCCAGGATGTACAAGCAGTGCAAGCCCTGCTCCCGCACTTCAACAATTGCTCCACATCTGGCAATGGCAGAGAAACTCAGCCCAAGAAAACCACTGTTTCTACTCTCTTTGCTTTCCCCTGTTTCACCCCAAAATGTCCTTTCTCCTCCTATCTCCACCTTAGAAAGGAGCTGATGCCAGTCTGAAAGAGTGTTTCCTCATCCCAACCCAGGCCAGACCAGGCAGGCACAGTCGGGCTCACCCAGCTCCGCAAACAATACTGTAGCTAGAGGGAAGTGCCGAGTATCCCTAGAAAATTGGCTCTGTGGTATTTCTTGCATGTCAGTGCTAGGCAGGATTTATTTCCTTGTTTGTTTTCTTCACTGCTGCTCGGGGGATATTTACCCTTTGCTAGGCTCATGTTACTGGTCAGGGAAAGGATTCCCCAGGCAGCAGGAATCTGATGTCCAGCATTTTTTTATCTGCAACCCTAGTCCAACTTGTATCAATAAAAGTTCAAAATTATTTAGTACTTCCATTCTGCTAGCCAGTTGTAGAGGTGCTGGGAAATTCAGTACAGGTTTACTGATCACAGTAAAATATAATATATGTAATAATATGCAATCTAATAAATATTTTCATATACTTAATCTAATAAATGCAGCACATGCTGTACTGTATATATGACCCTGGTTACTTACATTCTCCATCAACAGCTTGTGTAAACAGTTAGATCCCAGCTGTCCAACTGCTTTTGCTCATATTCTCATTTTTTTTCCCAATTCTCCCCTGCAAATACAAAGAAAATAAACACATTGCAATGATGCTTTTGGCAGCAGCCTTCACTCATTTGCTGGTGTGAAGCTCCCGTAAATGCCTGTCACTTGCCATTTCACACTCCCCTCTTTGCAGCAGGGACGGCGGCTTTGCTCCCTGGGAGAACAGCAGTGCCAGAGCCAAGGCAAGCAGCCAGGCAAGGCCCCAGGGAAAGCTGTCCCCAACAAGCTTACAGACAAATATGACATGATCGTGCATGGCTGAGGGCGAGAAGTGGTATCTCCCTCCCACCTCAGCCCATTTGCTCACATCTCCAGCAACGGATGCTTCAGCAAAGACCCTTTTGCTGCAGAGTCCCTGCAGCAAGCGCTGACAGCAGATAGGGTCCACGAGCAGAGCTGTGTCCATGATAGCTGCACCGCTCCCCACAAGGCTCTTCTCTCCTGCTGTTCCCACCAGGGTCCCCATCTGTCCCAGGTGCAGCTATACACCCAGTGAGTCTCCAGAGGAGAAAGCAGCTCCTGGGGGCTCTGGCCCTGCTCACAAGCTGAAGGTCAAGGTGGGGGCCTTGTTTTGAACCACTTGACTTGCACAAAGAATCTTTTAGTTAGAGCAAACAGGGCTGGAAGGATGTTCAGGAGGTCTTCTAGTGCTTTCCTGCTCCAAAGTGATCATTGCATGCTAATCACCCCTGATGCACATCTGCTCAAACTTTGCCAAGATTCCTCCAGTGATGGAGATCTCCCAGCCTCCCTAGGCATAACTATTGTTATCAAGTGCACCCCAGCGTCCAATCTCAGCCTGCTGCAATGCTCCTCCATTACTCTGTCTCAGGCAGACAAAGACCTTTGCAGCAGTATGTTGCACTTTCGCGGGCTGTTATCCTGCTCCCCCTCAGTGGCCATGGGCTGTTCATAACGCAGGGTGTGGGGACTTGCCGATCCTCTCATTCCCTACAGACCCCAGGTGACAGCGCTCCTACTGTAACGTGTTTTCTCGGGCCCTAAAGCAATGCCTACCTCCTCAATGTACTCTTTGTGTCTGCCCCTTGAACAGGGGACCCTGTACAGCCACCAAGACACCCACACACACTGACTCTCCTCACAGCCCACCGTGGCCCCTTACAACTGCCACCCAGCCTTGATCTACGTGGCCCAGAGGCAGACCAAGGAGGAAGGAGATAGGAAAACCTGGGGTAGATTTTCTCCCCTGTGCTCCCTGCGTTGCCCTCCCCACATCCTCCCACAGCAGCACTAGCTGCAGAGCCCTAGCTGAACTGCTTTTCCCATGACTCCCTCTCCCCAGTCCTCCCATCTCTCAATTATACGGTCCCGGCTCTCACGCTCGTTCCTCACAGGTCATGTTTTCCAGACTGCTGACCATTTTTGTTGCTTTCTGTTGGACTCTGTCCAACTGGGCCACATCCTTCTAGAAGTTCAGTGCCCTCAGCAGAGCAAAGCATCCCTGCTGGGGGCTCACACATGCTGAGCAGAAAAATCACTCCATTTGTCTTGCAGGCTGTAATTTGGTTCATATATCTCAGCATGGAGACGACCTGACGCCGCTGACTCATGCTTTGCCTTTGATCCGTTGTGACCTGGGTCTTTCGCTGCAGAGTGATGTTAATGCAGGCATTTTTCCTCATGCAGATGCTTATTTCTGCGTAAGGTGGGAGCTCACACTTGTCCCTGCAGAACTGCATCCTATTTTTCTCAAACTATTTCTCCAATTTGACAAGACTATTTGTCAAGCTCAAGCTGTGTCCTCCAAAGTACTTGCAGCCTATTACAGCTTGCTGTGGTCTACAAAGTTAATAAGCTTATTATTTATTTTATAGGAAACCATTCATAATGACCTGGACTGACATTTCCCTGCTACTGACTCTCTCTCCAGAAGCCACCTTGTTCATTCTTCATGAAGCTTTACTGTGGAAATTGGATTTGGTCAGGGCAAGAGGATTCATGATGAGAACAGAATACAAAGGGCCTGATGAGAAACAAGACAAAGCAAGAGATATGAGCAAAAAAGCTAAACTGGGGTTATTATCTATTTCCCATCTGAGGACACAAAAAGTAACACATAATGCATGTCATCTGCTTCATCTTAGTGGTCCTAGCCAGTAGCAAGTCAGAAATGTATGTCCTCATGCCACGGGCATGTCACATAGCCAACGAATCAAGATGACCTCCTGTATGCCAGCATGTCCCAGAAAGACAGGACTTGAAAGACAGAAGAGGTCGGTGCAAGCAGTGGCTGGAGCATGGATTAACAGGGAGCCCAGGGGAGTCCAGGGAAGGGGATACTGCTGAAGTTGGAGGTCAATAGAAATAGTCTTCAGCCCTGCACATGGGACTGTGAAATGACAAAAGCTCTCTGGCCGCACCTTTGCTTGGGCAACTGAGGAACTATTTTACACTCAGTCTAACATCCACTTTTCCTATCAATGAACTTCAAGGAGCTGCCCAACTGTGCCAGCTTATTCTCAGCAAACACCGCCAGTTTTCCTGTCTTGCAGTGGCTCTCCTCACCCTGACAGCTGCTCTCAGAGGACACAGGAGCAGACACCAGCAGTGGTTATAAAGGTTGGATCACCCTATGTTGCTGGAGTATAAATTCCCCCATTTCTGAAGCTGGGAGCTACCCAGCGACTGTTCTTTCAGTAGGCTCAAGCTGAATGGCCATCACACAACCCTGCTGCAGCTGCCCTCTGCCTGCCTGCTCTTTTCCTGCCGTGCTCAGCACAAAGGAACTCAACAGCACTTTGTCCCTGCTGGGCCCGTGGAGGTCCCTGGGGTAAAAAAAGGAATGCGCATTTTTCCTCCTGTGGCTACAACAAGAGACTTGCATCAACAATAAAAAACCTCTCCTTTTCCATGATCTCCCTTCTGCCCTTGTACCTGCAATATCCAGTCTCACAAGGATAATTCCTTTGTGCCCAAGATATTTGCATTGTTTGTTTGGTTTTTTTCTTTGCCTTGGTTTGCAATCAGCTTGCTGTGTGTTAGCTTAAAGAATACTTGAAACTCAGATTTGAGAATGGAGGGATGTTATTGAAGAAGAAATCAGAGACTTTGCAGACAACACTTACAGGGGTTTAACTCTTTGAACGTCCAAAGTTCCCAGACAACACAGAAAATATCAGAAAGAAGTGAAAAGGAAAAGCTCAAAAGTATAAATCTATGTGGCTTAGGAAAGAGAAGGGATGAGATAGCGTCTGGAAATTGATGAAACTAGAGAAGGGACAGTGTAAACTGGAAGGAAGAGCATAAATCAGGAAGGAAATGTGTTTCGAACTAACTCAGAGGACAAGCCCAGAGAAGAGTTTTGCTTTCACAGTTATGTCAGTAACACTGTGATAAATCTAATTTTATACCAGTTCAGTCACTCTGGTGCTCTCCTCTCTCTTCAGATCTGCAGAAAACCCTTCCTGCAAGCTCTCCGTGGAGTAGTGGGGCATCATCAGCTCCTCATTCTCCACCCCAGCTGCAGCCAGGATTCCTGCTCATTGATCAGGTGGGAACAAATTGGGCAACAGGCAGGCAAGTCCCTGAGAAAGGCTGCTGACCTGCCTTCCAGCTTCCTTGGGCAACAGCTGTAATATGTGTTATGATGTTCCTCAGCAGCATTTTATTTCCTAACAAAATTCTGAGTAATCTCATAAAAAGCATAAATATTTAGATGTAGTACTTGGGGATATGGTTTAGAAGTGGTTTTGTCAGGTTAGGTTAATGGTTGGACTCAATGATCTTAAAGGTCCCTTCCAACCTTAACGATTCTATCATTCTATGATTCTATGATTCTATTGCTGTTGGCACAGGGCATGTTCACATCTGCAGGATGCCCGACTCTCTGTTTGCCATCACAGGGCTGAGGTGATGCTGCAGGTCTCTGTCACCTAGTCCTCAGGAGTGCTCAGAATAGCTCCTGGCTCTCTCTTCTCCTTGCTCACAGACAAACCATGGGCATGGACCCTGCAGGGGGTCCTTCTGCATTCTTCCTGCCAAAAGGCAGTCTGCAAAGGAAACCCTAGAGCTTGCACATTGACAGATGGCAAGAGTGGTCTAAAGGTTATGGTGCTGGAAGTACAGGACCAGTGCATACAGCTTATTAACAAGGACTTGAGGAAGTGTAAAAGGAAATAGGCATTGTTAAACTGTAAGACAAGGGAGGGTGCGGGGAACAGTGAAAGCTAAAGTTGTGGCCAAATGGAAAAAATAGAAGTAACATATCTGGTGGCAGATTGCACGTAAAAACACAGCAGACAAAAGCACTTTGAAGAACAAATGGCAAAAGGAATTAACATTAATAATGTTTCTTCACATCAAAGATTCAGGAGGCTGTCAGAAAATATGTAGGACCAGCTGACGGTATAAAAGAAGATCACAGCAGATATGGCCATTTTTTAATGTTTTATTTCATTCAGCGCTCATAGTGGAAGAAAATTCTTTGTGTTCAGATAGTTCCAACCACTCTTGAGGGTTAGGGATCTTAGGAAAGAATAGGTAAAATAGGTAAAAGCTAAAATTACTTTAGAAAGAGATGAAATAAGATCACAGAGTGAATAACAATGAATAACTAGAACTGAAATTAAGCATTCAAGAGGTCTAAGATGTCTCTAAGCTGGAAGAGCTAAGGTCGTAGCAGTGATGGATAACATCTCATTTAAAATTACTGGAGGGCTAAAGGGGCAAACATGGGGTCAATTTAAAAAAATTGTTCCAAGGGTGATCTGAGAAACTACAGACCCCTAATTCCAGCTTATATACTCAGTGGGGTCTGCCAATGTGTACTGGGTTTACACGCCAAGGTCTTCGTAGTGGGGGGACTGCAGGGGTGGCTTCTGCGAGAAGACACCGGGAGCCGCCCCCATGTCAGATACAGCCAGTGTCAGCCAGCTCTAAGATGGACCTGCTGCTGCCCAAAGATGAGCCCATCAGTGACATTTGTGGCACTTCTGTGATAACATATTCAAGAAAGGGTAAAAATGCTGCATAGCAGCCAGAGAGAGGAGTGAGACTATCTGAGAGAAACCACTCTGCAGACACCACGGTCAGTGAAGAAGGAGTGGGAGGAGGTGCTCCAGGCACCAGAGCAGAGATTCTCCTGCAGCCCCTGATGAAGACCATGATGAAGTAGGTTGTTCCCCTGGAGGTTCGGGGTGAAGCAGATAGCCACATGGAGCAGATAGCCACACTGCAGCTTGTGGAGGATCTCACACCACAGCAGGTGGATGGGCCCAGAAAAAAAAAAAAAAAAGTAGAAGGATACATAAGCTAGAACCCAGTTTCTTATTACCAGGCCTAAAAAAAAAAAAAGTGCACCTTCTGACTTAGTAAACAGAAGCAAGATGGGATGCCTTAAGGAGTCTCCACTGGCACTAGACACCTAACCTCAGGCAGCTGTATCAGCTGCATAAAGGCTGTTCAGTAGATTCAATTCCTGGACTTCACCAAGTGTGTGCTTCCCCACTGACCGTAGCAGCAGCCCAGACACAAAGGTCACAGGTGGACTCTTGTGTAGACAAATAAATGGGGTTGTCACAACTTAGATGAACCTGAACCACAGCTTTGGTGGCCTCACCAGTAGAAAAGAGCAAGAAACAGCAGAAATGAGACAGAAACTGTGAAGGGGAAAGATGTCTTTGCCTCTGCCTTTGCCTCGGAGAGCTAATTCTCCGTACTAGCTGCTCTGCCCTGAGAGTGGCGAGAAGGCATCAATACTGCCTCAGTTTAATGACTTTGTGTTACCAGGGAAGTTTCTAAGGAAACATCACTTTTCTCATGTAGGGAGTCACAGGTATCACACCTCACCACTGTTATGTTGTAGACAAGTAACACTGTCCCCCACCCAGCTGGCAACGTGCCTGTGTATCTGGTCTAGGTGCACCAGTGGTGTTGGCCAGTGCCTGTCCCCTGGCCCTCAAAGAACACCATTAGTACTGTAGAAAGTTTTAAACCTCTGCATCTGTTTTTAAACTGACATGACAGTGGCAGAAGTACTACAGGCTTGAAAGGCTGACTAGCCTCTTGGCAGCAGCAAAGAACGTTTAAAACTAGGTCTTTTATCCGAAAACTCTCTTTAGTTTCCAGACGTAGAAACAATTTAACTGGCTTTATCTCCAATGACTTTATAAAGACCATTCCAAGAATGTTTTCAGTCCCCATACAACTTAAAGTAACTTTTTCTCACCATCTAAGAAGGTTTATGTAGAGAACACAGCCAACTGAGAAGCCAGCTCCTGTGCCTTCCCTGGAGAGCCCCACCATCTTGTAAATGGACAGTAAATAATCAAATACTTTCTGGCCCACGGAAAGTAGGATTCACCTAACCTACACTTCGGTATCTACAATGTAAATGTATTATGCAATGTCGACGAGGCTACGGCAAGCACTTCACTCTTTTATCTTGACATTTTGTCTCTGTGAATACCTTTTTCTATTCTGCTGATTTCTGATTTTGAGCACCTGCCCTGTTTTCAAAGATTTTTATTTCATTATAAATCTCAGGGGTTTTTTATCATACGGAGGAGGACTTAAGTTGTCCAAAAACTAAGAGATATTTCTTTTTGGTTTATATGTTTGCAAAAATACAGAACTGGTCTTTGTTCTACACTGGCCATCATGTCTTCACTTCTATTGCTGAGGCTAATGCTATCCTGCCTTCCAAAACCTCAATTAAAAGAAAAAAAATGTGTCACACAACATGACCCTAAAATAGCTGCCAGACCTAACCAGCAAAGAAGTTTCCGGACTCACTGAGAAGTTCAAACTCCAGTTTCCCAATCTAACATAATGAAAAATCCACCCATCCTGGGCTTGTAAGCTGGTACTTTCCCTGCCTGACTAAAGGACTGCAAGTTAATAGAAGAGAAAAAGCAGCAGAGGGTGAAGAGAAAGAGCTTCCCCAGATGAGAAAAAGTTCATTAGCTGGAATGCTGGAGACATCACCAAATACTCAGAGAAGTTCTTAGTGCATGAGCAGATGTATCCAAAAGTACTCATTGGCCCTGTTACCCCAGCAGCACAAATTCAACTGCTGATACCGATCCCAGCATTTTCATTCCAGTCCATGCCTTACTGCTAGAGCTGGGAAGGTTTCCCGGGGGGGGAAGTGTCTTTGACTCAAGAAGGAGGTTCATCACTCTGGAAGGGTGAAAAATTAATGAGAAACAAGAGAGGGGAACATAAAGCTGAAATTAGTTCCTTGCTTCTTTTCTAGCTCCCCGCTCTGAAGTTATAGAAAAGCATACGGTCTCTGCTTTCTCCCACAGGCAGAGTTAATTACTAGTGTGAATTGTTTTCACTACTCCCTGCTGGAGTATCACAGAACCACTGACCCAGTGCCATTGCCTCTGGCTGTGTCTTCCCCAGGCAGCCAAAAGGGAGCAATAAAAAAAAACAACAAAGATGCTGAACAGCATCTTTTCCCAGCCAGGATCCCCCTTCTCCTACCTGCAGTGGCAAGACTGTTGGGGCTAGAGCTCAGGCTGATCGACAGAGAGGAAACAGGAGAAGTTGTGTGAGAGTGGAAGACAAAGAAAACCAACCCTCTCAATAAGAAGGACTCAAATGGAGCAAGATTCAACTCTGTGGATATAACTCAAAACTGTAAAATATCTATACCTTTTTGGCAACAGCCAGCCTGGGGCCTCCTTCCCCACCTAGCTCCTCTTCACTGCTTCTCCTTTAGATCCTTTCATGGTTCTAGATGTCTCTGCCACTGCTCCACCCTAAAGCCACGTATCAGGAAAGCCTCATGCTGCAGCCGGCATAATTAATGAAGAAGGTTGATCATATCACTTATTCACAGCTCTTTATTGTATATTGTACCTGGCAACGGCCCATTGCTTTTGCTGTGGTTGCTGCCACTCTTCTGAGGAAATCCAGTCAAAACCTCAAGTGCAGAAAGTCCTCTCTCACCAGGAGTGGCAAAGTATCCATGAGCTATCCATTCTCCAGATCAGGATACTGACCCTACAGCACTTCATCCGTGTTGGCTTCTTTCTGCTGGGTTCCTGTTGCCTATGAGTTACAAAGACACAAAAAGATATTTTCATCCTCATTGTCTCCTGTGGGGGTGTTGTGAGTAACTGGGGTTCTTCACAAGTTTACACGAGGGTTAACATCAGAGAATTTCAACTGAAAGCAACACTTCCTCCCTCACCTGCACAAAATGGTTATTATAAAGCCGGCTATTCCATTCTTCAGTAATTGAAGCCTGGAATAACTCTTTCTCCCCGTGTTGTCTGTGTTTATAGTGTACGATATACTGCTGGTATAGACCTCACAGGACAACTCTCCCAGGTGGCGTCATCACTGACTCTTCAATGGGACTGTAAGCAGCTTATCCTCCTACTCAGCAGCTACTCACAGGATAGCCATGAATAATGCTGGCAGCAGGGGTTTCTTCTCTGGCTGGTCCCTCTGGAGGAACAAGGTATGCAACGGGAACTCACGTCTGAGAGTGGAACAACAGCAGAAGTGGGGTCTGCTTCTGCTGGAAACTGCCACCCTCTCTGTATGCTCACAGCTCCTAAAGGTACACCTGAGCATCTGGGAGCTGTGTCTGCACAAGTCCATGGGATGATGGGACTGCATGCAGCTTTGCTCTCATTCCCCTACCCCCAGTACAAGAAAGACATGAATAAACTGGAGTGAGTTCAGCAAAGGCCACACAAGATGGTTAGCAGCTGGACCACTTGCCCCATGAGGGGCGGGTCCACCCTTTATGTAGTCACCTGCACTTAGTGCATGTCCCAGAGCAAAATGCAATGGTTTCCAGTGCAGGCCCTTCCCTTAGCCCCAGTAGGACTGCAAGGAGCAAACAAAAGCAAGGAAGAGGAAGCAAGAGAGGAGCTCAACAGGGTGAAGGACCCTGAGACCCCTCCACCTCCATTTTGCCTCAGCCCATTCAGAGGTTTCTACCCTTTCCGGTCCACCAGTCCTCCTCCCACAGCACTCTTCCTAACACCCTCCTTGCAGCATTGCCAGGACCCTCCTCAAAACCACAGCACCCCCTCGGGGAGTGGTGCTAGCTCTGCCCCCCTTCCCTCACATCCACAAGTTTTCACAGCCCTGCAAGACCCCTGGTCAGCGCAAACCAAGGACAGCCCTTCTGCCTGGCAAGGGTGGCTCCACCACTGAGGGACAGGTAGTCAACAGGAGCAGTACATAGCAACCACTAGCACTCCCCATGTGGTTTGTTGACACTCCCCAAGGACTCCCACCCACTCTGCTGGCTCATAAATTCCCCTGTGCCATCACCTCCATGCAGCGAGGCAGCAAGCAGGTCTCCCATGATGCAGCTGCTCATCCCAACCATTCTCTGCCTGCTGGGTTTCTGCTGCCTCCAGGCCATGGAGGCACGGGAATATGAGTCCACCCTCACGGTGCCCAACGGAGGCCCCTGGGGTTCTTGGGGACACCAACAATTTTGCCCCAGTGGCTATGCTAAGGGATTTGAAGTGAAGGTAAGGTTTCACACTTTCTTTGGGGTGGGAAAGAACCCTGCTGTGAAATGATGTTATTTTGTTCTGGTCTCAGCAGGGCTGGCCACAACACTTTGTCCCATTGCAGCAGTTTGCATTGTATCTGCATCGCTCATGCAGGCTTATCAGCAAGAAATCTCTAGCGTAGAGTAGCTCTCCAGGCTTTCTGCCAGTGAGCTATTTATTAGCAGAGGAGTCTATGGGGTAAGAAAAGACGTGGGGTCTGTACTGCAGAGCCTATTCCCAAAGGGCTGGGACATCTCCCACCTGCCAGCACTCCAGCTCTGGGTGTCACAGCACATGGCGAGAGCGTGGGCATGAGCTGGGACAGCAGCCACCAAGCGTTCCTCTGTCCAGAGCCTCTGCTCCACAGTTTGGAGAAAAAGCAGAGTTGGGCAACAGTGAAGAGGGCTCCCTGAGAAATGCCATGGAGCTGCCTCACAGCCCCACTCAGCAGCACTGCCTGCATATGGCTCTGTCCCTGAAGCCTCATCACTAGGGCTCACCTCATCTCTTCTTTTAAAAGAGGGTGGATGCTGACCTCTCCCATTTTCTTCCCCTATTCTAAGGTGGAGTCCTACCAGGGATTTTGGCTGTTTGGTGATGACACGGCTCTGAACGGCATCCGCCTGCTCTGCACGGACGGCACAGTCATTGAGTCCTCCGTGGGGTGGTGAGTAGTATTCGCTTTCTCATCCTCCTTCAGGGCAGCGGCTTCTGGGGAGCATGAAGGAAAACTAGCGCAATGGTTTCTCCTTAGGCACCCACATTCCCTGTGAAGGTGGCTCCCCACCCCACCTGAGGAGGTGGGTGAGGTTCCACTAGCCATCAAGTGTGAGGGTCTTATGGTAGAGACCTGATCCCAGGGAAGGGTACAGTACTTTGAAAGATGAAGGAGAGTTCAAAAACACAGGTCTTAAACTTTCTCCTTTTCCTCAAATGCTTACTTTGAAAAGGACATCGATATTAAGTAACAGGGACAAAGCAAGCAACTGAAATTCCCAAGGGGTCCTGAGCAACAGGGTAGCCCAGGGTTGATGGTGGCCAGTCATCTAGGGGGTGATGGGGAAGCAGAGTGAAAAAGGTGCCTGTAGAAACCCACCATCCCTGGGTAGGTCCCCTACCCTAGGACTACCAGGATTCCAGGCAAGTTGTGGTGTTGATTGCAGCACAGCAGAGGCTGAACACATCTTGGTGAGCTGTTTTGTTCTTTGGCAGGTGGGGAAACTGGACCGAGGCCCAGTTCTGCCCCAGCAACAAGCTGGTTTCCTTCTCACTGCGTGTGGAAAAGAGGCGGCACCTGCGTGACAACACAGCAGCCAACAATGTGAGGTTCGCCTGCTCGGATGGGACAAAGCTGGAGGGCTCGGGACTTTCGTGGGGTCGCTTTGGCCCATGGAGCAGCAGCTGCCCTTCCGGAGCCATCTGTGGGCTTCAGACAAAGGTGGAGGAACCCCAGGGAAAGGGCGACGACACAGCTCTCAACGACGTGAGAGTCTTCTGCTGTAAATGAGCCTGACCCCAAATCCCATGCCAGCATCTACAAAGTGATCCACCATTAAACCATGAATCTGTCCTTGCACAAGGAACAGTGTGCATTTTTCTCCATCACATTTTGTAAAGGGCAGCCAGATCCAGTGGATGTGGGGTTGCTGCAGCTCCCGGCTCCCAGGTCGAGCCCGCAGCGAGGCTGAGGATAGGTTACCAGGAGGTGCGCGCACACACACACACACACACGGCCAGCTCCTGATGAATGCAGAGAGCAGTGCCTTTATACTGTGCCTACACCCACACAGACTCACACACCCCCAGTGCTCACACACACGTGAACAGCACAGGCGGCAGGTACTGTTCCTCTCTGGCTGATTGGGGTTAACGTCCACTAGTGAAATACGTACTCACAGACGGAAAATGGGTCTCTGCAGTAGCTGGGTTCAGCTACTCAGTCTGCCCCAGAGCGGCCTCAGGCCCTGGTTTCCCCAGGCGCTGGCACCAGTGCCCTCCAGCCCCCGAGGTTCATGGTCTGGCTCCAGGTGCCGCACTCGGCTCTCGTGCTGCTGCCCACTAGTCGGGCTTGAAGGTTGCTGGTGGTCTCTCACACGGGCTCCAAATAGAGGGTGTGCCCACACACAAGGTGGGTAGAAAGAATGTAAGAGTAATTAGTAGTAGTAGTGAATAATTATTTACATCATTACGTAAGAATATATAGTAAAACTGGAGGACAGGTCGTGGTGATGAGGTGCAGGGCACAGTCAGACAAGCGTGCTGACCAGCCCGGTGTTACCCAGAGCCAGCTCCTTTTATCCCTTTTGTCCTCACACTTGTTCCCTCCACAGAACCACCTTTGATCCTTTCCCTAAACGTCCCATAACAAGTCTTGCACATTCCCACAACCCCCTTAAAACACCTCATAAGAAGTTGTACAACATCCCCAAGTGCTTTTCCCCCTCAGCACCTTCTGGGGAGGGGGTGGCCCCACTGTCACCTCAGTGGGGCTCACTGGTGGCCTGGGGCTGATCACTCTCCTCCAACAATCACTGGGAGCAGGGTCTCTGTTGGCACTGCTGAGGTTACTGGTTGCTCCACCTGGTATTGCCACTCTGATCCTCACTGGGTCTTTTTGTTCATTGTGGGCAGGCTTTGTAATGAATTTATAACCTGACAAATTCCTGAGCACAGAGGAACCCCACACCTGTAGGTAAGGCAGGACTGTAAGGACTAGACAGTGAAGGAGAAGAGTGATCTTCTTCCCTCACAGAAACTGCGGTTTCAAAGGAGAGGAAGGGGACCTCTTCAACCCCTCTCCTTTATGATGCTTAGAATGTGGAGGGATGACTACTATACATTCATTCGTCCATCCATTAACAGGTTCAAATATACCATGTAGCTCCTGGGCCCAGCTCCGTGTTTCTCCTTCTAGACTGCTCAGCACAGCACCTCAACATCTCCAGGTGCCTGGTACAAATGAGGCACCTTGAGGATTTTTGTTTCCAAGGCTGCAGTAATTCACACGCAGTGAACTCAGAAATGTACCATCATATAGGTACCTTTCTTGAACCCACTGCTCACTTCAGCATCAAGACCTCCTGCTCAGCTCTTCTCTGGAGTTCATATTTTGTCCTGCTTTCTGGGGCTGTAGGCAATACCTCACATGTAAAGACTGACCATAACAAGTATGGAACAGGGAGTAGCCACAAACCCACATCTCACAGGGTATTACACAAGAGTAAGTTGGTTGGAGGGCTGTATGATGCACATGCACAGGGAGAGCTTGGGGAGGAAAGGAACAAACAGCAAAAATGAGGAGAGTTCCAGAGTGAATTGCAAAGATTTCAACAACAAACCCTTTCCTTAGTACCAAGAGTACAAAGAGGAGGCAGAAATCTGAGAAAGACAGAGGAGGCAGGGAGAACATCAGTAACTCTGGAAAGTTCATAGCCATTTCCCACACTCACATATTTGAAATTTGCTTGCTTTGGTATTCTCTCTGATAAGTAATTCTTGCTTTGGAAGACTGTGAATGGTCCTCAGTAGCACCTGTGAACCGATAGTTTCTGTGCGCACATTAAATATCTGAACGGACAGGCACAGCCAATTCAGTGCCACCTTTGTTCAATCCCTGCTGGCAGTCCAGATGTTCCAGTGGTTTCTGAAGCATTAACAGTGCCACCATTTGCCCTTATGCATCCATATGGACTGCCTGCCATTTGGCACGCAGCCAGGAGAAGCCTCACAACAGGTATATTCACAAGTATATTTAACCCTTTCCACCCAGCCATTGAAAAGAGGGATTTGAAACTCCAAGAGGTTGTATTTTTACTGCCCATTTGGCTGGTTACCACATACACGTCTTATTCCGTACCTATACTGGTAGGTCCCACAGAGCCATCTATTATCTCAGGAAAGCACCAGCTCTAAAATCAAAAAAGAACTACTGAGTAAATATGAGCTGGCAGCAAGGTCACATATCCTCATGGGTGGGCATCCAGTTTTAAGAGATAAGGCACTTGAGGCAGCTCAGTTTTCTGTTATGGGATTCTCTGTTTACAATTAGATATAGTAGGAAAATCCATAAGTCAGCTTTTCTCCTGGAAAAAAGGGTTCCCCTAGGGCACTCTGAACTATGCTGAGACAAAAAGATACGATTCTTGTCATGAATGTCTCAAGAGGTTTTTATATTACCTTTGTATTATTATATCACTTTCATATTACTCATTCAGTTAAGCGAGTTACTGTACACAGTACTTTACATGGCATTAAACATGAAAGAGACACTCTGTCTACACAGGCAGTGCCTGCAAGAGAACTAGTCTTAGAAGTCATTTCGTGGTCTTCCCTCTCAGCTCTTAGCCTTCCCCATTATAACAAAAACGCTTGATTGGGCTGAATCCAAATGCAATGGAAGATCCTCTTAAATAATAAATATCCCAGTTTCTGGGCCGGGACAATCTAACAGTGAAACGCTGGAAGAGAAATCCATGTCCATTACTCCCTCAAATTAATTATTTGATGAATGTTGGACTTTGTACTGTGTACGTCACTAACCTACCACAGTGAACCCCAGGGCTTGCCACAGCCCACCACAAAGTGTCAAGGCTCATGTCACGTGCTCACTTTCTGTCCATTCACAGCAGCATGTGGCCCCTCTCATCTCAGGAAAACCTGGATGAAATACCAGATGGAAATCCAAGGTTTTTCAACAGTGGTTGCGCTTCTTGTACAGTTATTTTACGTTGATGCACAGCAAGTGCTGGTTGAGATGTTTAATCTTACGCCGCTCACTTCGTGCCTATTTTGCCTTTAGGTGCCATTGATGTAAAGCATCACCTACTCTTGCCCCATGTACTGGGCAGAGCATGCATGGTGCTGGAAATTTTATGGGGAGACATTCACAGCAACACTTCCTCAAAATACGTAGGCTATGTGCAACAACCACTGTTAATGTAGTAATGTTAGTTATTCCCATATATATGGTTTTGAGCTCCTGGAGCATGGCGGCTGGGTCTAAAATATAACACCTAGGGTTCACCTCTGTAAAAAGTGTGTAGTAGCTGTGGAGGGATGTTCTGTGGAAGGACTTTTCTACCCAAGCAAGCTACCAGCTTTCCTCCTCAGAAAGTCCTAGTTACTTGCCCGATATGGACTGATTCAGTCAGAGAAGAGCCAATGGAGTTACATTACCATAAAGAAGTGCAACAGGGAATAACCTCAGGACAAAATCTTTGTTAAGGGAACAGGTAGTAAGGCAATGCAATGTCATTTACACTCCAGCAAGCAAAGTACAAGCCACTAAGGTCTCTACACAGCTTAGACATGCCCCCAGTGGGAACATTTCCTTGGGTGTAGGGCCATGCTGCCCACAGCCAGCCGTGAGCTAGCTCTGCTGTTGCGGTTAACAGAGCATCGAGCCTGCAGCCACAGCCATCACCTCCCAGCAGTGCTGCCAGCCCAGCACCATGCTCATCCTAGCTATCCAGTACCCAGTCCACAGCAGCAGCAGCACCATGTTCATACCTGTTCAGAGCAAGTCTGCAAAGATAGATCTATTTTTGTCCTCAGCCCTCTCTCGCCAGGGCTCAGCGCTGCGTTCCCACTGTTCCCACACTTTCTTCCACACCTGATTTTTGTGCACAGCTTTCGACTTGATCCTCATTCTGTGCTAGACACGGGATAAGGCCTGTTTTCTCTCAAACATCTCCTCATTCACAAAATGCAGGGCCGTGTGGAGAACAGGAGCACTGATGTGACAGCTGCTTAAAGCAGTGTTCACATTTTATTATTTGCATCTGATAGACTGTGTACTATCAGGGGAGCTCTATCACATTTTAACTGTCTATTCCAGTGACAGACCTAATAAAACCCAGTAATGGACCAGGACCCTTGTGGCATTTGATGCTGTGCAACCAAGGAGCAGAAGGATGGTCTATGCTCTAATCTTTGTTGCAATTTAAGCACACATATTTGCAGGCATTGTCTTAATGTGCTAAGTGAGGTGACAGTGCACTTCTTAGAAGCCATAGGCCTGACCTCCTGCCATCACAACACCTGGGACACCCTTCCTGGAGTGAGAAAGTAAGTATGAGCAGTGAAATAGAGCAGGATGGAAAAAAAATGGAAATTTTTCCTAATGTTTGTCCTAGGAGTACTGAAGAAAGACAGACAACATTTTGTTCTTTGCATTTTCTTTCCAAGTTTTGGTTCCCCCAGTGCATTAGCAGCCTTTGGACATTGCTGACGTGTGATACAAGCGGTACGAGACACTTCACAGACTGTGAAACAAGTGGATTTATAACTGTCTATAGATCATATGAGCTGAAATAATTAATACTAAAGCTGGAAAACATTGTCTACAAAGCCTTGCAAAATGCTCGTGTCAGACAGCATGAACTCACCTGTAGGCACTGGGCATTTCAAGCCAACTACCTTCAGGACAGCGGTCAGCCTCAAAACTGCCCTGGAAAGTTTCTTGTTTCCTCCCTAAAAGCAGCAGGTGTTGGATGCCAATCTAAACTAGAAAATAAACTGCACTGGGAGATATTGCAACCTAAAAGCTCTCTTGCACATACCAGCATTCTCATCCCGAGCCCACCCCGTTCCCTTTAGAAAAAATATAATACATCTCCAGAGCTGCAAAGTTTGAACTTGGCTCCACATTGAGCAAACATCTCCAAAATTCAGAGCTCTTCCAAGCCGGCTTATTGCCTCTGAGAACATCTTTAATGAAGTACTTATTTATATTTTCCTTGCAGTAGAAATATTGTATCTGATGTTATCTGTTATTTTTTGTTTTAGTAGGAGATTTGGTTTTGCTTCCACAAGCGTGCCTTTGACCTGTAATAAAATCCTTCCTGAAGTAATGGCTAATTCTGAACAAGCAAGTAATTATTCCAGTAAATCCAAGGGAGGGTACAAACAGCTACATCCCTCTGACCTTTCTGTGCCTCTTTTAAGAAACTAACATGTACTTTGAGAAACAGAACAAAATTTCTTGTGTTGTGGTTCTGCAGGGTCATAGCAGAGCACTGCCTATAGCCACGTAATTAGAAGGGAGATTAACGAATTGCTAAAGCACACGTTTCCAGTGGGTAAAGCAGATAGAAAGCACATTTAAGTGGGCTGAATAGCTTATTAAATGAGATTATAATACACACTTTGCCCCTTGTCAAGTGTCATTTCAAGACTAATTGATGTAATTCTTTACATCAGGAAAGTCCATCAGTTAACGAAGGTCTGTACTCTCTACTGATGCAAACCAGTGTTGTCCCTCATTTCTTTTGGCCTGAACATTTTCTCCTTTTTTTTCTTTTCTATACCTTAACCTTTCATATCTTCCCTTTGATTTTCTAGCAAAGAGTTTAGCCTCAGCCATGACTTCAGATACACGCTTTCTAGCACTCATCGCTCTATTGGAGATTTCCTTCTTTTGCCCAGCTTCACCACAGTGTTTGCAGGGATATTTCCATGGAGTGCAGCTGCCTTCCCTACACAGGATTCAGAAACTGATTTAGGAATAATTGGTCTCTTACGTAGCTTTCAAACACTGCTGTTCCTAGGAAAGAAGAGTGGAGGGACATCACAACACACATGACAGTTTGCCAGTACCTGGAGCAGGTTCCTTTGCATGTCTATGAAGGAGCTGATCCCTTGCCAAGGTCTGGAGGTGGCCTTGCTGAAGAAAAGGAAAGGACATCTTTCTAGGGAGGCTACCTGCTCTCTGGCCTGCAGAGGGACCAGCTCCAGCACTGCTGGTCTTTACAGCCACCTGGAGCTTTCATGACCCTTTCAGTAACACACCTCAACCAGACATTTTAGCAAAGGAGGGTAGAGTTTTTCCTGTCTAAGCTATGATGTATATGTACCTGGTTTTGTTGGGGGAGGACGGGGTTTCCTTTTCCCATTTCAGGGGATAAGGATATCTTTTGAAAGCTTCCCAGTATCAAGCTGCAATGGTGATATCACTGGGAGAGAATCTTAATAGAAAGGAAAAGCATCACCTCTGATTATTCTTCTCTCTGGCATGATTTTGAAGTATGTATTTAAAAAAAAAACTATAAAATTGATTGTATCACGAAAGCAGACAGCACCATTTGCTGTTCTTAGGGTGCTTCCAAGCCTCAAATTTGTGGAAGTAACATCTGATTTTACAAGAACAAGATGCCAAGAAAGTACTACGCATTTATCATCTTGCTAAAATCTGTGTCTTGATTGCAGTTGTAGTACATATTCCGAAGTCTCATTATGCAGCTATTTTTTTCCCAGTTCATTGCAAAGCCCTGTCAAAAAACAACTACTGCCTAAGCACCCCATTCCCCTTCTTCTCTAAATATTGCTTATCTGCTCTTACAGATTTGTCTAAATGCACCTCTGTCATCTGTAATAAGGTAATAGGCCTAAAAATTACTTTGTGCCATCTTACATCTTCCACTTAGGTATAGAAGATGTCTTAAACCTAAATTGATGCCTTTATTACACCGTTTTCTTTCTGCTCCTTGTAGCACTTTCTGATATCATCTCCCAATAACTGCAGCAGGAAGAAAGAACATAAAACCATTCTGATGTTAGTGTTATTTTCTTGGGCTGAAAAATCCCCATGCAAAGTTCAGGTTCAATATATCCAACTAATTCATCAGTTGTATTTGCTGTATTAATTAAACAAGCTGTAGAAATTCCACACAATGCAGTCTGCTAGGAGCTGATGTCCAGACTGGATTGCCTGGAGCCCAGATAAAGAAGCAGCCCTGCTGGCACGACACGTTCATTAATAGCTTGTGTGCTGAAGCTAAGTGAAAAAAAAACAATAAAACCATGGCCTGACAGGAAAGAAAAGCAGGACAAATTACCAGTATCTGTGTTACTGATGCCACCCACTGCCCTGAGCAAGACAGGCAAGGTACCCTGTGCTGCTCTGGTGGGGTCAGCCAAGGTCCTCTCGCAGCTGCCCAGTGCTGGCATGCCTCTCCTGCGCTCTTCCTCCAGCACTCCTCTGCTCATATGCATTTGAATATGATATCCCTGGAGATAGTTCTTTTTCCTTATCTAGAACAACTTCCTAGCAAGCTGTGAGGTTCCTAATTTCAATGCACTTATCATCTGTCCCACCTTACACCGTACTGCCAGGCTGGTTTTTGTGTAAACGGACTTTGACTGACATAAGTCAGTTTTACATACATCCTAAAAGATCCAGAGTGCAGACTGATTCTGCTGTCCAGTAAGCATGAAACACCAAGTCAGCTTACTGAGCACATTTCTTATGGATAAACTCAGTTTAAAAATAAAACACCTGTTCACTATTCACTTACCTCAAACTCTGTCAGTCCTGCTTAAACCTGTTAGGACCACTTATGCCAAGCTTTTCTTGTAATGGGGATTAAGGACCATTAGTTCATTATTTGTACACCAGCAGAATGATGGCAAGAAGATACAAGCACATGGAATTGCTCCAGGTTATCAAGAACAATTCTGCAGTTGGGCAGGAAGGGTTTGGCCTGGAATCCGCAAAAGTCAGTTTTCCCCGACCTCTTTTATCAGTTTGTGCCTCTCTTTCTTTGGGTTGTAAGCTGTTCAGGCCAGGCACAATCTTATTATGTATATAAGATGTCTAGTATAGGAGGTTACCCAGAACCTCAAACTACATCCAACAGCTGTGGGATTTCTGCTCTTGCCTCCCTCCCCAAGGCTTTGCATATGAACTCCAACAGCTCTGAGAAGAAATGTTATGTCTCAGGAGAGTTTACCTTTGATTAAGACATCTGCATCTTTTTAAATACCTGGATAATTTTTCTAAGCAGCATCCTGAATGTTGAACATTAGGTTGATGCAATTTTCAATGAGTGAGTTGGAAATACCTCAAAAATACAAGATTTATAATGGTTGTGAGCCAAAGACCACAAAATGGCCACAGAGCAGCCATTACAGAGTCATATGACTCCGGCATTACTTTGCATGCAACGTGAGTAATATATTTTAAGTCAGCCACAACAGCTACAAGAACCTGAGTCATTCCTTTGCACAGGAGGAAAGAATTACGTCAGGGTTCAAAATGTGCTGAGGTTTCTAAATGTAAAAACATAATTGAGGGATTAGTGCAAGTCCTTGTTAGGTGATGCTGTCCTGAACAACACAGAAAAAGCAAGTTGAGAGCTAGTATTGTCTATGAACTTGCTGGGAAATCTCTATCGCCAGGCTGAAGCCTATGTGTCAGGCAACCCACACTGTCTTGGTCAAAAGGCTGGTAGAAAAGAGACATCTCTGGCTCCTCAGGTTGAGGGTGCAGCAAGTCAGTCATTTCTTTCTGTGGTTTTTCGTTACGTGTCTAAAGAAACTCCTCGCAGTACAGTTTCACAAAAATTGAGATTTTAAAAAGAAAATGAGATTTTGCCTTCTTTCAGAAAAATCACATTAAAAGAAGCTAGAGCATAGCCCATGCCAGGGAAAGGCAGCCTTTGTTGTACTCAACCATACTGTTAAAATCACTAATTAACGGAGAAAAAATATTTCAGAGACACTACGATCTGTAGGTCCAGATTAATTAGGATAACACTTTAATTATTCAGTGGTAATACATGCCACCTTTGAAACCAAAATCATCAAAAGTGGTGTTTGCAAGCTCAGCAACTACCCCACACACATTTCTTTCTGCTTGTATGAAGGCAGCAAGTAGACTTAATACAATTGCAATTTTCTCTGCAAGGCCTAAAGCCACCTGAGTTAGGCAGACTGACTCCCAGAACCGTACCCTGAAGAGGAGAGAGGACTCTGCAGAAGAATATTTCCCCCCCAAATTAGAAGAGGTGACTCAGACCTGCTCAAAAGTCTTTTGTCTCTCATAATCTTCATACTGATCAGGGGTGAAATGAAGAGGGAAAGTATTCACTCTCAGCCTCATCTCTCAATTGCTCTTTCAATTATCTCCTTTTCCTTCTTATTTCCAAACACAATTTTTGGTTTTGTCCTTTCTCTGAGCAGCCTCAGCAACCTCACCCAGCGTATTTTCATAGCCATCAGAGCTGCTCCTTCGTCACCTCTGATCAAATTTCCCAGCACTCTTAGAGCAGCTTCACCTTTTGTGCCGTACCTCTTTTTTGGGATTAGCTCCTCTTTGGGTTGGCAGGACCCAAACAGAAGCAACAGTGTCACCAACACTACTGATCATGGCTCTGCCACAGGTAGGAGCTCACATTACGGTGGAACTAGAGGCAGTCAGAAAAACAAGATTTCAGCTAAAGGCTGGACATTACTCAACTGGGTAATTACAATCGCTTCTGGCTTCCAAATTACACAGAGTAGAACAGCATTATTTTCAAGTGGCTGTGTCCAGTAGCACTGTGGGAAGCATGTGATGATGGAATACGTACCTGGAAGTGAGCTTTTGCTTTATGTGTTTCTGACTGCACCACAATGTACATCACCTAGTTCTGCCTTAAACCTTACAGTTCTGTTGTTTCTCCTGCTTGGCACGTGCAGCAGCTTCCCCAGCATTTTTCCACCCATTTTCTCCTCAGCTATGAGTCAGTAGGTGCTGGAGCTGTGGATTCCGGAGGTTTTCATCACTGGAAACCCCAAGTATGTTTTGCCCTCAGCCTAATCCCATGCTTGGGCTCAGACATGCCATGGAGCAGAGTCATTATGAAAGCGATGCCAGTGAGATCCGTTGTCATAAAATTGAGACCCCAGCACAGAAGCTATGTAATTAAGGAGTAAACAGAGGCAATGAGTCATTACTTTTGGTGCTGTGGGAGTTTTAGAAAAGCACGTTTTCTGTAACTCATGGAAATAACACACGACCTTTGACATGACTATTTTTTTTCTTTTATTGTTAGCAGATGTCATTGCAGTCAAGGGAAGCAGATACCATATGGCCACTGTTTAAAAAGAGTCATTTAATTGAGTCCATGCCTTTGAGACCATATACTCAGAGCCTTCAGGAATGCCAGTCAACTACAAAGTAGTCTTCAAATCTCTCAGATGTTTGCAGGTTTGGTTAGTAGCGAGGCTGAGAGTGTATCCCAGACACACACACAGAGGACACTGACACGGGCTGCCACGCAGACTGCCACAGACAGCGCAGCCTTTGCCAGCATCCCCACAAACACCAACAGTGTTCGCATACAGGGCACCGATGGCTCTCTCCCATCCCTCCTCTCCAGCTGGTCAGGATTGAATCCCGCTAGTGAGAACACACATGCTTTCACTCTCCAGGTTCACAGGCATGTCCACATTCACAGGTCACTCAGATGTCAGCACAGCCCCTGAGTCCACCTGAACCTGGACCCTCTTACCCCATACACAGGTCTCTTCCTACCCACCCGCTTGCCCAGCTTGATGGTCACTAGCAAAATAGATACACGCACTCATGCGCTCATCTCACAGGTATTCCACACCCACAGATCCTTCAAACATCTGCACAGGCTCTCAGTCTGTGCCCAGACCCCAGGACCCTTACCCGGCCACCACCCGACCACCTCAAGTCTTTCTGAAGGCAGGTCTCCTCCTGCTCACTGGCTAGTCCAGTTCAAAGTTCGTTGGCAAACACGTGCACACGGGATTAAAGTCACCAGGGAAATATCAACACACCCAGTTTTTCCCAACTGCTGGCATTTAGGTCTCTTGAACACAAGCCAGTCTCTCCAGTTGCTGACAGCTAGGCCCCCAGGCACTGGGACCCACGGCCCCTTTTCCAGCTGCTGGCACTTAGACCTTGCAGCACTCACACACAGCATAGCGAGATCACAATGAAAGAAAGGTTCAGGAAAGGATTTAATAAGGAGATAGGATAGGGAGGGACCATAGTTTGTAAGCATAAAGGAGGGAACCATAGTTTCTAAGCATAAAGCTTTTGGTTCAGGCAGCTGAAAGGTGTTGTGTAAATGCCAATACTTCTCATGCTCAAATCTGAAAGAACTGAACAGACACAACAATCATGTTGAATACAAGTACCCATAATCACAGCTGCAGCATAAGAGGAAGAATTATCTTTCTGTACCTTAGTTTCCCATCTGTAAACAGTAGGTTAATAGTCCTTCCTTTCCTACAGGTGATGATGTATTTGGGACAGAAACTGTTCTTGTTCCGTATATTCATGATATTTCTTGTCTGATCCCGTTGGAGACACAAGTAGTAATAAAATAATGTTTTTTTTCTCTGTTCTTAGAAATCATGTTTGTTTCATCAAAGAAATAACTGTTAGACAGTAAAATCATCATGCTAGAAGAAAACTATGAATTAGTAGTCTGAAATCTATATAAGCAGGAATGAGCAAACTAGGACTGAAACACCACTGCATATCATTCCCAAAATCCTGGGCAGTTCCACCAGAATAAAGTTCTTCAAAAACAGAAACAAAAACAATACAGTAAAAACCAAGCATACGTAAACCTCCATTCTTCTGCTATAGTTGTAAAAGCAGTGGCAGTCAAGATTTGTATAACAACTATATAATCTTCTTAAACTTCGGGGAGTATCTGGGCTACTTCTTGTTTGAGGACTTTGGAAGACAGATGCCACATTCTAGGCTGTTCAGTCTGGAGGCAGGGGTTCTTCTCAGTCTTTGAACAACAGTTAAGAAGAAGAGAGACTTTTTTTTTGCAAATGTAGGCAGGGATGAATCCACAACAAAACTCCTGGCCTTTACAGCTGTATGTTATTTTGTTAAAATCTTCTATTTCCTGCTGTATTTTTACATAGTATTGAACTGCTGCAATTGGTAGACAAAAAAAAAAATCTCCTGAAAGCGTTTATTTTTGTTTGGGTTCTTGCAGTGCATCCAGAAATATGAGCTATGAGGAACACTAGATCTTCCAAAGATACATATCTGATCTGAAATAATGGGTCCACTTTCAGAAAGAGCCCAGAGCTTCATGCCAGAAACTCTTGTTGGTTATGCTCAGCATGAGTAGGGGGCCTGGAGCTCCCCTACACCTGGGATTCCTGCCAGTATCTGACAACCTGACTGAAAATACTCTGCTACCCACAACTTGAGGCATGAAGTGAGAGATTTCACCTGGGCAAACAAAAGTCTACCTGAAGTCATTAAATAAAACAGTTAGTAAAAGTCAGTGGGAATTAAAGGCAAGAGTACTTAATCAGTCAGACGAAGAGGCTACTGATGTAAGCTAGGGAATACACAGCACCATTTGTGCAAGAAGTACCTGAGAACTGGAGCTCAGCAGAACACAACACACTTAAATTAAAGTTAAAATTTGGTCTAATTTGGCCACAAAAAAAGCTGTGCTGCTCATCCCATGTTCTTTTCATTAAGGGCAGGGGGTACATGACAAGAGGGGGTGACTGCTTCTGTGCAATCTACATCCTTTGTTCTTTCCTATCACCACTGCTGTGTCACCACCTTGGTTTTATGTGAAAGGCAGCAAAAGTACACTCCAGTAGCATCACATGTTGCTACACACAGTGCCTCATCCCCTCTTGAGCAAAATGGTCTTTTGAGGTCCTTTGTCTTGACTGAGGATTTCAACACAAGTTCAAATAGTTTCCTTTCTGCCAAAATTACCTCCTTGCTGTTCTTTACATTTTCAAGGTTGTGTTAAGGCTTTACAAATCACATATCCTAAACCTAGTAACTGTGTGACATTTAACATAGGAATCATCTGACTCCTAGTGCTGCATGAGACAAAAGACAAAGAGATGGATTGAATAGTGAAACTAACTTTTTCCGGGTTTCATTATCCTCACAGGTAGTTTATGGAGGTATCACACACAAGTTACAGAATCACTAAAATTCCACATATATCATAACTATTGCTTTCTCCGCAGGCCATTCAAAAGAAAAAATAGACTTGAGAAATTTTCAAAATCCTTTCTTTTTTTTTTTCTTTCTTACCTGTGTACATAACCCTTAGCTGTTTATGTATTTTCTTCCCAGTTCCAAGGTATGAGTTAGAAGAGCATAGGTGCCTGGTTTCTCTTTAACCTGCTTTTTGAAATGTGTTTTTCTTCTGCAAGTCCTCTGGGATGTTGCCCAATGCCTTTGACTTCTGAAATATAACTATTAGTTTGTGTCAAAACTTATCTTCAGTTTTCAGGGGCTGCCCTCATTTAAGATTCGGTGCCTTCAGAAGGAGGAGCCCTTGGTTCTCCCCACAGTACCCACGCCTCATTAGAACATTAAACTATATTAACATGCATTAAATATTCACCACAAGAAGGACATTGAGGTGCTGCAGCGTGTGCAAAGAAGAGCAATGAAACTGCTGAGGGGTCTGGAGCACATGTCTTACGAGGACTGGCTGAAGGAACTGGGGTTGTTTAGCCTGGAGAAGAGGAGGCTCAGGGGAGACCTTATCGCTCTCTACAACTATCTGAAAGGAGGTTGCAGAGAGGTGGGAGTCGACCTGTTCTGTCAAGTAACAGGTGACAGAACAAGAGGAAATGGCTTCAAGTTACGCCAGGGGAAGTTTAGATTGGATATTAGGAAGAATTTCTTTACTGAAAGGGTCATCAGGGACTGGAACGCGTTACCCAGGGCAGTGGTGGAGTCCCCATCCCTGGAGATATTTAAGGGTCATGTAGATATAGAGCTGAAGGACATGGTTTAGTGGTGGGCTTGTCAGTGTTAGGTTAATGACTGGACTAGATGATCTTACAGGTCTTTTCCAGTCTAGGAGATTCTGTGATTCCGTGAAACATAGTAAACTTTCCCGTTTTTAATAAGACACAAATTGGCTAATATCTTAAGACAAGAAAATTCAATACTATTGTGATGGGTGCTGTAAGACATAGTAGAAAAGTTATGTTCTATAGCATATAACTCCTACATAAGAGAAAAAAAAGTACGACAATAGTTTTCTGCATAGAAATATAGGCTATAATCCAGCCTTCCTGGATCTGAGTTTCTACAATGCTGTTTCATGTGTCTACATGAGGCAGGTGTCTGAGCTCCCGTTACAGTCCATGGAGAACCAGCCAGGACACGTCTTGGAGTCCACTCCAAGCCACATTTTTGGCTCATCCCAAAAACACCACCCACACTCAGTGGGATGAACCACACTCTCGACTCCAATAACTGGACTGACCATAACAGGAGGTTAGACACCTTCCCTATACTAGAGCTAAATTACCCCCTAAATTTAAGGTGAGATATATTCTACTACTTGCATCTCATCATTGTGTAGTAAAAAGCCTGCACTTTTTACTGCATTCCCTAGTGAAACTGCAGAATTCATTTCCAAGAAAAATCTGAAGGTTATAGAAGAAACGAAGGCTGAGGGTTACTTGCCAGCAAAGGTAACGCTGTCTTAGGGGGCTTCTTAGAGGAAGAAAGGTAAACCGCTCAGTGTAAAAACTGTGCTCAAGAGGGATATAAGAGGTCCTGGTTGAAATGCATCTACAGTCCATAATTGCATATCAGGTTCTTTTCCGGAGGAGGCTGATGGGCATTTGAAAGAAGTTTCTTTCCACATACGGACAGCCCATGTACAAAGTTTCAAGCAGTTCTGTGACTTAATTGGGAGCAAACATAGGCAAGTACTGAGATATTCAGACCTTCACTACCTCTCATTGATGCCTGCCTTGGGAAGAATATGTAAATTCTTTCACTACTGAAGCAATTTCTCCTCTCAGAGAGCTTGTCCCAACAGAAGGAAGAAAGTTGTTTGAAGACGCAGACACAGAACTGCAACTCCATTTTATAATTCCCAAGGGCCACTTTTCTGTGATACTACAAAGCTTGTCAAAGGTGACAAGAAAGTACTGGAGGACTCCTCTCTGCTTATGGTAGCTATTAAACATAAACTAACTCACAGATGAGATTTTTTAATTTTCTTTTCAGGAGTGTAGAAAGGAATAGAAACCTTCACAAAAATGCAGTTCTTTGAATATATCCTGTTGGAAAGAGATGTGGATTACTCAATCATAAGGAGAGAGCACACAGGTGACTTTCAGCATCTGAACATTTTGCTTCTTGCGGCAATGAGTTTTATCTGCTTCAGGGAATTTGAGACTAAAAAAGGAGCCTCATGGCCACAAGAGGGTGCAAAATTACCCTACACAAAGAGAAGGTTTTGTGCACTTCAAAACAACCTTTCTGCTGCACAAATCACCAGGAGGATAGTTAAAATTACGCTCTTTTTCTTGTGCAGTAAAGCTCCATTTGAAAGTACTTTTTCACAGATGAATTTTATTTGGACTGCATAATGACAGAAAACTGAAAGTGGAAATACTGCAAGCTTCGCTCAGAGGGACGGGTAACTTTTTAAGGAAGTGTGAAGATTCCCATGGAGAGAACATTAAAAAAATTATTCTTTTTGAAAGTTTGCTTAATTTCTTTTTTTTAAGAAAAAGGTCCTTGACAAGTGGAACACAGCTACGGGCCATATGGGTTTAGGCAATTTTACACAGACTGTAACATTTTATCATACTTGAAAGTCTCTGAAAATATTTATTAGTCTGTGGTAATAGTATTTTCACATCCACAAATGTGGATTTCCACAAATACTCCAAACCATCCAGATAGTTTCTTGCTGATTTTTCAGAGATTGGTGTGCATGCAAGTTATCAAACATTTTGTTCTACCTCTTTTTAACATTCCTGATGACTATTTTCTAATTTGAAAACTTAATTGTGTTTAACATCTGGTGAAAATTAATCTTGTTTACAGAGTTAGAATCCGAAATGACTTCATCTGTCTTTTGCACCACCAGATATTTTGTGTTCTTACCCTAACTCAGCAATGATGCCACGGTTTTATTGCCTTCCTCTTAGTATAGGTGTAGAAGCTTCTCTCTGTCTTTTATGACGCTACAAGTCACTGGATCCACTTCACATCTTAGCCCTTCTGATTTTATCCCTACACATTCCTATTATGTCCTTACATAGATCTCTAATAATTTTCCTTTCCATAATTTAGAAGGGGTTTATCATCCCTCCCGTTAAACGTTGCCTCTGCTGAACACCTCTGAGCAAAAGGCACTGCACTGTGCTAAGTGGAAACCCCAACAAGTTCTAATCTTTCTGTGGGTCGCTCCTCATTAGCAAAATGGGAGCGAAAAGTATGAGTTTTCTCTGCTCTGAGGGCTTTTTTTGGCTAGAGCTTGAACTCTTTATGATATGGGTGGCCTAGTTACGTGACTGGGCAGTAGCCAGCACAACAGCTGATTCAGCCTGCAGTGCGTTGATAGCAATGCCATATTCATAAATTATAAATCATAATGCATTTGCTGCATGTGAGAAACAGTTTCAAAATGCCAATGTTAATACTATTCCTTTCCCATTATAATGAGTAGAAAAACATAACAAACAGAGACCTATGACAGTATTTTTCTGTTAACAGTTCTCCATCTTCACTACAGACTGCAGATCGCCAACTTTTCTAAGCAACCAAATATTCTAAAGTTCAAACATATTTGCTATCTTACAACTTCAAGACCAGCTTGTTCAGACAGAAAAGATCCTTTCCCATCTCCAAACTCTGTTGGCGCATCTTTGTGTTCCCCATTTTAAATAACAATCCATCAGGAAGACATTCTTTATAAGGATCAACTCCCTCTTTATGACTACTTGTTGCATAGGCCATTCATGGCTGCTAGAGATAAATACAGTCAACTTCTGGCCAACACAAGCAATAAGCTGGGAGTAGGTCTTCAAATATAGGGACAACAGGGATCTGCGCCCCAGCATGGCAATAAGAAAGGTTTTGCCCAGAAGAGTGACTGCTCATTACCTTTACCGCAAAAGAGATCTCTCCAGCTTCAAAGGGCTGGAGAGAGAATGAATCCCACCGGTGACTGTCAGTGGGGACTATGAATCAGTGGGAGAGTCAGACCTTGATGTCTCCAAACAAAATAAAACTCTGAATTAATTAATTTCTTTAATCAATGAATTGAAAGGAATCGAAATTTTCTGCCAGGCATGCTGTCAAACTGACAAAGTGACTCAGCAAGCAAAATAATTGGTCTGTAATGTGATTATATTTGGGGATTCAGGTTGGGGTTTAGACATGCTGTTAAAGACTAAACTGAAATAACAGATTTAACATAAAGTTGTCAGGCCTGCAGTTTTAAAAGGTCCTGCTGTCTGTCATTAAACAAGTGGGAACTCAGTGCAAAAAATAATTGGCTGCTGTGTCACCACACTAGGGCTTCGTTAGTAAATGTCCTTAATAAGTTCATCCAGATGTGGAATACAAGCAGGTGAGAGTGATCACATTTAGATTATTCCCCAAGACCTCTCCTCCTGCATAACGTTCTCCCTTCAGAAGAGGGAGACGATCAATAACCACACACCCCACCTCCAATAAACAGACCCTGTCCCCAGGACCCCCACCTATTAGGTGTGCAACAGCGCAGGTCTCCGAGGACTCCCCAGGATCAGGCAGTGCCAGTCTACTTAACTAAGAGCAATTCACACACAGAGATGCTAAGCATGATACCAGGCAGCAGAAGCATTCTTGCTGGCACCTCCAAATTAGCAGATGTACTGCAGGCAATGTCTTACAGGGAAAAAAAACACAATGAAATCTGTAGAGCCAGAAATATTCTGTGAGTCTAAAACACATTAACCAGAAGTCGTACAAAGACGACTCTGTTACTCAAGTAACGCGTATAGGCTAATTTAAGAAAATGAAACATCACAATTTTATTGCCCTAAATAATGCAGCCTTATGCGCAAAACACCACAGGACTGGTAGCGACAGAACGGAGGAATCACCTGATTATAAAAGCAAAGGAAACTATATCAGCAGCAGAGAAATGAAAATTTCTTTTAACAAAAGCTTTTATTAAGAAAAGTTGTACTGTTATTAGCAAAATACTTGTTAACGGAATAGTCTTTCAGGCAGGGAACCTTAAGCTAGGGTTTTCCAGTTAACAGAAAACATTGCTGGACATTTAAGGTTGCTGACAATTTTTTCCCCAAAGTAATCATGCTGAATTTGGCCTCCTTCAGTGTAAAACTGATTCCTGGGATTATTTTTTTACTCTCCTGTGAAACACCAGGGCAAGGCTACAAGAAGAGATGGGATGTTCTGTGTCTGTAAGTGACACTGGAAACCTTTACAGATGCATTTTTGCCCCCTCATTCATGGCTAGCTGTTGCCTGACTTCTTGCTGCTTTGTATCATGAGTCATACTCTATCCCCGAGCAGCATCAGTTCCTGCTACTGGGGAGAAAAAAAATAATTATGCCACTTATTTTCTCTTGCTTGTTTCCTGTAAAATTGCAATCATTTATAGCTTTTCTGGATCTCTGCTTTTTGTTTAGACTTACAAATCTGTGTAAGTTGCTTGTAATATGGACAGTCAGGACCAGTGTTTGTGGATCGGTCCCCTGAAACCAGGGGCCATAAAATGAAATTTAATGATCCTAAATACTTCCAAGAAGTTGACTGGGTTAGCTAAAAAATTGAATTTATCTGTGATACATATGACTGTGAGATTAAAAAAGTTATCACTATATCTTTATGAGCTATGTATAATAAAGAAGGGAAGCGGGGGGAGGAATTCAGGGTCTTTCCTTGCTGTCAGAGCAAGGAAGAGAGAGACCAGCAGCTTATTCTCTCTCCTCAAAAGATCATTAATCTTCATTTGTAACTTCCTGTATGAGAAGGAAGATGCATGGTTTTGGTGATGGAAAACTACTATCTTTACCATGTTCTTGTATATGAAGTATTATGCTCCAGCCCACAGAACAGCCTCAGCTCAAAGATAATCCCTGTTGGAGCGGGTCCATAGAATCATAGAATCATCTAGGTTGGAAGGGACCTTTAAGATCATCAAGTCCAACCATCAACCTAACTCTGTGGAGTCCACCACTAAACCATGTCCTTAAGCACCACGTCTACCCATGGCGACTCCACCAGTTCCCTGGGCAGCCTGTTGCAATGTCTGATAAAATTTTCAGGCCCAGAGGAGAGCCATGAAAATGATCAGAGGGCTAGAACACCCCTCCTGTGAAGAAAGGCTGAGACAGCTGGGGTGGTTCAGTGTGGAGAAGAAAAGGCTCCAGGGAGACTTTCTTATAAGCCCCCTTTGTTATACTGAAAGGCTGCAATAAAGATGGAGAGAGAATTTTTTACCAGGGCCTGTAGTGACAGGACAAGGGGTAATGGTTTTAAACCGAAAGAGGGGAGGTTTAGATTTGACATAATGAAGAAATTTTTCACTATGAGTGTGGGGAGGAACTGGAACATGTTGCCCAGAGAAGTTGTGGATGCCCCATCCCTGGAAGTGTTCAAGGCCAGGTTGGATGGGGCTTTGAGCGACCTGGTCCAGTGGAAGGGGTCCCTGCCATGGCAGGGGCATTGGACTAGATGATCTTTAAAGGTCCCTTTCAACCCAAGCCATTCTGTGAATTGGTGACAAAAATATCCCTTTCCTAATCCTATGCTCCTTTGACAAAAATAACTGAACTGTCTAGCAAAGGAGGTGTGCAGGTTCCCTAAAAACCACAGGCAATGGGCAACAAAGGACTCTGAGGGCAATTTAGTGCACTCCACTGCTCCAAAAGAGTCACCCCACCCGTGCCATTCCCCACAAATGCTCTTCAGCTTGTTCTCAAAACCTCCAGATCCCAGAGCTGCGGAGTCCCGAGGAGGATATGCTACTCCAGCTCAGGCACTGCCACCACTGGCTGGAGAAGACACATCACACACGTGCATATATGCTGCTATAACACACACTAAGCAAATGAAGAAACCTGCACTACTGTCAGCATTACCTGTCTGGCTTACAACAGGCCATGTATTTGCAACATGGATGTGTTTTGGTCATCTTTCAGCATCTTGCTTCCAGTGCCTCTGAGTTTTTTCAGAGAAAAAAAAAAACAACTCTCTTTTTCAGAGAGTCCCTAGTCTCTTTGAATGCAAACATGTCCCTTACTAATTTCATTCTGTTTCTGCCTTTTGTGCTTCTCCCTGTAGAGCCTTTGTAGACTACAGTTGCAGATATCAGTGGGAAGGCAATGTTGCCACTGATGCCTGGTCTCTAACACAAATAAAGCCAGCATTCTGCCACCAGATGGCCAAACACCTCACAAAATAGCCCCTTCCTTCTAGTTTAGAAGAAACTCTTATCATGATCTTATATTTTCACATCTCTGATGCCTTAAAAATATTAATGTTTAAATCACAGCAGTTCACAGAAACCACACATGATAAACAGGCTCGAAGACAGGTGAGAGAAGTGAGCATCCTCACTGCACAGCAGATTTGCTTCCCATGAATGCCGCACAGTTTTTCTGTGAATCAAGGGCAAAAAAACGGTGAATTGGAATCCTCACAACCCTCTTGCTTGTCCTCTCTTCCCATCATTAAAAGACAATCCAGGTTTTCTAGCACTGCTGTTTTGTTAGGCAAGGACTCATTAACCTTTTTAAAGTTAATTACTTAATACGCCAGAATCATATTACTGTTCTCATCTACCTGTATTCTTGTTTGATTTGTATAAAAATGTACTAAGGAAGACAACCGCACTGTTTAACTGCAAGACTGAACTTGTTTTTCATTAGTAGAGGGGAAGACAACAAAATTATCACAGACAGCAGTTCCCACCAAGATTTGATTTGGAAGCTTTGCACAGAAGCTAAAAATAAAAAACTGTGCAGACATAAATCATTTAACACAGTATTCATGGACAAGGAGCGCTTCAAGGAGGATGTGATCAGCTGAAGCGAATGGGATCTCAGGGATGCACAAGGAGCTGGCGTCTGAGAGGACCTTCTGGGTGCTCTGAGCAATCCAAAGCCCAAGTGCAGGGTTGGGGTAAGGGATGCACTGAGGCGTGGGGGCAAATTCACGTGGTCCAAAGGGACAGCAGTTTCGCAGCTGCCGGAGGGAGCTATGTTGGTCAAAGCCTTCAGACGTATGAAGTTAATGTTTGTAAAGAGCTGTGAAGATTAAAGTCCTGAGGATTAAGATTTCCTTGGAGAGCTTCACTCTTTTTTTCAGTTTTAAACAAAGCTTTGAAAAGGTTCCATATTCAGTAGAAAATATAAAATGCTATTTATCTACACGGTCTTCCAGACAGCTATACAGAGACAAGAACTACTCACACAGACGTGAGATGAATTCCATATCATCTGTTTCTGTTCTGATACTGGCCAAAACATTTTTGGTCTAAAGAGAAAATAACCCAAAAGCTTCCCACAAAAAAACTACGCTTCAGGAAAAGTGGAGAGCTTGTTCACAAAACTCTCTCGAGAAGCATGTGCTGTTTGTAAAAAGAGATAATAGCCAAATTCTCTGTCCACTCTCTGCCTTCAAAAGCATATTAAGTTGTTTAAGGCTATTAAAATCCCAAATCTATGTTGTAATTACAGATAACATTTCCCCCCGAGTTCACAGGAACAGTCAGCAGTATATACTTTAAAATTCAACCAACCTGTTTGGAAATCACTGTGAGTACTCATGGCACATAATTTCAACTCACTCTCTCAAAACTTCTGCTGGGTGATGGTCCTCTCACTATCTGCCAATAGCAAAAGGCAAAGAAAATAGGTAATTTGCCCCAAGACCAGTATGGGCCAAACTAGGACCCACCTCAAGCTTTCCAGATCTGCTTTACATGGACAGTTGCTTTCCACCCACTCTAAATGCAGTTGGCTAAAAGTACTATGTATGGGAATACCACATTAATTTTCAACACAAAATAAGTGAAGAGAGACAACTGCGGAGAACATCAGCCATGAAGCTTAATTCAATAAGTTGTTTCAATAAAGCTGAGCCATTTCACTGAAATACATTGATTTTGACCAAGTTTTCTTTGCTGACAGACTAACGTTCAGTGCTCTGATCACTTCTGATTAGAGAGAAGAAAACCCAAGCAAGAATTTTGGACCGTAAAAATCAGTATTCAATATAGAGATACCTTGCAGCATTTGAAAGATTTCTTGCATCCATGTGGGACAAAGACCAAGACCATACAGGGATAGACACCCTGGTGGCTAAACCGCCATCAAGCGCTTCTCTTGGCTAAGAGAGTCAGACAGTTGCCAAATTTAGACTGCTTCTGCATAACGAAATTCATAATAGTAGGCATTGCTCCCCAAACAACACAGCCACTAGAGCCTAGTGAATGACTCCAGTAACCCATCAGGTCACCTACAGTACCATAAGAAGAATCACTCTCCAAGGCTCCATTAACTTTCTTGATTTGGCCAACACTGACTATTTTGTGAACTTAGACAGGCAGCTCACAGGTGGGCACATAAAAGTGTTTTAACATCGTGCTGAATCCTACCTGCAGTGTGTAAAAAAGATTTCTTCCCATTTCAAGAATATTCACAAACAGCAATAGATGGAAACGGAAGAAATGTTGCTTTGCAGCAAAGGGGCACTCGCTGTTTGAGATAAAGGATCTAGCGCATCCTAAACCTGCTGAAATGTAAGGACAGTCTTTAAAAGAAGAAAAACAGCTCAGGAATTAGAGATTTGCCACCTTACCTTCTGATCCTGTACAATTACCAGATAGTCAAACTATGAAGAAGTCTGAGTAGAACCTGATGTTCATTCTTCTCCGAGAGCCCTGCAAACAATATATGTATGTGCATTGGTTTTGGCTGGGATGGGGTCTATTTTCTTCATAGTAGCTTGCATGGTGCTGCGTTTTAGATTTGAGGCCAAAACAATGCTGATAACACACTAACATTTCAGCTATTGCTGAGCAGTGTTTGCACAGCGTCGAAAGCTTCTCTGTTTCGCCCTCTGCCCCCCCCAGTGAATAGACTGGGGGAGCGCAAGAGGTTGGGAGGGGACACAGCAAGGCAGATGACCCAAATGGGAATGGTATTACAGGAATGTCTGATTTTCAGCCCATTTTTTCCCCCATGGAAACACAAAATACAGTCCTGGAGTTCATTTCCACCTCCCCTTTCCCAGATGATATTGGTTCCTGACTTCTAAAGCCACCCTTCCTATTGATTTTGCTACGTGACACCCACAGCACCCACATCCATAGCAAGAATAATGCTATTAGAAGTTGCAGCAAGTCCACCAGCAACGATAAAAGTGATAGCAAGGAAACAGTTTAGCCAGTGTACACTGATATTGCAGGGCACACACGGATGTGGCATCAATTTCTAGTTGCTGCAATACAGTATTGCTGCTTAATTTTGTAGAAGACTCAAGGGGATCTAAAAAAAAATCATTTAAAAGCAGAAGGAGAATTCAAAATGATCGCAGCAAAATGGGAAAAAAAATGGTTTACGAAAAAGAAACAAAGTCAACAAAGGTATAAGAGCAAGAACCTAGACTTGGGGAAAAGATATCCAGCTATAATAGCAAACTATTGACTTGGGAGCAGGAGAGGATCTGAAGATTGCAGGCAGTCATGGACTTCACTATGTCATACTCCTGTGAAAAAGGCAAACACTGCATTGGGGATGGGGGGAAGAATATGAGGATATACCACCAACAATGGGAGTAACCCTTCCACATCAGACACACTGATAACACCTCACTGAGATATCATATCGGCTCTGAAGACTTCCATCACATCACATCACCTAACGTCTTAATGAACCAGAGAGACTCCAGAGCACAAAAGCATGGTGAGAAAAACAGAAAAAGCAAGCTGCAAGAAATACTGAAAAAATATTCACAGTTTAACCTGAGGACTAGAATTTGGAAAGACAACTCAACTGCATTCTTCAAACATTTAACAGGAAACTCCAAAGAATGAAACAATTTTTCACATATTCATAACAGACAAGACAATAAATACTGGACTTGAATCATGGACAACTCAGATGAAGGATTAGGAAGACAAATGTTTAATGATGAAAAAAGTGAATACTGGAATAGTTTGTCCAGGAAGGCTGTGGATTTTCCCTCCTCAGAGATTTTCATAGAGAAAACAGATCTAGGAAAGCCACAAATGTCCCTGATCTTGTCTTGAGATCAACTAGACAAAATTATCTCCTGGCCTCCTCCTCTGATTCTATGGATGTCACAAACTGCTTATGAAAGGATTAAGGTTCACTCAATACATTTCACAATCCAGTATTAGCAGACTAAGTACAAGAACAAGTAACGTTGTGATTCCTTTCATGTACTTAAAACTACCTCCTCCTCATGATAAGGAACATATTCTGACATTTTTAATGGTGTAAAGCCCAGTGTAACTCTAGTGAAATCACATTAAGCCTCAGCAGTTGTTCTCTAAACGTAATCAATACGTACCCTAATGCGCACAGCCACATGGAGAACCGGAGTGGCAGCACTACTTTAACAAACCGTAGGCATGCCAGGTTTTGTACCTTTCTTACTACGTAACAGTAGCCAACCCTCACTGTCAAACATGGGAGAGGGTGATTCAGGCAAAGACCCAGTATTTTAGTACAGACTGGTCCATCTTAGCGGCTGGCTGGCTGAACCGGCCAGTCCTGGCAAATACTTGCCAAGTCTCAGGAAGACGTCAGCTCTGTTAGCTGTTCATATCTTGTCTTACAAGTGCTGCTCCAAACCATTTTCATGTAAGATATCAGAATTAAATAAGATCTTAAAATCATAGAAATACTTGCTAAGTCTTATCAAGTATTGCTAAGGCGATCTACCGAATGAAAGAGCAGCTTGAACAAGACAATGAAATCCTAATTCCTGCAATAGCAGCCAGGAAAGAAGAGAAAGGGACTGAAAGAGCACAAGGTCACCACCTCTGACTGAATTGGCCCATGTTAACTCTAAACTAAAAGCCTACATACTCATTCCAGTTGGAGATGCCATCATCCACAAAGCCACTATTACTGTCGGTTGTCTTCTTCCATCTCACAGGCAAGTTCTTGGACGTACTGAACTGGGGTCTCACATTCAGAGAGTTGTCTGGCACTAAAAGGGAGAACACCGGAAGAGCTGGAAGAGCTATAATGCTTTCCAACAACTAGGAAGCACAGGTCTGGAGCTGACTATAAAAAGCATCTAGAGACATGAGAGGTCAGTTGGTATCCCCAAATGAAGCCTGGTAAGCCTGCGACAACAGCAATGGGGAAGCTGTACAGCAATAACTGTATTTATGCCACATTAAATACAGGTCAGCTCTGTTAGCTGTTCATATCTTGTCTTACAAGTGCTGCTCCAAGCCATTTTCACACAAAAGAATTAAGTAAGATCTTAAAATCACAGAAGAGCGAGCTTGGAGTCTTTGAAAAGTCATCTTGTCCTGTCTCAAGACCAGACAAACTGTACCTTTCTATCATTCCAGATCAACGGGTGACCAGTGGTTGTGCATCAATGACGAGAAACCACAAACCAGAAAATCTTGAATAAAAATATTGCCCTCAAAGACACTGGTCCGTGAAGAATGCCTTCAACTCTGAAAGGTTAATTACGCTTGGGGTTTTTGCTAAATTTTTTGTTCTTGCACGTATGCTCTAAGATACTTGCTTTACAAAAGCCAAAAAACTGAAGAAGAATGAATTGACGGATTTTCAAGTCTAAGGAATAACTTAAAGCAAGTTCATCGGAGCCATTGCAGGCCACCAGCTGCCCTCAGACCACATGTACAAAAGCACAGGCAGCTTGGGCACTGCGCAATGACCATTTTACATCAACCCACACAAGAAAAGCTCAGACTGATTTCTCCAACGCAACCAACACGCTCATTTTGTGTTGCGCGATGTGGCTCTGGGTTCTCTGCATACAGTGCATAGGTCACACCTAGGAGGCAGGACACCAGGGAGGGTACAGATGCTTGTAGTTAAAGATGACCTGCAATTATGCAGTCCTCTTAAAACATAGTTCTACTACTGTACAGGTGCTTTATCGTAAGTCTCAGAATAAGCAGAGACAGCTGGGCAGTTGTGCAAAATTGATCATTGAGCAGGATACAATGTTTAAAACTACAAATCCATTAACTTCTACAATGGGAGATAACTCTATTCCAAAGATTTCCCTGTGACAATCCTGGGATTGTATTATTAGCTTTGAAATCTGGGACCCAAGGAAATCTTAAGTCTTCTTTTGGAAGTGGTTCTTAACTCTGGGGTAAAATTTACACCAACTTCCCTGTAAAGTGTGTAGCAGCATGACATTCTTGAAGGAAGCATGTTCCCCTTCCTTCTCTCTTTAACTACATAAATAAATGCAACAATGTCCTGGTTTGAGGTAAAACAGGACCAATTTTGTTCAATAACTTTGCTTCTTAGCTGGGCCTCTTCTAACTGCTGAAATTAACAGCATATTGTGCAGCCAATGTTCGCTCTCTCAGAGTGATAAGACCAATGTTTATAGCCGATGCCCAGGCATGGTATGCGGAGAGGCTCTTGCTTATACTTATTGCTCTAACACCCAAGGCCAACCAACTTTGTTGTTTGCCACGTTGGAGGGTCGGAAGCGGAAAAGTGCAGTGGGGTCCCACCTGCAGGGAGGAGCAGACAGGACAGGTGACCCAAAACTGACCAACAGGGTATTCCATCCCATCCGCATCATGCTCAGTATAAAAACTGAGGCATCAAAGGGTCAGGGGGAGCTGGGAGCTGAGAGTGCTAGGAGCGCTGGCTCTGGCTCTCTCTCTTCCTTCAATGGCCGACATCTGAGGAGGACTCTGTTCGTCTGCCTTTGGTCTCAATCCTGCATGCAGATCCAGAATCCAGTTCCCATCCGTCACTGAGTCCAGCCTGGGACTGCCCCAGTGCCAGCCGGTGTCGTGATTGTCATCCTGGGAGCTTGATACGGTTTTGTATGTATTTCATTATTTTCTTTTTATTTTATTATTAATATTTCATTAAAGTAGTTTAGTTCCTTCTAAACTCATAAGTCTCTTTTTCCATCCTCTGCCTCTCTCTTTGAAGAGGAGTAGAGGGGAGCATCTGTCAGTCCCATCTGGGCTCCCCAGCATCCCCAGTGGGATTTGGCCTAAACCACAACAAACATCTAGGACAATAATCCTACCACACAGCTCCATCAATATGCACGTGAAAATTACGCTGTTAGCAAGCTTGCATTTCTACAGTCCCTCCCTTCACGCTGGATTAGGCTGCCTTGATTTGTAAGGGCTAAACCCGTCACTTTTAGCTAGGATATTAAGGATCTTGTTTCCAAAACAGCTACGCTTAAAGTAAGAGTATAGCAGCCTGTGTCTCCACATCTTTTCATCCAGCAGTCCAGCTGGAATTAGAGAAAACATGCTTTAATGATAAAAACACAGATGCAGAAGACAGGAAATGCTGAATAAATTTCAAGCAGACAGAACCCCTAAGGGACCCATCAAAATGTCTCTTCTTTCATAGATTGCAAGAGATTTGTGATCTCTTGCCATGAGAGTTACTATTTATTTTAACATGTTACTTTCCAATCAGAACTTGTACGAAATCTAAAACAAGTTGGTTAAACTCAATACGTAAAATCCCACTAAATCACATTTGATTATGACTCTGGGAATAACTCACTGTTTGGACTCCTGAACTGAAAAATATCAGCCCAAACAGACCTAAGGCTGTTGCTATATTAGCTATAGAGCAAAGCAACAAAACCCCATTGTTCAAGTATTTGAACAAGCACAAAGCAACGATCCACAACTATTACATCAAAACTGCACCAAATGCAGTATCTCACTGTCTTACTCCGAAGGAAAGCACAAAAGAAGAGAAAAGCAAGTGGAATATGGACATATGTGAGAACTACCTACCTGGAAGACCACCAGTAACTAGCAGATAGTCTTGCTTTCCATTTCAGCTGATTTTACCTCAGCTTACATCAACCTCATCTTACTGTACCTCAGTTTACATCAACAGATGACTTCAGGCAATCACCTTGACATCAACCAACCACTGGTTATGGATAAGGATAATGATACCGCGGCAGCTCTTGCCCTTCATTTTGTAGCTAATGGTGCCGTACAAATTCATGGTGCTTTCCTTCAATTTGAGCAAAAATAACAACCTCAAAATGTGGGTCCTTAACAGGAAGACAACTGCTTCATGCATCAGGCAGCCTTCTACAGCAACCACACGGGCCCAGGGAATACCAGAATGAACAGTACAGCCTGAGAAAAAGCAAAGGTGGTGAACAGGAGCCTGTTTAGCTTGTTTTCCCCAAGACAGACCCAGGCTGGGAATCTTCAAGGTATCACTGGTTGAGGTAGATGATCCACTTCCCTGTATCATCCATCGCGGTGCTCTGTAGAGCACTTAGTGGCAAACATAATTGAGTAAAAAGCTCTGGACTCTGAATTCCTGCTCAGACCTCACCTAGGGCTTGATCGACCAGCAGCAACGGTGCCGTGGTGGTGCAGCACACCTTCTGTGAAACCACAGAAAGACCTGGAATGCCGGTGGGAGGACGCAATTCCTTCAGCACAGCAAGGAAATACAAAGGTGGGGAGTACTCTGCGTTGGAAAAAGCTGACATGATAGCAGGGAAACATTGCATTTTATGCTGGGCACCAAGCAGGACAGTAGTGGCAGGCATCATGCATTCTTCCACTGAAGAGAGAAGTCCCTTTGTCTCCCCAGTTACACCAAAGAGTACATAGGAGCACATTTACAGCAGTGTAAGAAATACAGCTTCTGATCCCTCTTATCCCTAAAGACACATTAATTTACGTTTTCCACCTCTTAGTGCCAAAATAATTTAGGCATTGGGTATTCTTCTGGATAAAGGAGGTCTATTTAAAATATTTTAATATTTATAGGAGTAAGGACTGAACTCTAAGCATACCATGCCTTCCACATAAGTGCCCTAACAAGCCGTGTTCACTCTCATGGCCTCATGAATATTTAGACATACTTACAAAGAGGAACAGTTTAACCTGAAGATATGCATGTCTGGTCTGTGACCAATTACAAGATACTATTCTCAGTGTACGTGGTAAGCACAGTCTCCCATTCTGAAAACTTCTAATAGAGTAAGACACATTTTCCTGTATCACTAGCTTGAGCTTATTACCCTTACTCCATATTTCAGAGTCCTTTCTGGTCCAAAGAATATCACTAGTTTTGCTGTAACCAGAAAAATAAAATATGCACAAACCATGAGTCAGAAAGAAAGACTTTCCTGCATACAAGTTAGATATCCTTTGTGAAACACATCGCTTCCCTTGAGGAACCCAAATAATTGCATCTCCAGTACAGCACTGGATAAAGACTTTTCCATGGCCTTAAAAGACAAGTCACCTCTGCTGCTTCCCAGCTATCCTCCAGGGGGGCAGATGAGACTGGTGGCAACATACACTTTCAGAGAAAACAATTTTTATCATAGAATCACAGAACAGTTTAGGTTGGAAGGGACCTTAAAGATCATCAAGTTCCAACCCCCCTGCCATGGGCAGGGACACCTCCCACTAGATCAGGTTGCTCAAAGCCCCATCCAGCCTGGCCTTGAACACCTCCAGGGAGGGGGCACCCACAGCTCCTCTGGGCAACCTGTTCCAGTGCATTACCACCCTCAAAGTTAAAAATTTCTTCCTAGTATCTAACCTAAATCTACTTTCTTCCGTTTTGAAGCCATTCCCCTCATCCTATTACTACACGCCCTTCTAAAGAGTCCCTCCCCAGCTCTCCTGTAGGCCCACTTTAGGTACCGGAAGGCCACAATAAGGTCTCCCCAGAGCCTTCTCTTCTCCANCCCACAGCTCCTCTGGGCAACCTGTTCCAGTGCATTACCACCCTCAAAGTTAAAAATTTCTTCCTAGTATCTAACCTAAATCTACTTTCTTCCGTTTTGAAGCCATTCCCCTCATCCTATTACTACACGCCCTTCTAAAGAGTCCCTCCCCAGCTCTCCTGTAGGCCCACTTTAGGTACCGGAAGGCCACAATAAGGTCTCCCCAGAGCCTTCTCTTCTCCAGGCTGAACAAGTTTTAGTCATGCTTTACACCACTGTGCTGGTTTTGGCTGGGACAGTTAATTTTCTTCACAGTAGCTGGTACGGGGCTGTTTTGATCTTGTGCTGAAAACAGTGTTGATAACACAGGGATGTTTTAGTTATTGCTGAGCAGTGTTTACACAGAGTTAAGGCCTTTTCTGCTCCTCACATCGCCCCATCACCAAGTAGGCTGGGAGGGCACAAGAAGTTGGGAGGAGACACAGCGAGGAGAGCTGACCCAAACTGACCAAAGGGATATTCCATGCCATGTGACATCATGCTCAGTATATAAAGCTGTGAGAAGAAGGAAGCTGGGGGGATGTTTGGAGTTATGGTGTTTGTCTTCCCAACTAATCGTTATGCGTGATGGAGCCCTGCTTTCCTGGAGATGGCCAAACACCTGCGTGCCAATGGGAAGTAGTGAATTAACTCCTTGCTTTGCTTTGTTTGCGTGTGCAGCTTTTGCTTTACTTATTAAACTGTCTTTATCTCAGCCCACAAGTTTTCTCACTTTTACTCTCCCAGTTATCTCCTCCATCTCTCCAACTAGACAGTTGGGCAGAGAGGAACCTAATGAAATTCAACAAGGGCAAGTGTAGGGTCCTGCGTCTGTGGAGGAATAACCCCATGCATCAGTACAGGTTGGGGGCCGACCTCCTGGAGAGCAGCTCTGTGGAAAGGGACCTGGGAGTCCTGGTGGACAACAAGAGGACCATGAGGCAGCAATGTGCCCTGGTGGCCAAGAAGGCCAATGGCATCCTGGGGTGCATCAAGAACAGTGTAGCCAGCAGGTCGAGGGAAGTCATCCCCCCCCTCTACTCTGCCCTGGTGAGGCCACATCTGGAGTATTGTGTCCAGTTCTGGGCTCCTCGGTTCAAGAAGGACAGGGATCTGCTGGAGAGGGTCCAGCAAAGGGCTACAAAGATGATGAGGGGATTGGAGCATCTTTCTTATGAGGAAAGGCTGAGGTGCTTGGGTCTCTTTGGTCTGGAGGAAAGAATCCTGAGGGGGGATCTTATCAATACTTATAAATACTTAAAGGGAGGGTGCCAGGGGTCTTTTTTCAGTGCTGCTCAGTGATAGAAGAAGAGGTAATGGCACAAACTTGAACATAGGAAGTTCCATCTTAACATGAGGAAGAACTTCTTTACTTTGAGGGTGGCAGAGCACTGGAACAGGCTGCCCAGAGAGGTTGTGGAGTCTCCCACTCTGGAGACATCCAAAACCCACCAGGACACCGTCCTGTGCAACCTGTTGTAGGTGACCCTGCTCTGGCAGGGGGGTTGGATCTCCAGAGGTCCCTTCCAGCCCTGAACATTCTGTGATTCTGTGATCTCACCATGGGAAGGAGTGGGCGAGCGGCTGTCTGGTGCTCGGGTTAAATCACAACAGCCAACAAAGACTCCACTTTACCTAAACTTGCTTCAGCATTACCACATTCTAGCAACTACTAGCAGCTACTATTTCATGTCCTATTTGCTCTGTAATCTCCCCCATAGCCTAAGGAAGATCAAAACTTTTTGGAGAACGGTAGAACTGACCCTTTTATCCATGGCTTGCTGGTGAAAAATAGTACAAATCAGACACCGAATCACAAAAATTACCATGACAGCTTAAGTTATTTCTCTTGCAGTGGCAAAAATTTACAAAGATCCTGAGAAAGTAATTCACAACACAGTAGATTTCTACCCCTACCAGACTTATTTGCCAAAAAAAAAAAAAAAAAAAAAAAAAAAAAAAGGACTAACTCTTCAGGAAAGTTGCAAAAGACTAGGAAAAAAGAGGGACTAGAAATGAATCTTGTAATAGTTAGTGATCCATTGCTTAATCTGAGCAGTTTACAACAGGTAACAGAGCTGTACGGGGCAACGGTTCAGCAGGAAAATACCAGGAAGGACGTTTGGACACTTGCATGATGCTTTAACCCTCTAAGGGCCTTCCACTTGCCACTCAGAGCCTTTCCCGGTAGCACTGCAGTCTTGTTTGTGAGTTTGCACCCTTTCCCTTAACCACTGGGAGGACACTGTGGCAATGTTTTCATCATTGTCCTTCGGCCCTTGTCCTGGTCCCCCAGTTCTGCACCTACAGAGCCCGAGCTCGCTATGTCAGGATTCCCACGGGAAGTTATTGACACTGATGTGAAAATCATACTTTTTTCCCCTCACGCTTCCCCATTTTGTAACTTTTACACCAAAGAAAAAACAAAACCTAGTGAATAACACAACAGACAGCAGTCCTTTAAATAGCAGACAGGCATTTCCCAGTGACATCCATGCACAAAGCTTAACAATCAATTAACATGCAACTCTTGCCCCTGATCACAGCGTGCTCCAATCAGTGCTAACAGCATCACAAGCAGGAATAACCAGCAGGGAGTTTGAGCAGGTCCGATTAAAACTATACAGGTATTCTTAGAATAGGATTATGGCAGACTACCTGCCACACCAGAGGGGATGCCCAGGGGAGAAGAGTCCCCTGGGGAGATCCCTGTGGTGATTTTCTTCCTTTCTGGCCATTGGAGAGTGTTTTTCCTTAAGGTTCTTCACCAATCCTCTCTCCTTCTTGTTTTTTATTGTCACCATAAGTAACTGCGACCATTAAAGTTGTCATTCCCCACAAGCTGTGGGCTGTCTCATCATCCTTTGTGCAACAGGTCAGCTTGAAAATACTATTTCATACTGAAAGAAAGTAGAGAAGGTTCTTGTGCAGGCGGGCAGCAGCAGGTTTATCAATCACATCATAGTTGAACATTTGTATTACTGCAACGACCTCAACTTAAAAAACACAAGGACTCAAAATCAGAAAATAATTTTCTGTACAGCTTCCTTTTGCAACAATGTATTTGTATTCACCAAAATGTTCTTAAAATTTACACCATTTTCTACAAAAAGTCACTGTGATGACTAAGCACTGGCTTTATGCTATAGAAAAAAAAAATCAGTTGCCTCAAAGATTATAAAAACTCCAAAAGCAGAACATATATTTTGAAGAATACCAACAGTGACACGGATATTATTCTTTGGCTCAGCTAAAAAATTAAAAACTAAAACCACTGTACACTTCTGGTTTGTCAGGCTTCCAGGTTCATGTGATCCACAGGGTCTGAACTAGAAACAGGTAATCAGCAATTAAACAATATCCTTGGTTTTAAAACATACTAGCAATACATAACACACTGGTGTTATTCCTAACATATGAAACATCCTTTAATATAATTCATGGCTTATATAGTCCTTGACTGCAGGGATGTATTCATTCTTTCTTTTTGGTAAAGTCATATGGTTTCCACCACTGTGCGAACTGCAACACCTTCTTCCTCTGATCCTCAAAATTCTGCCTGATTCCTTTTCTCCAGAGCCGCGGTTCCAAGTCCAGCATGCCACCAATGATTTCCTTTGCAAGCAGAACAAAGATAGATAATGATAAATGCAAAATTACTATATTACTTAACACTATTTTACCACAGAATATAGAAATATATATTTTCAAACGATGAGATTATCTGTCACTGTTTTCTTCCAGTGCTATTTCTTAAAACTGGAAATTCTGAAAAATATACCATTTCAAAAATTAGAACTGTGGTCGTTAGATGGTTGCCTCAGCAAAATTCTTCTAAGTACAGCATAGCAATGGACTGCATAAATATCCTGACATTGCAAGACTTAACATATTAGTACATTTGACTAAAAAGGGAGAAGTTCAGAAAAAAAAAGCTGCCCACTTTGCTCATAACTCTTCTTGAAATAAGTTATATTTCTCTGCAATCACTCTTAAGGTTTTTTGCAGTATTGACTCTCAATAAACAATTGCTGTGACATAATAAAGAAAGGAAGACTTTACTGCAGCTCTTCCTGTATATACTATTCTCTCTGTACTACATGGAGTAATTCAACCACCCATGCATTATACTAGGAGTTGGCTGTGAGTTTGTGTGTGTCTGTGCACACTAATTTACGCAAGCAGAAGCCAGTGCACCCATATGAGAATATTATGGTCATGAAAACCCCTTTATCTTTTTTCCTTCTTCTTAAATACACGCAAGTATTTTTCATCTATTAGACTATATGTCAAATATCTGCAGTTCTTATTAATTCAAAAGAAACACGGATCTAAAATCACATTCTGAGCATCAGCTAGTGAAGAAATCAACCGCTCCTTTATTCAACAAGCTAAGTTACAATGACTCACCAAGGACAGCCAGCTAATAAATTGGGATAAGGTACACCAAAGTGACTGTTCTGGCAGCATCTGGTTTAATTACTTAAATTACACAAAGCAGGGTATAATTGGTAAATTGATCCTTTACACGACAATACCTTTCCAAAGTAATGAGGGAACTTGTGTTGATCTTCAATGATGTGAGCGAATCCTCCTTGAAGGCCAAAGTCCACAGAAAAGTATGGTAATCCTTTAGGAACCTATACACGCAAACCCACATTTTTAGATGTTTAACAGACTGTAGGCATTTAGTTAACCTCCCTACAACTTAATGTTTACAGTTGATAGTATCATATTTTATTTTAAACCACCTCTCACACCAAGTTATAAAATTGCTACGGAGAAACAGTAAAATAAACAGGTAAGGGGAAAGAACACCACACAACAACGAGATAAAAAGACGCTGAAAACATGATGACTTGGTGGCAGAACCTCCAGAGGACACTGCTGCAGCACCAGGTAAGAGACAGGGAGGGACCAGACAGCAGCACGCGCACTGAACTGACACACTGAGCCTTCCTGACTCCACACCTCTGAGTTATACAGGGTGAGCAGAAATTTTAAGATGACCCCCAGCAAGCTGCATTTATTAAAGATGGGGTGTTGTGTGATAACGAGAAATATTTACCCAGAGGAAATGTTGATACTCAGGGGGAAGGGGAAACATCTCTATGGAGAACACATTACCAGAAAACCCCACTACATGACTGGAAGTTATCATTAACTTGCCGAAACAGATAATTTAGTAATTCAGTCAGCCTACAGAGGAGACGTTGGTTATCCTGCCACAAGGAAAGACCCTTCAGTCTGACAGAGCAAGAAGCGCCTTGAAAGCAGATTCATTTACTGCTATAGTATTGCAAGTAATTTCTGCTGTTTTCACAGCAAGTTATTTTCCACTGTTTTAAATGTTGAGGATGTTCCTGTACAGATAAGATTTACAAAGCCTCAAGTTCGTCAGTATTTCCTCTGCTGCAGTCCAAATAACTGTGCAATTTTCACAAGGCATGTTCCATATATTGCTTGAAAATTCACTCTAAAAATAATTAAGGTTCAATATGGAAGGGCAGTGTAGTATAGCAAGAAACATAAAACATTTAAATGAACTAAAAAAATAAGGAAAAAAGGGGTCAGTGGGTAACACATTAAGGAAAATGTCAGCTTTTTCTTATTTGTGTCTAGCAATGTATCGGGTCTGGCTGGGATGGAGTTCATTTTGTTTACAGCAGCTGATATGGTACTGTGTTTTGGACTGGTGACCATATCAATGTCAATAACAGTGTTTTGGGTATCGCTGAACAATGCTTGCTGGCGGGTCAGCTCTCTTGGCTGTGTCCTCTCCCAGCCCGACGCTCAGGACCAGGTCCCTTGCCGCAGGGAGTTGGACAGAGAGGCAGAGAAGGCCTTGATCCTGTGTAAGGGCTGGATGCTTAGGTTCTGCCTCTGGACACCACAGTCCCAATTTCTGCACACAATCTGCCCATTAGATGATGTCTCAGCCACGTCTGACCCCCCTTCCAGACATCACCATCTCCTAATACAATTCTCCAACTTCCCAAACCTCAGATTGGTCTCTAAACTATAACCTCATATCCTCCTGAAGGCTACAGGCATTTCTTTTACCCTAAAATAATGTTAAAATCACATACAACTGTGTAACAATTTACCCTCAGATCCCTTTCATTAACTGTGTAACAATTTACACTCAGATCCCTTTCATTAATTTAAAGAAGTGTTGTGACGTAATCTGAAAACTTGCCCACCTTCAAATGCATATATAATACAGTCACAAAAATGTATGGGTAAGAAGATTCTTAAAAAAATCAAATGTCCTACCATGTGTCAAGGAAATTATACTTCATTTATTTGTGACAGGTGTTGGCTTTCCCTTTTCTGAAACATCAATGAGCAGAAGATATCCAATACATACCTATTTCGTTTTCTGCTTATATCTACCTTAAGTTTAAAGTCTTCCCTAAGTCCTTGCTACAAATTAACTGAATCCCTTCTTGTCTGCACCCAATAGTGCTAGTGAACAACTAAGTACTATCCTATTTAAAACGGTCTCCTATATACAGAAAACTACCATCACATCACTACTACACCCATTTCAGTCTTTTCTGTTTTAGACTGCACAATGACTAAACCAGTTTCTTTAGTTAAGTTTGCTAACCTATGCTCTCCTCTTCTGCATATGGCTTAAAACACTGTGCCCAAAACCAGACCCAAATTTTCCAGGTGAAGCCTCACCATAAGGTGACCCATAACTGACTCTCATTGCATTTACACGACATTTCAGCTTATGTGGCAGAACAAATTTTGCCTTTTTGCTACATTTGCTACCACTGCTGGTTTAGTTCAAGAGTCATCACAATATACAAAACCTCTCCTACTATACATCCACACAATCCCCTACTCATCTGCATTTAATTTCTTTCTCTTTGCCATATCGGGCTTCATGTCTCATTATTTAAACCCATCTCCTCTTTCTCCTAAACCAGGATTTTTTTACTGCAAAGGTGCTATATTTATTAAAAGATACTTTTGGAAATTCAGTATTATTACTACATAGTAGTAAACTACTTGTGGTGAAGTCTATATATCAGACATCTCTCACTTTAATATTAAAAAGATGGAACAATCTTTGAACCTAATAGTTTCAGCATTATTCCTTTAAGATTTGTATACACAAAACTGTTTCAGTTCAGTATCCAGGAGACAGACAGAGTACTGTTCCCTTGTTTTAGAAAAAAAGACTTATAATGCTATTTATATTTACACTTCATAAACTTAGCAACACAAAAGGCTGGTTTAGGTCAATGAAAAAGACACATCATATTTTTTTCCAGCAAAGTAATTTGCAAATCTTTGATCTACCTTAATTCTTAATCAAGAAAATTATGCTGGTACGTGTCCTCAAAATGCCAGCTTTGTTCTCAACCGATGCTTGCAGCTCAGTCCACCTATTGTTGAAACAAATGGGAATCTTTTCCCTAAAGTCAGTTAGGAGTTCAGCCAGACTTTTAATTCTCATCATGCCTATGCTGTCTCCTGATCCGCTAATCGAATTGTGTTCCCTTTCTTCTCTCTTTGAAACAGTTAATAACAAAAAAAGATGAGAAGAATCTGCTGAGAAATTCAGTGTTCAATACATTTCATTACTTACAGATTTCCGAACATCTTTTGAAGAAAGATCAATTAACTTCTTGTTCACGGACCACTCTTCATCAGACTCCATTATAGCTTTCTGTAAAAATCATTTTATCTAAATGTGAAAATAGTCCTTCATACAGCAAGCAAAGAACTAACTTTTCAATGCAGTGAAGTACATTGCACTGCAAATACCAATTATTTCTTAACAAAGTAACCTTATTTTTGGCAACCTTTCTGATTTCCAGAACTTACATACTTCATAAAGGCATCATATAATATCCTCAAACTCACTTAATTCTAATCCTCTTTTTTTTGAAATTTAACTTTTGCCTGAATCGAATTATCTCTAACAAGTTTCAACTAAAAGGTCACATTTTCTTTCTACTAAGCTCATACAAAACCTCTTATGAATTCATTACATTATATTAGCCTTTTTTTTTTTTTTAAACACTAACAGGAGAATCCAGCTTAGAAGGCTGATTGTGCTTAAAAAGCGTCTACGCTGTCTCTGTATCCTTCATAATATGGAAGTGGGTATAGTGTGGTAGAGTGTAGGTACCTTTTAAATTTCATTTGCTGTGTATTTTAATGGTGGAAGCTTCTGAAAGAAAGTTTTATGAAAATGAAATTGCATTAAATCTTGTACTTTGTTTTTCCTTCAGTATTCAGACAAAACACAAGTTTTACCAGCACTTGAAGCATAGCAGTGAAATCAACCAGGGGGAGAGTTTCAAATGTGGTAGAAATTACTGCGTTGCTGTTTGTCATACTGATTGCTCCACTTCATCAAAAACCACATTATTTATTTCCAGAAATTGTTTCAAAGAACAAATAAAATAAATTACTTATAAAAGGCAAATCACGATCCAGTCTCTGAAAGCCAAAAGGCAGAAGCTCCAATGAACCTTTACTTACAGAGTCAGTGGAAAGAGACCAGAAAAGCTATAGAAGAAGTATCTATCATGCTGTCTAATGCTCATCAGAGACCTAAGATACATGTAAACTTTGGGTCTACTTAAATAAAATGGGGATGAAACATTATTATTGGTATTTCTTGAAACAGTTGACATTATTTTCCCATTTTATGCTTGCAAAGGCACATGTATGAGGTGTTAATTTTATACTGCAGGACTTAAGTGAGAAGTATTGCAATCCTTACAGCACTTCAAGAAACTACTCATCTTCTCTCATCTTCCAGTTTTTGTCAGTGCAGTCAGACTTGAGGCAATTGCAGAGTGACATACAGCTGCTCCAATGACAACGTGAAAAACAGAATTACCTCAAAGGACTTGTTTTAAGATCAAGGAATAGGATCAAAGAATAGATCAAGAAGTAGGATCAAAGAATCCATCTTCTCAAAAATAGCACTTGAATATCAAAAAAAGTTTTCCCAAAATAGATAAATTATGATAAATAAAATCAAATTACTTAGAGAAAAAAAAAATTGTGTACCTTAAAGTAGATTGGAGCCATATCTCCTACTTCTTTTGGAAGAGGAATGCATTCGTATACCATGTGATACTGTTTCTTCATACTAGTGTTTGTTTCTAGGAACACACAGTCCAAGTCTTTAGCTTCAAACATTTTCACCAATGCATTTCGGAACATCTGTTTAAAGAAAAAAAAAAAGTATAATTTGAATTAAATTTACAAAGCTTTCAGGTATAATATTTTATATTATTTCACTGACATATTATATTCATTAATAACCTCATAATGAAATGAATAACAGCAGCAGTCATACTAGGAAAATTCTGTATTATTCAACAATTTAATATGAACTATATTTCCTACAATACAAACATAGGAAGTCTAGAAAACTATTGTGAAATATGCATTACAATTAACACTACAAACTAATTTTTAATAAATACTGCATATTTTTAGTTATTAAAACTATGTTGAACTTCGTAACTGTGACGCTCCATAAAACAAGATGGATTTAACAGTAAGTCCCAAGCTTGCAATTTCTAAGAATCACAGAATGGTCAGGGCTGGAAGGGACCTCTGGAGATCATCTAGTCTAACCCCCCCGCCAGAGCAGGTTCACCTACAGCAGGTTGCACAGGACAGCGTCCAGGCAGGTTTTGAATGTCTCCAGAGAAGGAGACTCCACAACCTCTCTGGGCAGCCTGTTCCAGTGCTCTGCCACCCTCAGAGTAAAGAAGTTCCTCCTCATGTTAAGATGGAACTTCCTGTGTTCAAGTTTGTGCCTGTTACCTCTTCTTCTATCACTGGGCACCACTGAAAAAAAGACTGTTCCCATCCCCCTGGCACCCTCCCTTTAAGTATTTATAAGCATTGATAAGATCCCCCCTCAGCCTTCTTTCCTGCAGACCAAAGAGACCCAAGCACCTCAGCCTTTCCTCATAAGAAAGATGCTCCAATCCCCTCATCATCTTTGTAGCCCTTTGCTGGACCTTCTCCAGCAGTTCCCTGTCCTTCTTGAACCGAGGAGCCCAGAACTGGACACAATACTCCAGATGCGGCCTCACCAGGGCAGAGTAGAGGGGGAGGATGACTTCCCTCGACCTGCTGGCTACACTCTTCTTGATGCACCCCAAGATGCCATTGGCCTTCTTGGCCACCAAGGCACATGGCTTGCTCAAAGAAGTTAATGTCTTGGCTTGTGTTAACTCCAGGTATTGTTATCCTTTCACTATTCCTTCCAATTACATATTTATTTTTTTTTTAAAAAAAAGACATTCCCACTAGGCATGCTTGACCTTTAAGAAAAATACTAACATTGCCTCAAAATAAAGCCATGGCTATAACCACCACCTTCAATGTGTGGAAGCTAACTAAATGCAATACTGTAATACCTCTGGTCCCAACATATACTTACCAGTTCCCATTAGAGATTGGGTGCTTACACCTATTCAAAGTGTATTTCAATTTATAATTCTGCTAGCTCCAGCATCAGGGCCCTGCACACGCTCAACCAGCTCTGCAGCCTCTTCCAACTGCCGAGGCACTGGCTGCCCATGCAGATGGGCAGCTCTGACATGGTGCAGCTATAAGCTGGGATCAGACACAGTGGAAAGGGCTGGGGGAAAAAGAGGTGGGGGAAGTGGGGGCCTGGCCCCCCTTCACTCAGGAGCTGCAATTAAGCTCAGGCTTTCACTTTTGGTCCTTGCCTGAGCTGATCTAGACCCTGACTTGACCTTCAACCTAACTCACCACTGACGACTTGTCTGGCCACCACTGGGCTGTGGCTGACCCTGCCTACCACCATGGGACCTGCTCTCTTCTCCTTGCTTGGGTACCATGAGACTGCTCCTTATCAGTGAGGTGGTTTCCCCGACCTGCCTTGCCCATCACCTTCCACCCCTCCCTTGACTTCCCTGTGGAGCAGCTCACTCATGCTGCTCCCTGACTCTTGGCAGTTGGCATTTGCACAAGAGCATCATTCTATAGCTTACAATGTAGACGCTGAACTAAATGAAGGGACAATTTCTGAGACTCATTCAGACTAATTTTCAAACGCACAAAAGATGTGACTTTGTGACAGGGTGAATGTTTCCGAAAGTGTCTCAAGATCTTGAAAACTGCTTTTTAAAAATGAGGATCTTTGTATTATACATACTCCCCATACCATTTCCACATTGTAAGCCGAGAAATCACTGAAACTGTATGAGTTTCATAGACCACAGGTACCATACCTCTATGACTCATGTAAGTCAGGTTGTCTTTTTTGCATTGATTTTTTTTTTCAATTAACAATGCTTAGAAGTACAAACACCACAATTAAAAGGCTAATCCCATCTAAAGGTTTAAGACTTCTTATCTTAATGTAAATGGAGAGTTGATGAATCAAACAAGCATAAGTATAATACACGTATTCATAAACATCAGCAAGTACTGAAGTAAAACAGATTGAAAACAAATCACTACCCAGTTTTTCAATGCAACAGGACTAGAAGTTGAGCTCTCATCCCCACGCCTGTGTCATCTTGCACAGTATAAATCAAACTAAAAGACTAAGAAACTTGGCCAAATATGTATATTAACCACATACTTAAGCTCTCCAGAGCAGGCCCTTGTGCACCAAATTTTTCCTCACCAATAAGCTGCTCCATGCTGTGACAAGAAAACACTACCACCACCCCCTTACACAACTCAAATGCAGCTAGAAGATATTGCCCAGTTAATAGATCGCTGTACCATGACTGATAAGGGACTTTACTGCGCAGAACGACAGACAACTCTGAATTAATAGCTTGTTGTCTTCTCCCCCTCACCCCAGCCCCCAGACCTCTACCTCTGACATACACCAAAGCAAGCAACTGTGGTGAGATAAGAGAAGCATTAAACCAAAGGCTGGGGAGGACTATTACAGTTGCTGCCCTGCAGTATCAAGTGAAACACAAACCCACCGAAAAGCCTAGGATAGCTGCAGATGTTAGCTAACGTCTCCCAGACTGCAACTTCTTGGTTTTAAACACATTGCAGTTTTCCTCCAAATTCTGAGCAGGCCAAAACATCAAGGGTAATTAGCACTGGAAAGGACAAAACCATTCCTAAGAGCAAATAAGATGGATTGGCTTACGCTTGAATGCACACGACATTGATACATGTAACAGTTCAGGCAATAGAGAACATGTAAAGATTTAAATCTTTTCATATTAAAAAAAGTTACATGCATATTTACTTTGGCAAGTGTGCACATCAGTCTAAAAAACACAAGTTAAATTCAAGTGCCTGAAGGCATACAGTATAAAAGAACCTTCCTTGCTTTATTCCAACATATCTTAAAAAAATCCCAGCAAAAATAGTTAGCTAAAATATGTGATCAATACAACATTTTATGAATATTTGAACTGTGATAATTTTTTTTTCCCTCAACAGCAATATAAAATATGGCTCTGGCATCAGAAAATTAGTTTAGTCTGAGTAAATGTATGCTTATACTCTTGCTAAAGCCTTCCTGACTCCTCCTACTGAATTACCTAGAAGCTAAAAAAAAAAAAAAAAATCTGCATCCCTCACCTTCCAAAGTACTTTGCTGCAAAGGAATGTTTAAACTGCCTACGAATGTATTCACAGAGTCAATGGATAATGCTTTTATGAACTAGTTGTAGTAGTAGTAGTAGTTGTAGTGGTCTTTCCAGCAAGGAAAAGACTAGCATTGAATACAGGAACTGGATTTGCTTATCTTTTCTTTATCTTATTTTCCTTCTCATACAAATTTAGAAAAATTATCACCTATTTAATTAAAAGAGGTTAGGATATATAGAAGATATAGAATAAACATGTTTTATCACTTTTCCCCATGCTCTGTTACTCCTGCTGATCCCTATTTGTTGCACTTACTTGCTTCTTATCAAACTTTCTTGGGCATTTCTGTCGTATACAAAAGAACTCCTTTCCCTTCTTGCTTGGAAGGAGCATAATTTACTAGGAAACATCGTATAAAAATTACATGAGCCATGAGAATCACCGCGGGGAGCAAATTTAGAAAGTCAGAGAATCTATCTGCCAGGCTTAAGGCATGATCAATGTTACTTAAACCATTTCAAACTTATGAACTAACCTGCTTTTAAATCTAAGCAACTACAAGTGATGAAGCCTTTCTGTAGTCTGAAATAGTATCCAATATTTTGATTAAGGGATTCCAAGTTGTCTTCCTTGGGATAATCCTGATGGTGGAAGGGAGAGACCAATCTCTTAGGCAGAACCTTGTTACATTCCTCCCTTGATTTTCCTTTTCCAAAGAAAACAGAACTCAAAAACTTCAAAATGTCTTCATAAGAGTTGGAAAACATGACGCATCATGGTTGGCACTTTATTCTAATAATTCTTTTCAAAAAAGTAGGAAATTGGATTCTAACAGGGATCTCAGTGATTTGAAGAAGAACGAGATAATTCTTTCTCAATTGACATCCACCCAAAATCCAGATTATCTTCAAAAACCTGAAGATAAACATATAATAAAACACAAGCTGGAGATAACTGATCTTTCTGCCCTGACAATCCTTGGTACTCCCAAGGAAATCCTAACTGCCAAGCCAGTTATTCCACTTTCTGTAAGGGATCAGCTGTACTTAGGTCACCCCCAAGAGATGTTCCTCTAACATGGTTTCAAAGACCTCCAGCAACAGAGGTTCTGCAGCATTCCAGGCCACTTTTTCTACTGCTTATAAATAAGAACTTTTTTTCCGTTTTTACCTTGCATCTCACTTTTTCAATTTTTGACCACTAATTTTCATCCATAATGTGAGAATGTTCTGCCCCTTAGTGGAATCAGAAAAGAGCTGCCAGGCTGGAAATTATGAAAAAAGGTACTTATAACAAGTATATTATTATTCAAAACAACATTATTTTCCCAAAATGTCAGAACATAAGACAGTTTCTCAGCTGACCTGGATTTCCTCCCAGATGTCTTCATCCAAAAGAGTGGCTGCAGTATGGTGCTGTAGAGGGGCTATCAGGCAGTGACCCTCAGTAAGAGACTGGTAGCTTGGTAGAGACAAGTATACCTATAAGAAGTGAAGAAAAACTGAAGTGCCCACTTTTCTACCATTAAAAACCTGCCCATTGCTAAGGCTAAGAAACCTATCATTTGCTAAAATTCAAACCAATAGAAACCGTTACCTTCTAATTACAGCAAGGTATTAGAAATTTCAGTGTTTTTAAAAAGGTCCCATTATCCATCAGTAGCTCCAATAAGCTAGTAGTATCCAGACAGCAGCTCCACCAACAAGGCAGTGATACCAGCCTTATAGACCAACCACTATCCTGACTACTATGAAATCACATTGTTTACTCCATTACAATACATTTTTATATACTTATATGTATCGGTATGTGTTTTAATAAAATATATTATATAAATACATATAGACATATCTCTATATTTATCTGTTATATAGAGGCACATATCTGTATGCATTTTTATATATATGTCTACCTATATAAATATATTTTCTGTATCTACAGATATATATTATATAATATATGTGTGTGTATAAAAAAATATATACATAAAATCTATCTATATAAAAAAATAAGTGCGATGTACCATAATATATATCTATGCATTTCATTCCTTGGACTATAAAAAGTTTCAAATCGAATGAAAAATCAGTAATAAATGAAAACTTTGGAGAAAGAATGACAAAAAAGCCTACACTGAAGCATTTCATGTTATAAATTCAAATATTTATGAAACTTTTAAAAGCATGAACAGAAACAAGGTTCTGTGTACCAAATTTCTGTCTATTTCAAATTATTTTAGGCTTAAAAATGGGATTCTCCACTTTTTTTTTTTTTTTATACAATTGAGATACAATTCTTCACCAGTTCAAATTTCCTCCAGTGGGGTGTGATTTAGACTTCCCCATATCCACCTACAGTCTAATCTCTGCACTCAGATCTTTCATTACTGTTCATGTCTTCCACAAATCCACAAGACTGAAGTTCTGATAGCAAAGATTAGCTTTATAATTCACGACAGATTTATATCTTTTTCTCCCTCACCCTTGAGGAATTTGTGAAATCAATTGGAAGGGCAAGGAAAATAAGATGCAGAACAATAAATCCTTTCCTAGAAGCAATTTCATTCTTAATCATAGGCACTCTAACATTAACACTGCCTTCCTTTATTTCTTTTTTATTTTTTGCATTTGTGTTAAATTGCTATTTTCTTACCTTGGTGCCAATTGCAATAATAAGATGCTTAGAAAGTTCACTGCTATCAAAGCAGTGTGGGCACTTTTCCATGCGTGCAGCAAGCTGCTGGTGCTCACGTATTGCTTTTCTTCTTTGTATTTCTTCCTCTTCCCCACTGCGTGCTCTTTTGGCTGCTTTGGAAACAAACATGTCATCCAGAGTGTAGTACTCTCTGTCAGTTTTTTCCATGAGCTGAAAAGATACACAGAAAAATTGCATGTATAAATAAATAAGCAAGAAAAAACAGTTAGATCTTTGTTTTATCCTTTATTGAGAAAAGCATAAAGTACATAAGCAGTAGCGTTGCTTCCTTCCATATGGCATCCGCAGCACATGCAATCATCAGGTGCATCTCCTGCGAGCAGTCATACGCACTCTTAGACAGCACAGGTATTAAAATATAGATGTGTGACAGCAGTGGGAAGAGTGTATTACTATATTCCATCTCAAGTTAAGGGCTAGGTATTTCAATATTACCTTGACATAACTTCAGCTTTAAACAGACGCACCACTTTTTAAATCATATATAACCATATGGTTTATTTCGGTCTTCCCCCTCCCTCCTCCTCCTCTCCTATTATGACTATCACTAGCCATTAAATCATCTCTTGTGAAATAACTAGACCATGACTCTGCACCGCATATTAATATTCTGTGAAAACATGCTAACAGTTATTCTTACCAAGTGAACAGTACTAAGCTATTTTGTGAAGGAAACGGTCTTTCTCATCAATATCTAATCTTTCTTGAGTGCACCTGTTGCCAGATATGGGTAATGAACACAACTAGCACCTTACCAGAAACTGAATGATCCACAGGTTTGTTTTGCTCATTAACAGCTACATTTTAGTTAAATATGCCACATATAAAAGGAAACTCAGAAAATACTAAATTTGTTCTGAAGACATGCTTGAGGGTCAGTGATATCTTACAGGATCTTATTGGTGGAAACCCACACGAACTGGATACATCTCACCTAGACGATATTTGGGAGGGACAGAGGCTGTAGATAGGAACCGGAGGTGATGCAAAGTGACAGCAGTAAGAAGGGGGTAAGAAGGTGGGCTTACGGCAATAGCAGCAAGAGACAATGAATGGAAAGGAAAGCAAGAAAAGTACGCTGGTCATGGGACTCAAACCCAAATGACAGTAGATTTCACTATCTGTACATATATATCGCACTAGGCTTTATCAATCTTTTTTTTTATTTCGATGGCAAACAAATCCCATGGTATCTTGCCTAAATCAAGACTTAGCAAGTCTTGATTGTAAAGATTAACTTTTTTAAGGACTTAAGAAAGTATTTCTCTATTTTCTCTCTATTTTCAGCTTTGGCTGAAAAATGACTTTAAAATTATGTGCCATTAATACCCTAAATATGCAACACATAGCTAAAGCAAATGCAAAAAGAATTCAAAAGATTTTTTTCAAGTTTTTCCTCTTTAAATGAAATCCCAGTGCTACAATACTTTTATGCTATACTTTACTGAAACTGTTCAAGGTAAAATTACAGTAATCTCCTTATCAAAATCACAGGGAGAAAAAAAAAATAGTATGCTATACGGATTTTTTGATATTGGAGGTGCTGGTCCTTCCGAGTCCTGGCAGATTTATGTATGAGTAGTTTTGCTCCAACAATTGCTAAGGAAATTGTAGAAGTGTCTTCACAACAAATCCCAATATATTTTAGAACACTGACTGGGGTAGCCCTAGCAAAGGCCTAATGTTAGCTGAAGGCATTTTGAAGGCAGACTGTCATAACTGAAACACAGTCTCCAAATAAAAGAAAAATCTTCCAAATATCCTAGGCATAGTTTGTGTAGATAATCTGATATGAAAAGAAAACTTCGCCCCCCAAAACACAGACAACTCTTGCTTTTCCTGAACACTGCAATTCTCTAACACAGACCAATAGCTTATTTTGTATACGCACAGTACTTTCATTACCGAACAACTGAGGAGCAGCCTCCTCAATATTACTTTGTTTAGCTGTAATACATTTAACTGCTTATGTGCATTTCCTACTGGAAGCCACAGCAGACTAAAATCAGCAGTTCAATAGTTCAACTCTGTTCTTGTTCTGTTTTACTAAAATGCTGTAATCTATATTTAAAATAAACAGGAGGTTCCTGAGCTGTAGAAAAAATATTTAGTGGTTTGAGTGCCAAAAATCAAGTCTCTCTTCTTCTGTCATATAAGCATAAGAAGTTAAAACTGGAGCTTCAGTAGAAGAAACACCAATAAAGCATTACCTACAGAATGGCACCGTTTTATTATTAACAAAGCAGCACGAGAAAGCAAATACACATGAAACAAGACAGCTGGCAGATTATAAAGAAAAGGAAGAACTGAAATCAAAACACCTTGGGTATCAGGAATATCAGAGCACAGAACACCATTACCGTTTTGCTTTGGTTGCACTTGGAAGTAGTCATGGAAATTCCTGGTTTCTTATGCATGACCCTCTTTTAAATAATAATACTTTTCTAAATATAAATACTCTACAGATCCTGTTACGCAAGTCCCTTATGTCACAGGAACACAAGTCAAGAATTCTGCCTAGTGATGAAATAAACACTGATTTTATTAAATGGGCTGGATGATGCCTTTTTTCAACAGTGTGTAAAGTGCTATATACAAAGGATACCTGGAACCCAAAAGACAATGTGCACCTAAAAAGCAGTAAACTTTAAAAAAAGTAAGTGCTGTCTAAAGACCAAATTTGTTTTCTCCTGGTACAGCTGTGACCAACAGAAGATCCGTACATTTCAAACGGTAATTCAGTAAGACCAAAAAAAAATTATGTTGCTGTTCTTCAGGAATTATACTTTTCTGCATTATATTCCAACACATGAAAAAATATTCATAATTCAATGACTCAAACCTAACAGTAGGACTGAAGCAGTATAAAGTCTAATAGATGACCTTGAGTCAAAAAAAACCAAACCAACCAACCAGACATTGGCAAAAGTTGGAGACAGCAAAAACAATGGTGAGAAGGATTCCCCAGTTGCACGAGAGAGTTCTCTTAGCGCTTCTAGGAAATCCAGCGGTAATATTTCAGGACTCAAAAGTAAAAGTCCTCAAAGTGAAGGGAAACAGTAGAAAAGATTAAACAATATCTTCACTTCTAACATTATTGAACAGGCTACATACATAAACGGAATCACGTGCATACATCACATTCAATGTAAGCTCCTAGTGCAGCCACCCAAGGTTTGTGCATCAGGCTACAGTAAGTCAGTGGAGAGTCTTAAACAAAATTTTGGATTTTTCCTGGAAATAAAAAGATGTGTAGAAAAGTTCTTCATACAGCTAGAGGCCGTGGGAGCCAGACAACATTGCATTTCTGGTCTAAGATGTTGGTCAACAAAATTAGATTAAGTGTATTAGATAAGTGTAAGATTAGATTAAGTAAAATAAATGTAAGACTACTTCGGAGAAGTATAGGAACCAGAAAAAGTAGGTAGCAATGCAGCATTTTGGGGAGAGAAGCCATAGTAAAGGGATATTTAGAGAAGGAGTATTCACAGATGAGGATCAGATTACCTCTACCACAGACTCTCTACCAGCAACAAAATTACAGATCCCATTGCAATACTAACAAATAACAGAAGACAATAAGGAAGTTCAAGAAACCAATACCCCAGCTTCAAAGACATTAAGTAAATGCTTGAAATAAGCAGAGTCTAAGAAAAAAGTTACTTTAAACATTTCAATCTGCTTATGCAATAAATAAAGCCTAGTAATTAATAATTTCTGTCCAACTGGATTCTCTTAAAGCACTATACCCTTCCCTTGCTGAAGAAAAACAGACAAGGACAAAGTGGAAAAATGAGGGGTTATTTTTTTCCCCTTTTTCACACCTTTAAGAAGTTTACGAGACCTTTATTCAAGTCGTAAGTCTAGGACATCAATACACAATGCCATTATATTGCAGCTCTGAGACAAAGAGACCAAGTTACAGACGGTCACCCTGTCCCTGAATCTTCATTTCTTGCCATTTTATCACATCCTTTAGATGACTTTAAAGGAGCATTAAAAATGGGATATATTTACACCTCTAAAATCAACAGTCATGAAAGGAATAAGAATTTCTTTGCAACTCCTGTATTGCCACGGTGTCCTTCCAACATACCTCAAAACAGTTCAGGAAGTACAGAAACCTAAAACATCACCCAGCAAGAATTGTGTATTCCTACTGAAATAAGATATGATATGAATATAAGTGGGAAAATCCATTCAGCAATATTTTCTGCCTTAAAAACAAAGAAAAAAACACTAAAGACATTTAGGCTGCAATACAGGAATAGTAGCAATGAACATCACTAACACATTCTTTGTCAGTGGCAATGAAAAAAATATACATTTTTTTTAAGGGCATAATTCCTTAAATATGATCATCCTTCGAATCCTACAAACACCAAACATCAACATGTCAGAACTGAAATAAAATAAAATGCAGCTGCTACCATGGCAGACTAGAGAGTACTCTTCAACTGCTACTCTAAATATTGGCCTTTTTGAAAAGTTATTTGGGAAAAAAATGGAAATTCTCTTTCAAAAAATGTATACTCTTTTACAAGAAGGTTCCCAGTGTGTTCTGCCAATTGCATTATTTGGCTATAATAAAATCTCTCCAAACAAGTTAAAGGGGAATTGAAAGCACAAGAAGAGAGTGTTCTCCAAAATGCCAGAAGGAAAGCAAGCAATCACTTAAAAACTGATTTCTTCCATACATATCTTCTTCCATACAAGAGACAGAACTAGTACAAATCCAAAGGAGCTACGCTGATGTATTAGATTCTCTGGAAAGCTGCTGTTCTGCATCATCTGAAGCATCACACCTGTTAAACGTGAAAGTCAATGCATTCTGAAAGTTGTGTACTTAGTTGCCTCGCTGTGCTGGATGCTGCGCTCACTGTATTTCAGGTGCTGCATAGAGATCGGAAGGAAGCAGGTAGTCACTTTTATATATAATTTTTAAGTTGGGATGTCCTAAAAAAACATCACTGAACTGTCTAAAGTTAATATAAGAAATTCAGTCAGCTATAAAGACAATGCACCTGAAGTTCTTTTTTCTACCAGACACCGGCCAAAACCAAGAGCTAACCTAAACTAACGTTCTCATGAGACAGATCATCTACACAGTCCCTTGTCTTCTCTTTCCCATTTCACTTTTTTTTTTCCTGGGTTCATCTGCCACTTTCTACCTTTGTATGCGCCCTCAATTTTCCAACTTTTCCTTCTCTTTTGGCATGCAGCGGTCAACCAGAGAATACACAGGCACAACATAGCCTCCTACACCTCTCAGTGTAACTGTACAACTGTGACATTTCTACCATCCATCTGACAGGGGATCTGTTTTCCACAACCAGGATGCAGTTTTGGTTTAACCTGTTTTGCTTGGCCTGGCCAAGAAAGGCCTGTAATACACAAACACTTAAACAGCAGTCAGGGAAGGCATCCAAACTTCTTTCAGAAGCAGATAAAAATCATCCTTAGGGCCCTCATTTGGATAGATCTAGTGTGTGCAAATGTGGCCAAAACCCCAAAAATGCAGAGCGATCGCTAACCATTCAGCACAGGAATTCAGAAAGAGATCAGCATCTGACTAGGCATAAATGAAAATTATTTGAGAGAGGGAAAAAATACAATGTTCTATTTGCTGATGAAATCCTTAACATTATAATTAGCATGAATAATAAGAATATATTACGTGAATAATTTCATTATATAACTCTTTTCGTCAAATAATTTATGTCTTTTTTTCATTTTTTACGTTACTGAACCCATTAGGCACCTTGGCATGGGGTTACCTCCAAAAGTAACGCTTGTAGATCTGCATCAGGTACACTCCAGGGTAAGCGTCATTTTTCTGCCAAGTGATGGAACTGTATCTCAGAGCTTAATTTTAAACTGATTCTGTTTTTCTTATTGCTACAGTAAAACCCCTGGAGTCTTATACACTGCTGGCTGCCTACACACTCCATCTGAAGTGTGCTGCATGTTGTGTCTCTTATCTCTCCCTCCACTACTATTACTTGCTCTTTGGGTGCACCCTTTGGAAAGAAAGCCCTACTAAGAATTTAACATCATTGTGATACTGAAAGGAAACATCAAGAGACAGAACTCCTAATCACTGGGCATTATTCCTATATAATACCCCAAGTACGCTTTTTTCTTCAAATTTCCTCTGAAATTTGGGGATGAAACAGGAAATTCCATTAAACGCAATTAGCATGGTGACAAAATATACCTGCATCTTTCTAGTGTGGGTTATTTTCAGCTTTTTTGTACGTGTATTTTTCTGCTTATTTTCTTTTTCTATTTTGTATGCAACTATTGAATTTCTGCTTTTCCTGTTTTCTCGCTAACGCAATCATAGTTAAAGTTACTTCCATATAAGCTAATAAAAGTGCATCTGCTTGGAAAATTTGTGGAAAAAAGTCTATAGATTGTATAAAACGTAGCAGTTTGGCTTTAAATTGTCATGGCAACACTGACGTCTTCAACTTTAAATGACAGAGTTAATATTTGTGGAATGTTGTACTCATAGTATATTTTGGGAAGCTGCAATAAAGAATAAACTATTACTTTAGAATATAAACCTGAGTGACATATGAATACATCTCATCACAGTTAAATTCATTCAGCATTCAGCACATTGTTTACAGCAAAATCACCTCAGAAAACACACTTTCTGAGCTCAAATAGCATTTGCTCAAGCCAAATCAAGGCAGAATTTTAATATGTTAATTTTATTACAACTCCAATCTCCCTACGACCACAGACATCTGAATTTGTATGTTTAATTCAACATATAATTCAGCATACAGGCATTCCCCAAACCTGTCATCCCGGTGAAATAAATATTATTTTAAACACATAGTACCAAAGGATGTTAATATATCAACGCACATGTGCTTTTAAGGCCTATGATTCTGACAGGAAAATATTATGATTCATGATGATGAGCAAGGTAGTTCAGGACTACCTTTGAGCGGCAGAAGTCAAGCAATAAGCAAACAGCAGAGTACTGCTCAACGGTTAGGGACCACGCTCCTTTTTGCTTCAGTTATTAGAAATGAAAACTATAGATTTTGCTATAATCAGTTATTAGGACAGAGAAAACTTTATATGCAAGACAATGAAAGGAAATGTAAGCCAAACAAAATACCTTCAGCCACAGAATTCTGCTATTAAAAGTGTGACTAGCATTTAACTTTACACTTATCCCTGGCCATAACTTAAAAACCTAGTGTTATGGTTTGAGAGACCCATAACAATTTATTGTCATTTAGAGCATCCTTCTATCACCCGATGACCCCTCCCCACCTGGGAAAGGGAATCGTGATAAACAAGGAAACCCAGGAGTTGAAGTATAAACAGATTTAATAGAGTAAGATTAGATAATTAACATTGATACCACTAAAAAAACAATATTAATACCAATACGAATACAGACTACGCAAAGATTATACTCAGCCAATTCTATCAGTAGGAAGCTGTGCGCTCCCAGCAGTGGACAGCAAATGTCGGACACTGAGAGCGCTATGGCTTCAGGAGGAAGGGAAGGCCTCAGGAGTCTGGCACTGGGGGACAAAGTTCTCAGTATGGCAGCCATCAAGGGAGAGAGAGAACTTAGCAGAAAACTTTCTAATTTACAGTGAATGTGATATTCATGGTATGAAACAATCCTGTTGGCCAGCTTGGGTCAAATGCCCGGGTCTCCCTCCTCCTCATCCCTGCACCTGGCAAGCTTGAAAACACTGAGACCTTCAAACCCACACACCATAGCTGGCTAGAAAGTAAATATTTTTACAAATTGAGACACTAGAGTATTCTAAAAGTGCAGTATTACCAAGTATTAGAAAAGAAATTAGCCCTGTGTCGCTCAAACCAGGACACCTAGAAAAGACTGTCCTGCACAAGTTTTCATTTGCAACATATCTTGTTATTCTAACATAATTCAGCAAGAACGCCAAATGCTTACGCATCTACACAGTTCCTCCTGTTCCCAGGTTTTCTTTCCTAATTCAGCTGTCACTGCTGTTGATTTGTTTCCACATGCAGGAACAGCTTTAACTTTGTGTCTACACAACATACACAGAAAGTTGTTCAGTGCATAGAACTGAAATGTAGCGTAACGCAGAACGAGAGATTTGAAATTATTTTCTCTTGGGTTTTCATATTAATTTTTTTTACAGCAAACCATGCACACACGTAGATCTTCAAGGAAATGTAAAAAAGCAGCAGTGCACCAGAGCTTTGTTAGGGTTTTATCATGCCTATTACATATTGTGCTCGAATGGCTTCAATATGTGAAGAAAGAGAAGAAAAAGCTTTATTACATAATAGTAGCAGCAGCAACATTCTGCATTTTTCACTTTAGCTTTTAAAATGTTTCTAGACTACTGTTTTGGTTTATGGTGACGAAAATGCAAAGCTGTCCAAGAGGCAGGTTTGCACAGCAAGTAAAACTGATAAGGCTGAAAGCAATTTTCCATTTTACAGACTTCAGAACCAAGGCAAAGCAACACACAAACTCCCTTTTTGCAAACCTGTAATACCAGCATACCCCCTTTACTAAATCCATAAATGAAGGTCAGCATTACTAATATAGTTCTGCAATTTTCATCGCTTAAATTCATGTTACGGATTACTGCAGAGATTTTTAAATAAAATGAGTTTATGGCCAAAATTTTAAATGGTGTGATGAACACCACAAATTAATCTTTCTCTTTTTTTTTTTTTTTTAGAAAATGTAATCAAAAAGAAAAAAAAATGCCCTAATAGAATTTATACATACAAATAGAAGGTAATTTCTATTGAGATAACGTTCTAACGTTCTAGAAATCAGTCTCTATACACCCACAAGCATCTATTGACATAAGTGAAAGGATTCATAAGTCTTAACAGCATGAATTGGGGAAAACTGAACTACTTACAACAGTCAAGGGCAGAAGGAACTACAGACAGGGTACTTAAAGCTATCAGTAGTGAAAACCTAAGACTTCACACCTATTTTATGCTCTAAAACTGTCAGAGGGGAAAAAAACATCCGTTTTCAAATATTTTGTTGATTTTTTTGTATCCTATAGTCATGCTGCTGTAGCAGTGAGGACCCAATCTGCTTTACAAGCTGAAGAAAGAAAAAAGGAGAAATACAGGAACTTCAAACAGTTTTTTTTTCTTTAGTGTCATGGCTTAGGCATGACAGTGAAATATGGAAGAATCAGACTTCGAGGTCTACTTTTTTCTGTATATCAAAAAGATAAAGGTCGGACCAGATGATCCCTGAGGTCCCTTTCAACCCAATTCTATGATTCTATGAAAATCAGTGTTGGGTTTTTAATTTTTCTTTAAAAAAGCTTTTTCACCACTGAAAATTAAAGATTTGAGTTTTTTTCATGATGTTCGTAAGTTTGACATAACAGCATGCATGGCATGGCTGTGGGAGAGGCTGTATTTCAAACCGTTTGAGACGACTAACGTCCACATCAACCTACTGTGAACACAAGCCAAAAAGTAACAGGAGATAAGAGCCTCAAGTACAATAGGATTGTATTAGAACCACAGCTAGAAAAAGAAGAACTGGCAAGAGGGGAATGATAAATTGGAACTTGCTTTTCATCTAAATTTAAAACACAGACTCAACAGACAAACAAATACAAGGAGATGGCATATTCCCTCCATCTGATCTCATGGAACTTCTGAGAAAAGGAAACTTTGCAGGTGGGAAAAAAGACTTGTAAGGACAAGTATGGCTTGACCACCACAGAAATTTAGTCTGTGAATCTGAGTGGGAGTCAGGCATGAGATAACATCATATAGAACTTCATTTGACAATGGGATTAGACAGATATTTCATCAATAGAGATTTTGGGTCTATGTACTGACATTTCTTCAAGTCTCATTTAAGAAAGTAAATCCTTTTACAAATTATATTTTTCTATTTCAACATCCCCATCTCCCTTTACAAAATTGCAATTATGTCATTATCTTCAGATATGCATAACAACTAGCCTCTATATAATTTGAAATTCCATATAAACCACTAAATATTGGGAAAGCAATATTCATGTGGAGCAGAGCATTCAGCTGTGCAAAAGCCAGAAAATATGCTGGTCTGTCTTTCTCCTTCCATTCCCATTCGTGAGAGCAGTGCCCACTTCCTCCATCCTCAACAGCCATGCAGCTGGAATTTTCTTTTTGGCATAGTCTGGGAAAGTGATAAAAGCCCTGGGAAAATCCATTAAGGAAATAACAGTGCTGTAGTCTCCACGCTTAATAGTAACCACAGCTGGCCACAGCCACAACTGCGTGGGGAATCACACTGCAGGCTGCTCCAACACACCGTGGGAGTAGGAGCAAACATGCTGCACAAAACTGTGGTGATGAAGACAGGGAGCGTTCAGGCTCCTCAGTTCGCAGTGGTAAATTCACATCGGATTAAAGGTGGCAATAAGGGTGACCACACTGCATAACCAAAGAGCTGTAAAGACTGGAGAGCCACCTTGCTGCCAGACACTGCAACATTCACTGCACTGAACAAGATACAGACAACATGGAAAAATAATCTGACCATAAGACAGAAGCTCTAAACAAAAAAAAAAACGGAAACATTTGACCATATTATGGTAGCAGAAGCTCCTTGAGGTTGTAGCCTAACTTTTCTTTTTACCTGGCTGAGCAGCCAGCAATTAAGACAACAAACAAATGCCACAGATAAAAAAAAAACAATCAAACAAANGTAATTCAAAAAAATGTTAGTTTGATTTCTATTCAGCCAAAAAGAGGCATTCAACTGAACCTAAGGATGAGCCACCTCTCAAACATCCTTTTTCCCACAAATTAGGTTGGCATCAGATTTTACATTAGAACTTATGGAAGCAAAAACAACACTGTAATGAGAAGAAATTGTGCAATAGAGATCTTTAAAGGAAGGTTGTTGGTAAAAATATACCCTATATTTCATTCTTTAAAAGCAATTGCCTTGCCTGCAGTGGATAACTTCTTCTACCCCACCTAAGAAATCACAACAATCACTCAACAAAATCAGTTCAGACTGATAAAATGAATGACATTATTCAACAGAATTTAAGGGGTAGGATCTCCATTCTCCCACCCAAGGTAGGATATCATTTATAGACTTTCAGCAGTTTCCTCCCACTGCTCTTCTGAAAGATGACAGATTCATTTTTGTGGATACTTTTTTCCACTTCTCAAATGAAGGCACAAAGATAAAGTAATTTGTATGTGTCAAATTTGTGTACTATGTTATCAAACTAAAACTGACAAAAGAGATTTGGTTGCTAGACTTCCTGCTGGACGTAAAAACACCTTGATGAATCCACTCAGGAGAGAGACAAGATTTTTGAAGATTGTCTTACTGAGCCCCCAGATCATAACGCAGATACTCTCTGTAGTATAGGTTTATAGGTTTATAAAGTACATAAAGAAACCATCTAGAATATCTGTGACAACAACCAAATTTTCAGACAGCTGCCAACACCTCAGCACTAACACTGATCTTGTAATGCTGTGAACAAGAATGTCTGCTACCTAAAGACATGGAAAACTCAAGATACTGAGGACACAGTTTCTTAATTCAGGATCAAGAAACAATCACCATCTGGGGAAGAACATGATATTTTGTGGTGACAAAGAGCTGGGAATCACCTGTACAGAAACTACCATTTCAGATTTTAACAGGAAAGAACTGGCATCTACGATGCTTCTTTTTATGAAAGCCAAACAAAAATACCTTCAAAACCTAAATGTGTCATTGCATGGGACTGAAGGACTTTCAGTAAGATGACTTAAAATTTGGACAACTAAAAATCCATTGCAACAGATACTTTTTAAAGCCAAAAGAGAACAACCTCATCTGGAACAGTAATTGACATCTACTTTGAGCACATGCTCCAGCACACTTCGCTAGTAAAGAAATAATATGGCTCAATCCTAAAAGATTAATCAAGAGCTACATATTCATTCAAGAAGCTCGTTCTAATAAAATACTGTGATGTAGTGCATCTTTGCCTAGTAAGAAAAAAGAAACACAGTACATAGTATCTGACCCAAAACTTACTGAAGTCAGTAGGAACTTCAGAGCCTTCCCAAACTGAAATAAAGCAGTTGCGTAAGCCAGGAAACAGAATATGTTCTTCTAACATTATTAATAAATTTTATCCTTAAACAAAAGAAACAAAATACTACCAAAAAGAAAGAAGTTTTTAGAATGACACATAGTAAACTCAGCTGGTTGCTCTAACCCAGAGTGATCATTTTATGTTGAAAAATGCATCTCCAGCAATGGCTAAAAGGTATGGGGAAAAGCATAAGCAAAGCACATAGAACTGATGCTTCCGCTACATGCTTGCGGCTCTCAAGCATTTGCCTGTAGAAATCCTGAGCCAAAAGCCTATCTTGGTCTTCCTATTTAATATTTACCAATGAAACTCTGTTTCACAAAGTCACTGTATCTTTTTTCCTCCCACTCACAATTATGGCCCCCACAACATCTCACGCTCTACAGCACGAGTTCTACAATTTCCTTCTTCACTGAAAAATAAAAACAACAAAAAACAACAAAACCCTCCTCCGTGTTAAACTCTGCTCTGTGACCACTTCACATACAATAAACAAAAATAGTTGTTTTCTATTAAACTTTTCGGGCTAATTGTTTGTTCTAGTCTACCAGCTGCCTTTTTCCTCCCTCAGGCTGAAGAAATTTTGTTTACTTAGGTTTTCTTCAACTGGCTGCCATCCTGTGCCTGTGACCATCCTGTGCCTGTGACCACAGGGTACGCTTTACGAGCTTGGGTAGCACTCAAATTCAAGCTATGGGTGCACCATGGGTGCACTGTAGTAGCCTCATATATTTTTAATTGGTCATAAATTCCTTTTTTTCACAATCCCCAAAATTCTGTTTCTCTTTTTAATCCCACGAGCGCTGAGACAATGTTCGTAGACTTGTAATGACTCTCAAGTAGTAACAGCCTCTTGTGGTATATGCACCATGAAGCTGAGTGAAGCCGTAACTATTACCATCATTTTGCATTCATTAACCCTGACTTTAATCATCTTTTATCATCTCAAAGCACCTGGATGAAAAGAAGGTTATCAGAAGTAGTCAACATGGATTCACTAAGGGGAAGTCGTGTCTGACTAATCTGATAGCATTCTATGATGAGGTCACTAGATGGGTGGATGAGGGGAGGGCAGTGGATGTTGTCTACCTTGACTTTGGCAAGGCTTTCGACACTGTCTCCCACATCATCCTCACTGGCAAGCTTAGGAAGTGTGGGATAGATGGATGGACAGTGGGGTGGATTGAGAACTGGCTAACAGATAGAGCTCAGAGGGTTGTGGTTAGTGGTGCAGAGTCTAGTTGGAGGTCAGTAACAAGTGGTGTCCCTCAAGGGTCAGTACTGGGTCCAGTCCTGTTCAATATATTCATCGATGATCTGGACGAAGGGGTAGAGTGTACCATCAGCAAGTTTGCTGATGACACTAAACTGGGAGGAGTGGCTGATACGCCAGAAGGCTGTGCTGCCTTACAGCGTGACCTGGATAGGCTGGAGAGTTGGGCAGAGAGGAACTTAATGAAATTCAACAAGGGTAAATGTAGGGTACTGCATCTGGGGAGGAATAACCCCATGCATCAGTACAGGTTGGGGGCCGACCTCCTGGAGAGCAGCTCTGTGGAAAGGGACCTGGGAGTCCTGGTGGACAACAGGATGACCATGAGCCAGCAATGTGCCCTGGCGGCCAAGAGGGCCAATGGCATCCTGGGGTGCATCAAAAGGAGTGTGGCCAGCAGGTCGAGGGAGGTCATCCTCCCCCTCTACTCTGCCCTGGTGAGGCCGCATCTGGAATACTGCGTCCAGTTCTGGGCTCCCCAGTTCAAGAAGGACAGGGATCTGCTGGAGAGGGTCCAGCAAAGGGCTACAAAGATGATTAGGGGATTGGAACATCTTTCATATGAGGAGAGGCTGAGGGATTTGGGTCTCTTTAGTCTGGAGAAAAGAAGATTGAGGGGGGATCTTGTTAATGCTTTCAAATACTTGAAGGGAGGATGCCAGGGGGATGGGAGCAGTCTTTTTTCAGTGGTGCCCATTGATAGGACGAGGGGTAATGGGCACAAGCTTGAACATAGGAAGTTCCATCTTAACATGAGGAGGAACTTCTTTACTTTGAGGGTGGTGGAGCACTGGAACAGGCTGCCCAGAGAGGTTGTGGAGTCTCCCACTCTGGAGACATTCAAAACCCACCTGGACGCTGTCCTGTGCAACCTGTTGTAGGTGACCCTGCTCTGGCGGGGGGGGTGGACTAGATGATCTCCAGAGGTCCCTTCCAACCCGGACTATTCTGTGATTCTGTGATCTGAATTTATTGCCTCGATACCTATGGTGGGATTTGAGAGGTCTATAGCATAATCTCCTGTGTCTGAGCCAGACATCTTAATTCCTTTTACACCGATAATGTCTTTCAGATGGCATTCAAAATAGGACAGATGACTCAAATGACTAAAATATGTACATCTCTCCAGAAACTCTCTGAAGTGAATCTTAATAATCAGTTCAGATATGTTTCACAATTTTAGAAAAATCCCAGCTTTGTATTTTGAAATTCTACAATTTACAATGACCTCTATTTTTTACAGTCCTGAATAATTATGTAACAATAACAAATTGTCAGGTCATAAAGTATCCCTTCCTCCAGATGGTTTGTGTATGTGTTGAACAGAAGAGATTCCTGATGAATGCACTGGTAACCTCCTTTTATAATAAAAAATAAACATCTACTTCTGCCCTCTGTTTTCTTTTTAAATATTGTCACTATACTTACCATCTTCTGTTTCTCAGGCTGCATAAAGATTACACTCAGCAGTTCATAGTTGAGCATGTCACATCTGACTTCTTTCAGACCACTTAAGTGAGGACCGTTTGGTTTTAGTCATTTGTTATTCATCCCAAATTCAAGGGTCTTTTTAAAGTAATGAATTTCTATAAATTTGAGCTAAAACTCATTTTACTTACGCTGTGAAGTTGAGACATTTTTTCACTTATTCACTGTAAATAATGGCTCATGCAAAAGAATCACTCTGACCTCAATTATAGAGGATATTAATGCAAACAGTTCATTAGTTCTTCTGGCGTGCACTTATCCTTCCTAAATGTTCGAATTGTACCTTGATCAGGTTTTTTCAACACCACATTCCTGCAGGCTTCTTGCTTCCAATGTGTTTAACTCCTAGTTTTATGCTTTTAGCAAACTCAAAATAATTACTTAAAGTAATTCCCTCAAGATAATTTTTCAATCTTTCTTATCAAAGCTTACTTCTAAGCCTGCAAGGCTTATGCTCTTTTCCATTCTCCTTACTTTGACACAAGTACTTTTTAAATAATGGTTTGGTTCTGGATTTGATTTTTCTTTTAACCTCCAGAAGCTCTTTATTCTTCTGTTCACCCACCCTTGGATTTATTTTTAAATAAAAAAAAATAAAGTTTTATTTTGGGAGGGTGTTCATTCCCTTAGAATGTTTTTACCAATGGCATACATGTGCCATTAGCACCAAGTACTAGAGTCCCTCATAACCTGCAAGCATTTTCTCTTTATGGACTCATTTTAAACTCCCACTAAATAGATTCCACATTTTTTCATAACTGCCTCTTTATAGAAGTTAAACACTATGTTGCATTTTCTTCTACTATATGGATGTAGATGTTCAGTTGCCAAAGTTCACCCTCATTTCTACAGAATCTGCTTTTAAAACAGCTACATCCTGAGCCAGGCCATTCCTGCACCATTCCTAAATGCACCGAATGTCACCATTGTCCCAGAAATCCTCACAGTGCAAATAACTATAATCATTGAGGAACTGGCTGCAGGTACAAGAATGCCAGCCAAAGATGTTATGTGTACAGGCTTTGGGTTTCTGTTTTCTTCAAATTCAATTATTACAGCTCATACCTTTTAGCAATAGGTACAAATGACAGAATGGGAGATGAGGAGCCACAGAAAGGAAGTAACGGGATACTCAGCCCAACCCCCAACTAACACAACTCTCCACAAACCAGAGAGAAATACCAGGTAAGGAGGTACCATAAAAACTTCCAAATTGCTAAAGGACAGGAAAGTACATAAATCATAAAATCATAGAATACTCTGGGTTAGAAGGGGTCTTTAAGGGTCATGTAGTCCAACCCTCCTGCAATAAGCAGGGACATCCTCAACTAGATCAGGTTGCTCAGAGCCCCGTCCAACCTGACCTTCAATGTTTCCAGGGATGAGGCATCTACCACCTCTCTGGGCAACCTGCTTCACTGTTTCACCAACCTCATCACAAGAGTTCTTCCCTATATCTAGTCTAAATCTCCCCCCTTTCAGTTTAAAGCCATTACCCCATGTCCTATTGCAACAGGCCCTGCTAAAATATCTGGCCCCATCTTTCCCATAGGCCCCCTTAAGTACTGCAATACATAAAGGCTGTATCATTGGAAATGTGACCTGTTCTTATACTCTTTCTCCTAAGCACTCATTGTTGGACGCAGAACGCTGGGCTGAGCGAATCTCTCATATAGCTGCTCTTGCTAAAGTGTCTGAGTCATCAAGAACTTGGAAAATTCACATGTAGACATTCATGCACACACGCCCCCAGCCACCATTCTTCACAAAAGTTACCTCTTCTAAATAAAATACTTAATGGAGACAAGACAATACAAGACAAAAAAAGGTCCTTGAGAAAATGGCAACCGTTTCTCTTTGTTATGCTTTTTATCATATGATGTGGACAGTGCAAAGTTTTATTGTGTCCTTACATTTTCATTTACTTGTAAGTGTTTGCGTTAGTTACAATAGTTGCAGTAGTTAATTATAGTTAGTTTGCACTATTACACAGGTTTTGAAGCAAAGTTTTATGTGTTTGGGGTTTTTTTTGGAAGGGAAGGTAAAGAAGGAAATCAAATACTGGCAACAAGATGTGTTTATTTCTGGACTCCAAGGGCATAATTTTTTTGAGTATGCCAGTGAGAGAGAATGAGAACTTCTACCAGAAGCAGCTGAAGAAGATGATGCAGAAACCACACTACTTTCTAAAGTTCTAAGAACCTCTTCAGAAGAACTTCCTGCCAGATGGTTTACTGCATCAGGTTAAATATTTTCTACTGGGCACTATCATGGCTTTTTCAATTCTTTCAAGTATCACCTGAAGGAGGAGAATTTTAAAAAGTAAACAAAAACCCACCCCAACCAAAAGCTACTCTCCAGGATCTTGTCTGCCTTCTAGACAAAGGGAAAACCAAATTTTGTCTGTGATGGTATAAATTCCATGCTAACAAGCTTCTTCAAAACCTGCTCAGTGGTACACAAAATACTGGAGCAGTAAACTAGTATAATTTGAAGCATGCTAGAGAAACTGTGTGGCGTAGCTATTGGAAATCATCTCTGTCAAACACTTCCATATGAAGCACAAAAAGTATCCTTTATTATTCAGTTTGGATGGCAGAAATCAATCATACAATTTGCACTGCAGTATTTGTCTGTGAACTGCCCACTCTTTTAAGTGGAATCACTGACAGAACTATAATGTATAAATCTGTGTGGCCTGCAAGCATAAATTATCTCATTATCCAGGACATCCTGATGGAATTTCAGGTAGTTTGCTTCAAATTTAATTGATTCTTGTAACTTCTAGATGGCAGAGACATTGTAAACACTTAAGAAAATGGTGCTTTTATTCGTCACTAATTTGGGGAGAACCTGCTTTGCTGGGCATAAGTAACCTATTAATGTACAGCACGCTGTAAAAGCGTTCACTTCAAAAGTATCAAACTCTACAGGCAGAGAAACAGCACCATCACCTCTATGAAGAAAATGAACGCACCACATTTCCGGCATGCGTGCAGGTTTCCATTACTTTGATAACATCTACCAGGACCACCTTACAACAGATTTTATTATTATTCAAGACAACCAGAATTCTCAAACAAAAGCAACATGCCTAGAGCACTGAGGCGTCATGCCCTCCCTGATATTTCTAATAATAAATTGTTTAATTAAAAAGCCATACACATGACACCTTACCTTTGATGCCATACGCAGGAACAGTGAGTTTTGATCCTCTGCTGTTCTCATCTTCTCATTTTTGACCAAATCCTTCAGGTTCATACTATCATCATCCTGAAAATACCTTACTCTTTCTTTATCTATATGAGTAGGGACCTGGAAACAAACATATTGAAAATAAATAGCTAGTGAGAAAGAACAACTATAAAATTCAGATCCTAATAATTTCAACAAGTTTAAAGAATCATGAATCAAGCTAAGCACATCTGATACACTTGGTCTTGCTGCTTCTTTTGACCTAAGGAAAAGAACATCTTCCCCTTTTTTCAGTTGCATCAGTATGTCTAAATAAAAATATAGCCTTTTCCCACAATCGCTATATCTTTTATATCCTTAAGCTATCAGAGCTACAACATTACCACTCAGGAAAGATGTACAGTAATTCACTGAAACAGTTAATCAGCTCACAAAACCCGAATATTTCAAAAAGTAATCTTTATTATTTACAGAAGCTTTTGAACATCAAGTCACAGACACTACTGAAACACAGCAATCACAGACACTACTGAAAACATGTATAAATGTGGTAACTCCGCTGGGGAATGCTGCCATCTTGGAGTACGCAACAGAGTTTGTCCTCTAGGGCAGGACTAAACTAAATCCTGAAGGAGCACAGGGAATGGTCTTTAACATAAAGGAAGATGGAATTTTCCAAAATGGAAACAACAGGAGGATGAGAACCAATTCTTCACCCTCTTGTGCCTTTCAGTCCTCCATAGCAGTGTCACAAACTGATCTGTCCTACTAATCAAGAACATACTCACTAGAAATATGACGTATTGTCATCTCTTACCCCTAGAAGAATGAAATATCAGTTTATTTACTGTTGCAAGCCAATATCCTAAGAATAAAACACTGCTCCAGCCTCCAAGCTTCTCACTGTTCCTCAAAGTACTTTGTTACAAAGATTAGGTCATAAGTTTTATTATCAGCAGTGGCAGTATTTTTGATCAGGAGAAAAGCAAAGGAAAATTAGTCCCTGAGACCCGAGTATCTCAGTAAAACTTGAAAAACTTACTTTTCCTTGAATGTGCATTTAAACAAGCCCTAAGTGATCCCTAGGGAAACGTAGTCTGAAAATAAACTTAATATATGCTTAATAAATATGTACTCTAACACTTCATTATAATCATCTTCCAAAAGGAACTTTTTAACTACCTATTGACATTCTGATAAGACACTCATATTAATTATGGCATCAGAAAAGTAAAACTACAAAATCATCTCAGAATTACACTTCTATATGCACATTTTTAAAACTTACCATCTGTCGCTTTCTCCGTCCTCCTTTGGGCTCCTGTGGTTCAGTTGGTGCGGTCACAGGCCATGCCCTTCCACTTTGATCTGTTCTGACAAGGACCACTTGTTCATCTTCTTGACGGCTTGAAGCCTGTGTCAGGTTTTAAGATATATTTTAAAACAGATGATACAGACAAAAACAAAATAAACACCTAATCCACACTAAATAAATGCCTAAAATCCTGCAGAGTAAATAACTGATTCTTTATGTTTTGCGTGTTCATTATAATTCAAAGCAGACAGTATTACTTTACACAAGGTATTCTTTTTCACATCCAAAAAGAACAGAATATTAAAAATACATTCAGCTAGTTAAGTGCAGAGTTAACAAATCCTTTCCAAAAAGAACCAAGTTTGTATTCTTGGTTCTTTCTCATAATGTGTCATCCCCAGAAGAAATACAATGCTTCCGAAGACTTAAATAGGTAATAATGAATTAATATACACCACCACCATTATAACGGTGTATTCCTGAAAACCACCTGAAAAGCTGCAGCATGTTACTGCTTCTGGGCTTTTTGTGGATTGGGAGTGTTGGGGGCTTTTATGTGTTTGAGGGTTTTTTTGTATTTTTTTTTCCTTTCAAAACTTGGCTAACAAACTAGCCAAAACATTAGCTATTGCTTTTCAACACATTTCATTAAATCACACTTTTGTTTCCTACACTGCACCTACCACCAGTACAGATCACTTTTATCACAATATAATACTGAAAATTTTTTAATCTTGATTCTAGGATATGCAGAATAGGAGATACAAACAGCTCAACACAAGTATCTCTCTCTCTGATGAAGAAGAAACAGATGAGTAGATGTACGTTGATTATTTAGGGCAAATTAAATTACAGACTGAGGCAGAAATTACTATGTTTAAATCATCTGTTTGTGTTTTGAAATATACAGATACAAAAACAAGCTTTTACCTGATATATGCCAAACAAGTCATTTGTCTTTGGATGGCAAACACATTCAGTCTCACATGAACTACACTTGTACTTAGTTACTGTTTCTACATACCAAAAGGAATTTGGGAATCATGAGGAGGGTAGCGTCTAAATCTGGCTAAACTAAGCTCCTGAGATGCTGGAGATGTGATGCGAGAGGCACACACAGGACAAGGCAACAAGGGAAGCTTTCCCGCATTTACCCTTCGTCCTCATGGTGGAATAGAGCCATCAGTTCAACTGCTGGAAGAGCAACACAGTAGGGCAAAAGCAATCCAGACTCGGAACGCATTGAGGACAAGTATTGGCACAAATGCTGAACAAACAGACCAGAAGTGTTGCTCTACTGAATTTTCTACTCGTAAATTTAAAAAAAAACCTAATCAGGGACATGGAAGTCACCAGCTGCCTTGGCTGCAGCAACCACAAGACAGTAAAGCTTAAGATGCTCAGGGAAGTGAGAAAGGCAAGTAACACAACAGAGGAAAAAAAAATGGATTATAGGAAAATGGACTTCAGCTTATTCAGGGATCTGCTTGGCTGGATCTCATGGGAGATGGTCATGAATGACAAAGGTGCCCAAGACAGCTGGTTGATCTTCAAGGACAACCTCCACAGAAGATGAGAAGGGTCCATTCGATCTGCTGTTTGGCTAAACATGGAACTTCTAACGAAGCTCAAAAACAAAAAGAAATCTTACAGAAGGTGGAACCTGAGACAAGTTACCCAGGAGGACCACAGAAGCACCTTCCAGGCATGCAGGGATAGAGTTAGGAAATCCACAGCTGAAGCTGAAACTAGCAAGAACCATCAACTTAAGGACCACTTAAGCAAACTGGAAATACGCTAGCTTATTGATCTAGGTGGGATGCACATGTTACATTGGACAAGAGGTCTCTCCCTATCACATCTGAAGAGTAGTGGTGATCGGTGGACGCCCCTGGAAAAAGGTAAATGTATACAGTCACCTTCGAAAAGATGAAGAAGAAACACCTGGGGAACAGGATGACCACCATCACCTCAGTCCCAAAAGTTACAGAACAAGTCCTCATGGAAGCCCCTTCCAAGCACAAGAACAGCAGCAAGGTGACTGGGAACAGCCAACATGGATTTGCAAATGGCAAATCATGCCTGCTAAATGTGCCCTCTGTGGTGCAATTACTGGTTCAGTGCACAAAGAAAGTACCAGGGAGGTTGTTTACCTTGAAGCTTGCAAGGTTTTCAATGCAGTCTCATAGTATTTTTGTTGTAAAACCGGAGGGATGTGTGGACTGCAAGACGGACGGGAAATTGTCTGGATTACCAGGCTGAAAGAGTAGCTGTCAATGCTTCAAAGCCTAACTGGCACTCCTTGAAGTTTGACTAGCACATTGTTACAGATGCCATTCCTCAGGGGCTGATCTCTATCAGCATAACTTAACTTCAACACCCTGGACAATGGAACAGAATGTGAAAATTTGCCGAGACACCAAGTAGGTGAAATGGGGACATGGTTGATAGACTTGAGGGTAGGGGTGCCATTCAGAGGGAACTCAACAACCTGAAAGAATAGGCTGACAGGAAGCTCAAACAAATGCTGTCTTGCACCTGGGGACAAACTCATGCATTGGCAAAGGTTGAAGAGAGACCAGAGGGCATCTCCAAAAAAAAGACTTGGGATCCTTGGTTGACAGCGTGTCAAAAAATGATTTTGTGAGCCAGCTAATCACATCATGAGCTCCGTTTTCCATCTCAAAGATTGTAGAAAGTAATGAGAATTCTAGAGGACTACCCTTAATCATGCACACGCAATTTATTACACCAATTTAGAAGAACTGCAAAAAAGTCATTTTCAAAAGATCCCATAAACTAGTAAGATTACAGAGGGAAATGGGCAACTGAAACAAGCTTAAAGCATTCATTCTCCCAAAACTGCTCTAGCTCTGGACAAAATACAGTAGAAAAACATTCTGAAATAGCTCTTATTTTTTTAATGATGTAAGTATGTAGCCTTGAAGCATGGTTGACTGAAATAATCAGTTTTGTCAAATACTAAAAAACGTATATAGAAAGTCATCATTTTCCCCTCCATAAAACTAAACAGAAATGAGTATCTTGTAAATGTATTTTCAGATTAATATCTTTTGTACTATCAGCTAGAAGTTTTTCAGCAATTTTCTACTCTATATTTTAATATTTAACATTGTTGCAGATATAAAACAGTCTTTAAGCAGACTTCCTGTGTTCTGTATACAGAACATAATACAACTGCTTATTTACAATGGATGTAGAGCTTTGCAAGTCTCCACATCGCCTTTGCTTTCCTTGAAATCAATAGATATCAGTATGAAATCTTTTATTCTTAGCAAAAACCAGTTTGCTTACTGTTATTATTGCAGTCAACAAGTGCTAACCTGTTCTCTTTAATGAGAAAAACAGCCCTAAATGCACATCTTACCAGCTATTTCACAATTTCTATTACCTGACAAAGCATGGAGACCTTTTTATGAACTATGAGCCAAAAAAAAAGATTATGTATTTTTTTTTCTTTAATATGCTTATCATAACTAGTGTAAGAGTTCAAAACTTCTAAACAGGACCTACCTGATCTAGAAATAGTGCAATCATTCAACTGAATCCTTTGTCTGACATACATCTTTTATTTAAACTGAATAAAGACCAATAGGAAACTAAACATAAAGGGTCATTTATGTTCACAAAGCACCATGTCCCAGGACCCAAACTAATAGAAGACAGGACCCAGAACTAGTCCTCTGGTTTGAGTTTTTTAAACTTTCATTTCACACTTGAAAGGCATATCATGACCAAAGAGGTATGACAAGACCCATGTCACAACTAGGTATACTATCGAAAAAAAAAGTGCATGTCCATTCTGCATGATGCTCCTAATATATTTCAGTCGAAGGAGAGAAGAGAAAAGAAAAAAACACCATCAAAAAACCCTACCAGCCATGACTGACAGTTCTTCTGAGATTATTTTACAAAGAGGAAAAACAGAACAGCTGTGAAGACATTAAATGCTGGATATCAGAAACAAAGAAGTTGACAGAGTGGTCCTTACCATTAGACACAGATACAGAAGGTTAATATGAAAACTGCTGGTAATGTTGACTTTTCCTTATCAGAACCCAAGAAGCAAGCTGCCAATTGCTGGTTTCAGTTCTGTCAGCCCGTGACAGGTGAATGGATAGTAAAATCACTATTACTCATACGAACACAGAGACCACCCCTCAGTTTCCCTGTACAATAGCAACATTTTGCTAGATACTGTACATCCTTATTACATCTCAATCTTCAGAACTGTAAGACCACAAGCAAACCCTTGTCTCAAAGAATTACCTACAAGTGAGGTCATCTTAGTTTGGCCAGAAAAGTGTAATCTTCAAACTCCTAGTCTACCTTTCAGCGCTTAAGAACTTATGGGCACCTAAGTTTTTATCAGTAGAGTTCTAGAGTCATATTAAGTTATGCCTCTGAGCATGCCCCAAACTGCTCCCATTTTGCCAGAGATGGATGGCTTAATATCTATTCCACATCCAAACCCAACTAGAATGCAAGGACTAAGCACCGTTATCCACAAGTTTTATCTCTGGTTGGCTTAGTTCACATCCAGTGCTCATTAACACTCTTGAGTTCATTAACAAGTGCTTTATAAATTATAAATACACCCTTTTATAAAAATATTCTGGAGGAAAATCATTCATTTGTGTGGGAGATTTAACTTCAATGCAGCTCAGAAAGATTACAAATCTATCTCCCATGACTTCTCTACCCACCAAGCAGAGCAAGGAGGAGAAGAGGCCTGGAATACCTGTACAGCAGGAGTGAAGAACAGAGATGGAGGACTCATTAAGCTAGACAGAATTTACCAGCACATATAAAAATGGAGCATTATCATACACCTCAGTGATGAAGGCACTCCCATGGATTCCAGTCCTTCAGACAAAATACAAAGGAGCAGAATGAATACATCCATTACCCAAGTGACTGCTTAACTACTTCATTACACTTCAGCTATTACAAACTCCATTTCTGGGTACTTACAGTTGCAGTTTAGACTATTGTTGCCAGCTCCCCCAGAGTAAAGCACGGGAATGCTAAGTGCTGTTCCATATCACTTCCTTTATGCACCCAGCCCTCAGTCTTCCCATACCTTCGTCTGCTCCCACCAACCACCTTCTCGTTTGGAATGGAAGTTATTGCCTTTTCTAGCTGACGGATGTCCGTTCAGATGATGGACGTCCTGTCAAGAGCCAGGTCAGCTCAGATCCCTCCAAAACAGGGACAGTAGCACATTCCCACTTCATAGGGGTGTCCTCAGACTTAAATAAAGAGCTATATATGTATACATGAACACACACGTATAAAAAAAAAAAGGCAGAAATTCTTCCCCCCAAAAATAAGTATTTAACTTTCTGAAAAGATTAAGAATAAAAATAATAATTTTAAAAACTTGAAAGCTTCTTGATTACACTAAAAAGATGTTTAGGTAAGTCAGTTGATAAAATTAGAGCAAATAACGGGGACATCACTAAAACTGGTGATATTAGGACAGCCTTTGTCAAATCTTATAAACAACTTTATTAATCTCAATTTGAAGCTATTTTCCACCAAACAACTGATGTCTGCTTTACATCTGCCACCCCTGCCTAATGAAAGCTTGCCCCAGAAACCCCAATAAAGTCTGAAAATTCTGTAGATATTGAAGTATGCTAGCTTAAATAGCTTAATTATATTTTTCCAAGAAAAATCACACAAAGGTAGAAGTTATGGACCAAAAAGCTGTCTAGGTAAGACAAAGTTCTCTCTTCTGTATCACCAAAGCCAAATCTCATTTTGCAAAGCAAACCAAGATGTCTAACACTGGTCTGGCCCCAATAATAATGATGATATTTTCAGAGAATATACATACGACACTACTTATTTCCAGCATCAGCCAGATACCTGCCTCAGCTGTTACTTTTTCACAAAATAAGGTGTTTTCTCTCTATTGGGAGGGGAAGAAGAGGTGATTCATTGCAACAGGAGAAAAAGGCCATGTGCCTCCACCCCACGCTTGCCACGTGTCAAAGGTCAAACCTGGCTAGAGAAAGAGACAACCAGGGTGCGGACAGGCTGTGTTTTCATCTCATCACTATGCTGTTCAGACAGGTCTGAGACCTAGTTATTGCTACAGCATTAAAAACGCGATTAATTTGAAAATACACAACAACAAAAAAATCAGCATTAGATGAGCAAAGACAAAGGACAACAGGTGGAAGAAAGAATAAAGCATGAGGGAAAAGCAGCAAGATGTACACCACACTTAAAATGGGATATAAATGGAGTATTCTGGATACAGTAACAAAGAGGTAACTGATGCAAGTTGCTAGGGCACTGGTCATTTCTTTCTGTGTGTAAAAAAAAAAAAAAAAAAAAAAAAAAACACAACGTGTATACATCTGTGAATATTGTAATGCTTAAACAACTTAAGACTTAGCAAGACTCAGTACTGTGACAGAGTAGAAAAAAATTTAAGAGTTGAAGGAGCTGGGGAAGGGAAAAATCAAAGAAAAAGCAACGTTTTAAAAACCAGAAGGACAGGGGGAAGTCTCCTAAGGAATACTTCACCTGACAACAAGAAACTCGCCCATCTGCAACATCTGGTTGAAATAAGCACAAAATTTTATTTGAAATGGTGGAAAAGACAAATACAGTCACAGGCTAAATATTTTAGACCTAACACAAGATATTCACATAGAGGAAAATCATAAAAAGAGCCGTACAAAAAGGTAGAAAGGAAACGGAATAATTTTAAAAATTTATCATAGAATGGTTTAGGTTGGAAGGGACCTTGAAGACCATCAAGTTCCAACCACCCTGCCACAGGAAGGGACACCTCCCACTAGACTAGGTTGCTCAAAGACACAGGAGATAGGGAAAGTAACGACAAAATTAACACCAACAGAACATATCATAGGAAACATCACAAATGCCATAGTTCTGTAAAGACCTGGATAACTCTACAAGTTTGTAAGCTGAAGACATAACTGCAGATGTTTTAGTGAAAACTCAAAAATCCAGAGCATTGCTAATTAGTCTGAAATGAAAGAGACCTTTGTAGAGGAAAAAAAAACACCTTGTCCCAAACCGACCAAACTCAAGTGGCCAAGCAGAGATACGGCAGCTCTCCCAAGAGGACCAGTCAAATCAACATGCAGAAGGGGCAGCAAGTAACAGGAGCTGAATGAGTGGAAGGACACACCCAACTGGGGATTTCACATAAACAGGACCCATCGGAAATGGTTATTTGTTAGATTATTCACTGAAAACTGTGAAGGGGCCTGCTGCCCCTACAGAGTCTCCAAAAAATGCTGACTTAAGGTGAATCAGGTCCCTCCTTCCCCACATCTTTGTGTTGCTGAGACAAGAAAAGGGATGGAAATTTTCCACAAGGAGCAGCTGCATCTTTTCCATTCCCAGTCTCTAAATTTTCCCCTCATTGCATACATGACTTTTCAAAAAGACAAATCACTAAAACCAATAGATATTACAACAGCAATCCTGCTTTGCTCAGCAACTGGACAAAATAGCAAACATCAGATTCACATGTCAACTTACAAGCACCTTATTCCTTCTTAAAACATCCATCCCCAGATTCAAGCATCTTGACTAAAATTTTTAAAATACAGACATTTTAAGAAGGATGCCATTGTTGAGCAGCCTATTATTTTCCCAAAATGAATAGAATTCACAAGGTGTTCTACATGTCAGAAAAACAGACTTTATGTGCCTTTGAAGACACACTCCGAAATGTTAGATCCTAACAACAGTTGCACTTTATTTTTTTCTTCTTGTTTCTGCATGCCAACACACTAACATACAGCCAGTATGGCTCTGAACCACGGAATGAGTTGGAATGGGGGCAGAAACTTCGTAAAATAAAGCTGCCTCTGTGCCCACTCAAATGTTTTTCCTTTCTCTTAATGTATCTGATAATCAAATTCTTCACTATGTTTCCATCTTCAGAAGGGTTAACGGTTTCACTTCAAATATTACACTCCCTGTAGGCTACTACCAAGCTTAAAACATCTGGCTGAAGACCTAGCAGAAATACAATACAGTAATCAAACACCTAAAACCCTATTATTTTTTTTTGCAAAAAGCCTTTTATAGACTAAGAGAAGAAAAATTAACAAATCTGCCCATAAATTATGAGTAACTTCTGACTTATGATTTTGGACATGCTTCTGGAATGCTTTTAAGTAAAAGTATCATGTTTGATACAGGTATCAATGGTTTATTTCCATGTTCAATGATCATCTACATAAACAGGCATATGTTTCCTTCCCACCATTTTACTGTTTAAAGGTGCTCTAGTTCTGCCTCAAAAATCACTTTCTCATCTTCCCGGTAAATGTCATCCCATGAGGTCCCTCAAAGCTGTCCATTTATTCCAGCAATAAGCAATTCACAACTGAATGTATCACTGGAACACTTCGTTATTTTAGCATGATATAAAACTCAGTAGCTGGCACCAAACACTAAACTGCTGTTAATCTGCTGGTTTAGAAACAGTCCTCTCCAGATATGACCGTTTCTATAGGTGAATGCTCTGATCTTGGAGATGCAGGATGGTTCACAAACCAAGTAAATTTAAGTATTGTGGAAAAAAAAACAAGCATTATACTAGAATATACACACAAGATGTATACCAGTATAAGCTGGCAGGTTTTGGGGGTTTTGCGAGGTGGTTCCCCCCATCATAATTTCAAAGAGTCCAGAGTCCTGGCAAGGCATAGGAGACTGAACACAATGTATTTAGGTTTAATATTCCAGAGAAAAGGAAAAGGCAAAAAATTATAGTAATATTTAGCTTTAGAAGACACAGTACAAAAAAGAAGCGGTCTGTCAAAGAGAAATTAAAAGGAGCAGATAAAAGGATAAAATAATTATGGACAGCATGAAGACTAATGTGAAGTCATGTCAGAGACTAAAACTAAATGCGTACTGTGAACCAAGATGAATCCAATGGATCAAATACACCAGGCATGATTATTTCGAAGATTAAAGATGTTATTAGAGGTAGAGACATCTTTCGGAAGTCAAAATCCTGTCTAAATAGAAGTGAATTAAAAACACAGCATAAATACAGAAAGTTAATTATTAACATAGAAAGGCAAGGTAAAAGTTGATTTTGAGGAGGATCTTACTAAAAATAAATACTAAAGCTATTTCAAAAGACATCAGAAGCAGAAAGCTTTCTGGCAGAAAAAAAAAGATGATCAAATCGTTATAGCAGTATCAGAAGATGACACTTGAATAATAAATTAATTATTTGCATTCTAAATATAAGATTTTCCTATTCCACATCCGTTTGGGACTTTAGTTTTTTACTAAAAAAAAAAAAAACCAAACCAACAACAGAATAGACTTTAGGAATCACCTTAATCATCTTTAAATTGAAACGTCAGTAAAAGGAGTTCTCAAGCAAGTTGCCATAAAGAGATGATTTTCACCAGAGGTCCCAAAAAGAATTCCAATACATGATGTCCCCATTCTTCAGTAGGCATTACATCACTTAAATAGGCCTCAGTACAAAAATAATGGAGAGTGGTAAGTAAAACATAAACCTGAGCTATATTATAAGCAGAAATGTTGGTGACAGTAATATAATAATTATTGGTTAATAATTATAATCAGATAAATATTATCTTTATTTAGAGAATTATAGTAAAATATAGGTTTAAAATATATATATTAAAGTACCTTTAAATATGATACATATTGAAAACAGAGAAAAGTTTCAGTCACCATCCCTGAATCTTGTGATGACTGCTACACAAACAATATAATTTACAGTCTGTAATGAACAAAGATAGTGTGTATTTACAGAATGAGAGGGGAATTGTTTGTTGCCATTAAATTAATGAACACAAATTTTTACTTCAGGCCAATTAAATATGCGAAGTACACAGTTGTTCTCACCAAACGTACAAACCGCTATACAGCAATTAACACCCAACTGAACAAAACAAAGCAGACAAGTCTGGTTTTGAAAGATAAATGCTTTAAATTAAATACATAAATAAATAAAATGCAGTTCTAAAAAAGATTTTTGAACAGAGATGATGTCTGTTCCATAATCCGGCAGGAGGAAATGGAAAAGCTTGGCCACCAGGTGCACAGCTTAATTTGGGGAACAGACACTGGAGTAGCTGAACAAAGGGAGTAAGCAGGCCAAGATTCTGAGATGGGATCTACTCTATTGGAACTGGTTTGCAATATTAATAGCTAAAGAGAATAAAATATATTTTAAGAGTCAGTATATTGTGGGATAGGGAGCAACAAGAGCTAGGAAAAACAAACATGTTTTTTTTAATTACTGAGTCAACAAAAAGCTGCATGCTGCATGGCCGAGAGCTGTCTGCAAATGTTTACCAAGAGCTACACTAAAGTGGTGCAAACACAGTGTAATGAAGGAATAACAAAGCTCAGCAACAGTCTTCAGCAAGGAACAAACCTCTGCAACCAAGTGCTACCTACGGACAAATTAGAGGCTGGACTAAGCATACAACCTGCTTCCTCTCTCTCACGGTCTATGGCCAATGGAAGTGCTTGGAATATAGTCTTATTCCTCTACTGGAAAAGTATGTACTTATAATATCAAATCACTGTCTAGCAGACTTCTAGCACTTCTCAGCATGCTGGACGTAGCTATTTTTTCCATCCACCGTCTCCTGTTCTCTTCCATTACTCTCTTTTCTCCCATTTCAGTTACCCTACCTACTGTTAGATTCTCAGGTTATATTTACATGACCACCACAGTTATTGGAAGGATGAGTCAATCCCGTTTAGAAAGAGCACTGTTGGCTATTTCTAAGGGCACATCTCATCACTGAGGAGTCATTGTAGTCACTACCTGGAGTCCCCATGTAACACAGGTTTCAAAGCATCTAAGCTCCCCTTCAGGCTCTGCCATTTGTTGTGAATAATGGAATCGTCAACTTCGAGGTAATGCTTACAAAATCAGTAGGTAGACCATTCTCCATAGCAAGACCAAGGTTTAGATCTCACAGTTAGATGAATTTTAACGGTCACAGGTCTGTAACATCAGTCCACTATATAAAACCTGTATCTTTGATGTGTGTTTCTTATAGCAGAAAAAAATAAGATTAAGAGAAACAGCAGCATAAGGAAGGGAAGCAAGAGCAAACTTCTACCTAGGTTAAAAATTTAGTATTTCAAGAGAGACTCAAAAACATAGTAATCAGCATCACTATTACAACTCCAAAAGGTATTAAGCTAATATAGAAATGGGATTAAAAAAAGGGTTTGTAAGATCAGAAAGTTGGTCTGCCATAACCAAGACCTTGTGCTTAACAGTGAGGAGAAGCATTAGAAAACCTAACGCATGCTGTCACACCGAAAAGAACTAGCCTACGTAACAGTATCTTCATCAGGTAGCGTGAAGTTTATGTATAAAGCAGGAGACTAAAAAATTTAAAAAAACAAACAAAAAAAAAAAAAAAAAAAAAAAAAAAAAACAACCAAACCATAGCTCCTATGTGAAAACATTAATTCTTAGAAAAGGATTAGGTACTTGGATAACTACTCATTGTTTGGTCTCCATCGTTTCTTTCCCCAAGTCAGTGAGTGACAGAGGTTAATAACATGTTACATAAAAAACTTGATTTTGTCTTATTGATATAAAATCGATTGTCCTTTAAATTCAAGAATTCTTTGTTCTCATATTACAAAAAAAAAGATATTCTAGCTAAACTGTTTATTACTCAGAATAAGTAACCTGACCTTCTTATTCATCTCCTCTTTATATTGAATGCGTCCAATCACCGCCGCATTCAAAAATCTTTCTGTTTGCTCTCAGTACTTATTTTCTTAAAGCATCTCTGACATAGAGCAATCAGAATAATATCTCATGAGTAGAATGAACACGCACACAAACCTCAAATCAAATTCAACAGGAGTCGTACTGCCAGCCTGTGGAAGTAAGATTGGAAATAGCAACGCGGAATTTCCAGCAGCTTGTAATTTGTCCAGTGATGTCCCTAGTAATGGGGAAAACTAAAGCAATTAAGTCTAACAACAATCATATTGGATGTCAGGAAGCCACGTAACCTTACAAATACAACTTTTTTTTTAAAGTCTAAAGATTCAGTTTGATATTTTAAATTGGTAGCTACACTTTGAAATGGTTAGTCACTTAACCATACCATCAATGAGCCACTGTAGGTATGGGATGTAAGAAAATTTTTAAAATGTAATGACTAGCTAGCTTGTTTCTATAGCAAGAACATATATACTCAGTCCATAAAAAAGAAAAGAATTGCAGCAGGATGGTTCTTAAGTCCACTAATGCCTGTTTCAGAAGTTCAGCATATCTGAATGAAAATAGCATTTACTTAACTAAATATAAAAATTTAGTAACAAGTAAATAAAAAAGTCCAGTAAAAATACTGCAAGAAGTTTCAAAAATGTTCAGGCCTCAATATTCTCTGTTTAGAAAAGAGATTTACCTCAGATCTGGTATATGAGGTATTTTCAGAGACTGTAGTATCAGAAAAGGTAATTTTATAAACTGAAAGCAACCAATAAACACAACCAAAAAACAGGCATATGAGGGAGCTTTGTTAGAAAGAGCAGCAGCCCAATCTGAAAAAATATTATTAAAGGAGGATATGTAGAAAAGGGTCTGGGGGCCGGGGGGAAGGACAATTAGGTGTTGCAGAACAAAGATTCAACTCTGCATCCTTTTAAGCTTCTTCTAGGTATATCCGTACCCTCAAGCCATTATCACTGTTGTTACTTTGGGAGACATCAGAAAAAAGCCAAAGACCTGAAAAAGCAATGAGCCTGTAACATCATCTTACCTAGAAGCAATTCCTCTGGGCTCGCAGGCAGAACAGAATGGGAAAGCCACTACTGACATCGGTATTGGCACAGCCATTCCAGCCACCGGTGGGGAGCCCCACACTCCACAGCCATCAGTGCAGTGCCCGTGAAGAACCTCTGCAAAAATACGCAAACCGTGCTGCTAGCTGAAAGGATCTCATTATCCAGATGTGCTGGCCAAAAGTCAAATGTCTTAATTCCTTTTAGAAGGATGGTTGCACGGTTTAATTGCTCCTGTTAAACAGCCTATTTCTAGAAAATATTTCTGCTTTATATGGGTAGCAATGGCTAATGAGACCTAACCTGTGGTCCCAACAGTCACCGTCTGATCAAATTCTCCTTTCAAAACCTCATTTTGAACACAACAATAGTGCTTCATTGCTTACACATACAAAATACAGTGTTAATTCATGGTGCACACTTTTATAATTTGTTTTACGTGTAAATTACTTGAAATCCAAAAAGGTGTAATACCATGTGTTTACTAAGGCTGTGTGAAGACCAAAAGAAGCATCAGTGAGGTTCTACCTTTTGATTTCAAATTGGAAGTATCTACTGCACCAGAAAGGCTTTCCAGGGATGTTTTTGCTTATGTTTTTTCTTGGTGTAGGGGTGTCAAATTTGTTAAGAAAAACAGAATTCACTGTGAGCAAACAGAGTGATAGCATAAACAGAGCAGCAAAAATACGCAGAAATTCTACTTAGTGTCAGGAGAAAAACAGAGCCAGAAAAACGCACCACCAACTGGAAGTGCTGCATGGCACTTAAAAAGGGCTTTTGCTTCCAGTGTCAAAGCATACTCCAGAGCTTTTCTATTATCAGGTTGAACTCTTAAAAAGTTTTATCTGCTCTGCCCTTTTATACCCGTTACATGTAATGAAACCAGAAGATATTTCATATCACTAAGTTGCTGATATAATTTCTCCAGTACTTTTTAATTGTGAAAACCAATTTCCTATAAATTACATTCAGAAAGTTAAGACAGTTTGTTCTAATACTTTTTTCCCCTTATAAATTATTGTGTAATCTCTTACTGACATCAACAAGAGTGTTCAGGAAATACACTCGCCAGAAACTGCATATTGCATATACCTACTATTTTTTAAAAGTATGCACTAATGATATTAAAGGTGCTCTGCAAAAGTATGCCCACTTTATTACTCCCTGTTCCAGCTAGAGTGTATTGGGTTTGCGTGGCAAGGTTTTGGTAGCAGGGGGATTACAGGGGCGGCTCCTGTCAGAAGCTGCTCAAAGCTTCCCCATGTCCGATAGACCCAATGCCAGCCGGCTCCAAGACGGACCCACCACTGGCCAAGGCTGAGCCCATCAGTGAAGGTGGCAACACCTCCGGGATAACATAGTTAAGAAGGGGAAAAATAAAAAACTGTGCAGCAGGAACCAGGAGAGAGAAGGGAGAGCAACAACTCTGCAGGCACCTAGGTCAATGAAGAAGGAGGGGGAGGAGGTGCTCCAGGTGCCGGTGCAGAGATTCCCCTCCAGCCCGTGGTGAAGACCATGGTGAGGCAGGCTGTCCCACCGCAGCCCATGGAGGTCCACGATGGAGCATATATCCACCTGCAGCCCGTGGAGGACCCCACGCCAAAGCAGGTGGATGCCCAAAGGAGACTGTGACCCCATGGGAAGCCTGTGCTGGAGCAGGGTCCCGGCAGGGCCTGTGGACCCATGGAGAGAGGAGCCCACACTGGAGCAGGTTTGCTGGCAGGACTTGTGACCCCATAGGGGACCCATGCTGGAGCAGTCTGTTCCTGAAGGACTGCACCCTGTGGAAGGGACCCACACTGGATCAGTTCATGAAGAACTGCAGCCCATGGGAAGGACTCATGTTGGAGAAGTTCATGGAAGACTCTGTCCCATGGGAAGGACCCAACACTGGAGCAGGGGAAGAGTGTGAGGAGTCCTCCCCCCGAGGAGGAGGAGCAGCAGAAACAACATGTGATGAACTGACCACAAACCCCATTCCCTGTCCCTCTGCGCTGCTTGGGGGGAGGAGGTAGAGAAAATCAGGAGTGAAGTTGAGCCTGGGAAGAAGGGAGAGGTGGGGGAACTTGTTTTAAGATTTGTTTTTATTTCTCATTATCCTACTCTGATTTGATTGATAATAATTTAAACTAGTTTTTCCCAAGTTGACTCTGTTTTACCTGTGACAGTAATTGCTGAGTGATCTCCCTGTCCCCATCTCAACTCACAAACCTTTTGTTATATTTCCTCTTCCCTGTCCAGCTGAGGAAGGGAGTCATAGAGCGGCTTTGGTGGGCACCTGGTACCCAGCCAGGGTCAACCCACCACACAGAGCTAGTCAACTCTTTGTATGGAAAACACAAACTTTGCTGAAGAAAGAATGGCACAGCCACCCTGCAGACAAGATTCAAGTGTGATGGAACAGCAGGAATTAGAAATTATGATGAGCTGAAAACATTTGAGAGTAAACAGGCCAAGAGCCACCTTTTGCTGTATCTCCACACCATCTGAAGTTCCAAATGAAATCACAGATTTTTACTGTGCATTTAGTGAGGCTCATTAATCCCCAGCATTCTAGCTTTTATACAAGTATCTCAGCTATATTTTCCTGTGAAGCAGTTTTAAGAGCGTTACTCTTACAGAGCCAACAGGTAGCCTATAAAAAGTTTTCTCCTTTAAAGCAGTATTATGTCAGTCAGATGTTTATTGTAAAGTTAAATACAATGCCTGCCAAAATTGAAAACTATTGTTCTACAGATATCTTCCACGCCCAAGAGGCTTCACAGAAGTACTACATACACTTCATTATAAACACTTTAGATTTTTTTTCTGGATTTTTCGCTATCTTGAGGAATATATATCTCTCTATGTATATCTTGTAGAACATATACATATTTATATATTTTTTGTGTGTGTATATATATCTCAATCACTGTTTTATTCCTCACACTTTAAATGTATTTACTAAATGAAGCATACTAGACTGAAGGCTGATGGACTTTATCATAGAGAATTAAGTTATTCAAATGAAGACTTTCTATGCTGAAATCATTCATGTTTTCCCGACAATTTCTCAAATGCATGGCAGAAAAGCCTGTATTTGTTTCTCTCTACTTTTTCAGATCTTCATTCTCTTGTTTTAAATACTGTATGATAGTACATCCTCTACCATGTTATTTTGCTTCAAGTACCACCTTCTACCTTTCATTCAATTTTGTATTGATTTTGTATTTTAAAGGCAATTCATCATTATTAAGAACTGTCTCTAGCAACTGCTCAGCAGAGACTACCTTCTGTTTCCTGCATACTGATGAAGTGCTACGGAACACAGTAACAGGCTTAGCGTTGAGAAAGTTTTTTCTTATAGGCCATACTTAGTTTGGAACTGACAACCATTTTAAAAGATGCATATACTTGTACTTCATACATCCACCACCATGAACTGTGTCCAGATTTAGCTGATTTGTATCATGTCAATATATTTCCTGATTAAAAAACACAAACACAATTAAGCTAGTCTGTAGCAACACAAAAACAAATTGTTCTTCATTTAACAGATTTGACTCTAATTCTTATGGAGGGACCATATTGATGGAACTATGATAAAAGATGGGGAAAAAAATCTGAAAAAAAAAAAATATCAAAAGGGCAAAGCACACAAATAATGGATGTCATACATCATAACAAACACTTTCTATGTGTGGATTAAAACATAAAAGCAGCTATACTGGATCAAACCAAAGCCCAGTGTGCCTTCTCCAGCAGTAGCCAAAAGTGAATGCCTAATGAAGAGTACAAAAAGAGAAGATGCCTCCAAGCATTTGCAACTCCGCAATTAAGAGCCAGACATCATTTCTGTACAATCCTCAAGGGATTAATTTTTCATGAACTTGTACAGTCTCTCCTTGAATCTACTTAAGCTTCCAATATCCACAACATCCTGGAGCAACCATTCGGTGAAGAATTACCTTTTCTCCATTTGTTTTCAATCTGCCTCTTGCTTATTTAACTTTTTACCTCTCAATTTTTGTACCAGAAAATAGAAAAATGAGGATCAAAATGTTTATTTAATGTTACTAATACAGGAAATAATCTGTGATGCACTTAAGAATATCAAATATTCACATATTTGGAGGTGCAAAGAGAAGAAATATTAATAATTCTACCTTTTATGTCCAATTATCTTCCTGTCTAGTCTGGTGTTCTGTTTCACAAAGCCTTGTTGAGGAGCTTTCCCAACTTAGAGCAGCCTGATACACAGCGGTGTCCTCTCACAGTCCTTCTGCTCACTGTACAGCAGAAAACTTGTCTCTTCTTAACTGCATATTCAGGCATTAAGCCTAAAAATAGCAATGCTTCTTAACTGTCCTAGCACAACTAACTAGAAAGATACTTAAGACAGCACACCAGTTCAGAGGCTATTAAAAAAAATTATGCTCTATTTAGGTTATGTGTGTGTGTATAATATATATTTGTATATATTTTATTTATTGATTGATAGATTAGATATTTTATCACAAAAATTAACAACATGAAAGAAGTAGGAAAAAGTGCAATTGAGAAATTTAATATTTAAGATGATGTAGAAAGGATGTAGGGGAAAAACATGTGGAAAAAATACTAAACAACTTCAGTGAACCAATATCCCCAAATATTAACCAATATATCCCCTAATATTTTTCCTGAAGTACCAAAAAAGCAAGATAATAGCTACTCATGCCTTCAAGAGGAATATATATAAAAACTAACCTCTTCAACCAGACAAGTTTTCTTGAAAAATTCGTATGTCAATTCAGGCAAAAGTATTCCATTTATAAAGCTACACAAAAGCTACAAACAATTTAAAAACAGCTCAACTAATAAATTTTCATCTTTTCTGCACTGTGGACACATGGAAGGCTTGCTAGCTAGTTGAAAACAAATCAAATGTTAGACAGGCAAGTCAGAGGGCTGGCAGTGCATAAAATAATGCTTCAATACTGCTGAAAAATGGTTTAAGGCAATGTTACTTCCCCTTCCCCTCCCCTGCCCAGTATCAAGAGAATCCAAACACGTTTTCACCTGTACTGAATTTTAATCTGGGATACCTTCATACACAGAAAACCTGTAACATTATTGGTTGTGGTTATTCATTTTATTTAATAGAAACATCACACTAACTACCAAAATCAAAGAAAAAAAAAATCAAACAAGAAAACTACAACAATCCTCTTCCCCAAGATAAATTTTGGTTATAATATTACCCAAGTGGCTTTACCCAGGACTTTTCTTCTTCAGTATCTTGTACAATTTTCTTGCTATTCTAGGTTCGGAAAGATGTATATATTCATGCTTTCTGGCTTCTTTCAGCTGGAAATGGAGTCTCCCAATCTGGAGACATTCAAAATCCGCCTGGACACTGTCCTGTGCAACCTGTTGTAGGTGACCCTGCTCTGGCGGGGGGGTTGGACTAGATGATCTCCAGAGGTCCCTTCCAACCCTGACTATTCTGTGATTCTGTGATTCTGTGAAATCTCTACTTGCAATGTCTAAATGCATTACAAACAGCATGTCTTAAAACCCTGGATAACTTTGGCCAAAAGGAAAACCAGTAGCAAAATGGTCTTACCAGGACCTTTATGCTTGGTGAAAGACATCAGCTGACACACATAAGGCATCAAACATCAGTATTTGAAAACTGTGCTTGAAAACTGTAATTTTGGGGTTGCTTGGGGTAGAATTCTTGTTTAAATCAAACAAACTGTAAAAGCTAGGTTTGCCTCTATTCTCACTTACGGTAAATCCTTAAATCCTGTGATTTAAGCTACCACTTCACAGTCCCTTCAGTCTGTAGTTTCCTGAATGAACCAGCACTGCTGTTAAAAGAATTGATCTTGTCCTCTGTACAAACCCCAGCCACCCCTGCACACCCCCTTATACCAGCACGAGTCTTCACTCAGTCACACAGTGAACTGAATTGGGAAATTGATCCATGTTCAATTAATCAAGAAGAAAAAAAAAAAAACAAACTTCCGAGGGAGATGCATTCAGAATTGCCTTCCCTGCTTCCTGATTTACCTCCCCAGTTCTCCCAACAGAAGTGAAAATAAGGCAAAGCCACATTTCAGGACCTTTCAGCATGACATTGGCCATTGCTGCTCCAAGGAACCAGAGACAGACCTGCCTGAAATGAAACGCTTCATGTTTATTATTGGTAGCAGAGGCAAAGCTATCAAACTTTGGGACCAATCGGACAACAATTTGGAAAACTGCTTCAGGTATCTTACTTGGAATACAGCTGGCTGAAGTGATTGCGGCTGTCACTTGGGTGGTCAACATTATAGAAAGACCGATTCATACATATCAAATACACTTCCACAAATAAGCTGCTCCTGTGTAACAAGAGGGTTTCTGAACATCTGGGTTGTTTATAGACACAGTGTGATACAGCTGGCCCCTGATACACAGGAGCACCCAAGACATTCTGCTTGCCTCCCAATAGTCCAAAATCAGTCTGAAGCCGTAAAACCGGTAAAACTAACCTGACAACTATCACAGGGACAGGACTTAGGACGGAGCGACTGTCAGCTTTGCTGGACTGCTCAAACTCAAAAGCCACATAATACAGGCTAGAAGTAGCCATGAAACAGGCTCAGGCAAGGCATATTCATAAAGACAAGACAGCAAGCCTCTACAATGTACAGGAAGACCTTCACGATCTCGAATGAAAACCCAAGTGACTTCAAGTAGACTTCAAGGTTTTCACTGTGGTTTGGGGAGTTTGCCCATTTGCTGCAAGCCCAAGACGTTGAGCAACTTTGCAGCAAGCTGTAAAGAGGCCGATACTGTTCCAGCATGATGCAGTTCAAGAATGAACCACTTGCAGAATTACAGACTCAGCCCTGTTGTATCTGTAAGGGACTATTTGCATTTGCAAACCATGGAAAGTCCAAAACAGCAGGACTGTCAACAAAGATCATTTCTGCAAGACAGATGGCCTTTAACATAAAAATAAGCATTCTGAGACGAACAGACCTAAAACCAAGCTCCTACATCTGGAATTATGTAAGAAGCCGATCGTGAGCTTCAGAGAAAGCCAACATGGAACTCACAAAGGTAGACATTTTGCACCCAAGATACTTCAGAGAACAAAGAGCCCTGTTTTTAAATCTCTCCAATCTTCCACAGAAGCTTATATCAATCACAACACTGAAGTGGTCAACGGGGGCTTAGTCAAGCTCCCACAGGAGAGGAAGAAAAATGGGGGCAGACTAGGAGTAGTCGCAACTTTTACTACCATGTTTAAAGGGAATGCAGGACAAGGAGTGGACATGCCCTGTAAGCCCCCAGACCCACCTTGAGTAAATATGCACACAAGAGTGCAAAACTGCATATGGGCAGGCACACAAAAGATAAAAGAAAAATCGTAACTATCTTAGAGCATATTTATGAATCGAAATGACTAGAGCCAATCCCTTTGAGGCTTTAGGACAGCAAGATGGTATCTCCAATCTAGCCAAGTCCATAATACGGCTTTCTGTTTCAGTAAGGCTCCTCCTGGACTACTCAGGCATTTTTCAGATGCCAGTCCAGAGGTAGATTAGGACCCATGTCAGGCCAGAAGCATGCAGACTATTTCTTCTTTGTCAGTTTATCCTTCTGAATCCCCAAACTCTTGCATCGCTGAGCTTGGTGTTTGTACATGTAGGGAGGAACATCCCTGTTGCAGAGCAGTCTATCACTCAGAAAAATCACAAGCTTTGAGATCAATTGCCCTCAGGATGAAGACAGCTAGAGAGGCCTCATGGTAAAAATGTTTTTTTCTTAATTATTTTTTCTTTCTGAAAATTGAAGTAGTATTCACATTTCGTACTTTGCAATGACTACATGCTGTTAGTTTTAAACGTCCTTTAATTAAAAATTAAGACAAAAATCAGACAACGGTTAAGACTAAGGCTGATCAAAATTATTATTCACAACTCCATTTTTAAGGAATAGGCCTTTATCAACATTTTTGAGGAGCACTCATAACATGCCCTCTACTTTACAATTTTAAAATATGAATTGATTTTTTTCCTGTGTAATTACACAACTCCAATCTGCTTTATTCAGCTTGTTTTGTATATACTCAAAAAACACACCTAAGAATTGCACTGCAATGAAGCAGAGTCTACCTACACAGAGCTTTTCTAATCTTAAATTCTTGTGAAATCAAGGACTTTACACTTTAACACGACTTTCACTATGCAGTCAGCAAGAAGCCACATTAAATTGCAGTTCAGTCTGTCTTCTAAAGACTGCAGAAATACCACTCAATGTATGAGGTCTCAGATGAAGCCTTTTTGAAAAAAAATATTAGTGGCTTTTCAAACTCAACTGACTTGCAGCTGAATTTTCACTGTGGAATTGGGGTCAAACTGGACAAGAAGATTAGTTTTTGCCTAAAAGTCTCCTCTCCACCATGAGGACAGAGTTCACAAATAAAGATGTTAACCCTGTGTCCCTGTAGCTGTATCAGAGTTGGTATGGAAAACGATTACTGTACATTTCTTGAATACCACCCTTCAAAAAGAACAACATTTGAAGTGTCAGCTTCTTCAGAAACATCAGAGTTACATAACTGCCAGCACCAAATCCTGGCAGCTAAGCAAGATGCAGATGACCCGCTTTGGTGCCTGTGTTAGTTACTGCAGAGCTTGAAAGGCAAGACAGCCTGGCTTCCAGATCTCAAGGTCCAGGCCTCCTGGGCAAACAGTCAGCACCATGATACATATCAATTTTTAATGGAAGATATATATCATTGCTGAGAAAATAGTACCAGTAAAAAAAAACCTGTGGAAGTTGCTGAAGTACAATGAAGAAAGTTTTGTTTACCACCAAAAAGTACAATTTAATTAGATGAGTTACTGTTCAGAAGTCACCCCTTGTAATTCTCCTAAGTACATTTCGTGTTCTCTACAATTCAGCTTCTACCTGTATTTTATCATTGCGTTAGCATAAAGAAAAGAAGAATATTTTCCCCTTACCTCTCTGCCAGACTTTGCTGGAATTTGCCCTTGAGTCTCCCTCAATTTGCGTGCGTTCTCAAGCTCTGCTTGAAGTTTTGAAGCTAACTCCTTCAAAGAAAGTGGTAGTACTCCATTAGTTTAATCATTTTAAAGTTTTAGAGACCTTTATATCACAATTAACTACGCATTCTATTTCTTCGTGTTTTGATTTTTTTTTTAAATTCCAGTGACACAAAAGACTAAAGAAAACATGTCAATATAGTCCACACAACTTTAACGGAGATCAAAGAAATTGTTCAGAACACAGGTATCTAAAGTATAGAAGCGTATATTGCCATAAAACCAACAGAAAAATTATGCTTAAACGTTATTCAATTATACTAATAAATGCTTTGTATAGTTAAGCATAGATGCTACTTTATCTATAGGAACCTAAATAAGGAAACCTGAACACATGAAGTGTATAACCTTTCCAGGTTATGGTACATATCGTTGTACTTATTTTTATATATATATACACACACATGCACACAATGGATTTAAGGAAGTATCTCTCAGACATTTTTGCTATGCAGTTTCACATCTCTCTACACCACATGTCCCAACTCTGGTACTTATGACCTTACTTTGGGTATTAAAATGAACCAGAAAGGGAAAATGACAACTGTTTACAGTCTTGTGCAAATTGTTTTTGATGCTCCTGCTCTCTCATCCATCTCTTTATTAAATAAATAGAAGTATTTTAGAATATCTTGGTTTACTAAGAATTGCCAGGTGACCATCTATCAACCTATAAGAAACACAACCATTTATACTCTGACCACTTTGCCAGTTTCATTGATTGGACTCCAGCAATCAAGCCTACAGGCGCTGCCCCAGAATTAAGTCATGTAATCAACACCAAGCAGCAAGTCAGTAACAAAAATAGATTCAGAATTCATTTGTCCCACATAGCCAACCTTGAGCTCTGGCCACCAGGACATGCTGTAGATTCAGAATTCATTTGTCCCACATGGCCAACCTTGAGCTCTGGCCACCAGGACATGCTGTTACACACTCATCTGTTCTGGTGTGGGGGGATGAACTAGTTTAAACAAGCTGCATTTTCAATCTGATCAGAGAAAGACCATGAAAAAATATTTAAAGAGCAACAAGGCAAAGATTATTTATTTTATTATTCATTCTGTGGTTTGGTTTTTTTAACTAGGCTAATTCAGAGTACATATGTAGAAAAATGTATATATAAAATTAACAGTAAAATTGTAATGCTGGATTCTGCTACATGATTTTTGGTCTAAACAATGGTAGAATAATAAAAGAATCACGCTCTCCTCACAGAACAGCTGTATCTTTTTATTCGAACTGTTCTTATTTGGTTACTGTCAGTCTGAAACGTCCAAAACTTTTATTTGGACAATGTTACTGAAGCTGAGCAGTACCAAAAAACAGTTTTAAAATTTTTGTTCCCCTCCATGAAAGTCCTTGGAAAACATTCCCCTGCCTAGTACTTTATAGCAACTAGCGTACAGACAGCTTCAATCATTTTCCCCTGGAGGAAAATGTCTTAAAATAGTATCTTAAGTGACTAGCACTAGTCCCTCACAAGCTTATCATATAATTGCATTCATAAACATGTTTTTTCTTCACTAATGTATTTTTTTCTATATTAACTAGGAAAACTGTAGATTAAAACATGGAGGAATCTATTTAAATCATTAACACTCCTGTCTCAGTAGAAAATACACTGCTTGAAGTAACTTTTAATTCACTTTTGAAGTCAGTAAGATTTCAAATGGACAGGATTTCTAGAAAAGGTGCATTTGTTCAAATTTTGTAAGGCTACATACACATACCTGCATCTGTGCAAAAAGAATCCATAACATATAATCAGTTTGAAAATAAATGGACATTTTCTCCTATCAAAATTTAAATTATGTGATAGGGGCTTTGACAAAGACCATGTTCTAATCCAGCAATAAAGTCATACTCTAAACATCCTAAAACTTCTCACAAATCAAAGAATCAGTGGGTCTCAGGAAATATTAATTTGGCACTTGAAGTCATTATTTATTAATTCTTAGTGATGTAGGTTTTGGTGCAAATATGTCACAAGAGGCAAGGTAAACAAATGCATTAAACATTAATCTTTAAAAAAAAAAAAAATCAGAGGCCTATGGTGATAGGATTCACTTCTAAAAAATGTTATTTTAGTATATCCCTCAAAAAAATTCAGCAATACTTCCTTAAGAGCAGCTGTTCAGAGCAAGGCCTTGTCAAACATAGCTTAAAAACTAACAGACTATGACCTTGTTATAATTGAGACTTCCAGGCAGTATTACTGAATGCAGTTAAGTCACTATAGCCATATATAATGTAATTTAAAAAAAAAAAAAAAGTACTTCCATACTTCAGAGTGCTCCAAAAGAATGAAGATCTTGATCCTTCAGGTTGCTGTCTGAAACAAGCCTCTTAAAACAACGTTAACGCTATTTATCTCAGCTCCATGGACCCAGTCTCAGTCAGGGCACACATTTTGCAGAGCTGACCACAAAGCAGTCCGCAGTTGTTCTTACTGCACAGTTGGATGCAATGGCCTATGCAGTTCCTTTCAGTTTTATATTTCCATATCATAATCTATTAAGTTACACTTATACAGCAGAGCTATGGACCGTAAGCATATACTTGTGACAAAGCTGATGAAAAAACAAAAGCTCCAGACTCTACCTTGTAACATAGAGTGGAAGCTTTGTAGTTTTCACCTGTTCCCTGCTTAATAAAAACACAGTAAAACCTATGAAAAAGGCAGAAGTGGTTTGGGATATGCTGCCCAGCGTACAAAGCCTGGGCACCTGAATCCGCTATTCTAGTCTATGAACCATTGCGTTTAAAGCAGAAGTTACAGTAAAAGCAGTATCTTTAAATCCTACCTGATCAAATTTTGCAACTTTACTTACTTGAATCAATACCTTTTTTTTGTCTTTTTAAACAACTAAATCCCTGTGAGTATTAAAGAAAAATTGCAGTAAATCATGACAATTCTTCAAGAACATTACCATGTCTCCCATGAGTTCTGCTTTCACAATCCTCGCTCCCAGCCTGTTCATCTCCTCTTCACTAAGGACCCGAGGTGGCTCATCCTTTGCTGTATGCCTGTAAAACACCAGCAGCACTAAACCCATAGAAAAACAATGCAGTATTCACCTGTGTAATTAAGTGTTATATGCCTACTATACTGCTACATATGCTCCCGTTGTCAAAATAATTGATAACAACATATTATAAAAATATATTTGCAGTCAGAAGTTGCCAAGGACTCTGAAACCTAAAAGCTTAAATAGAATTTTTATGAGCTATGTTTCCTTTTACTTTTGAGATCAATTAAAATGAAAAGCGTTATCTATGAACACCTTCTCAGCATGAAAAAGAGTTAAGAGCCAGAAGCAGGTACAAGCAGACAAAAAGCAAGGAAAAGAAGAGCATAAGAGTAATTTTAACCCAGTCTGTAACTGTCCTTTCTGGCTTTGTTCATGCTTTTACTTCTTGGCTCCAGCAAAATCATCCATTTCCCAGTTGTTCTCCTGTCCACCAAGTGGCCTTCCATTTCTGAAAACTACTTATATGTCCATACTTATCCGCTCACAGTATAATCTTTGTTTCTAAAGACATTATGGCTGATATGGTAGAGTTTCCATGGAAAATTAACTGGGACCATTTTAAAAATATGAAGTCTCTCTAAAGAAGCTATAGCTAGTAATAAATAATATTGTATCTTAATTTTAATATTAAAAGGTGGGTGTATGAATTCTTATAATAAATAAGGTCTCTAATAATTATTGCAAAGACGTATCAGACAAGTTTGGCTCTTTTTCTCTAACCCTAGGGAAGACTAAAACCAAATAACTCTAAAAGTAAAATACCTAACACAAAACAGACATAAGAATATGGTTATAATATTGGTCCCCGCTATTAAAAGACAGCAAGAGAGAGGATTCCCTCACTACTCAATATGGGTAAACCTTGTAGGATTTGAAGAATGGGAGAACTTTGAAGATGGTGTCATCTTTAACTGCCAGATCTCCCCAGCCCTGAGAAAATTACCAAAACTACTTTTGTCTGTTTTAAAGATGTCCAATGCAAAACCCAAAAACTCAGCAGAAACATTTACATTAACTTCACCAGAAAGAGAACCTTCAAAGATTAAGTTCTTACTTCTCCTTAACCTGTATTTTTCAAAACAAGACAGACTATTTCAGTAAAGGGAGCAAGAGATGTTTATTACTTCATGCATGCTTTTTTTAAGCAGTGTTAGCACTTTAATCATCGTCTGAACTTTTTGAGACTAGAGACACTGTTTTGTTTTGCTTTTTATCTTGTCTCAAATTAAACTCTGAAGCAGTCACATTACTAAGTGTGATTTTCAGCAAACGCTAGCTGGATGGCTTTTTCCTCTGGGGAGATCGCTGGGACACCCAATCAGCACTTGTAATTAACCTCTGTCATAACTGTCCAAACCACTTTGATTTATAGGCTGAAAAAACCCTCTCTGTTTTAGAAGGGATAAAACTTAAAAGGTACATTGTCAGCGTGAGAGATGAGGAACCAAACCAGCAACACCTATTAATCCAAGCCTTCGCATCAATGAAGATTTACTTTTTGTGACTGACTAAACACCACTGGAAGAGTCCATGTATTACAAGACTTGAAACTTCAGGAAGAAGAAGAAAGTAGCAGCACGTAAATTATTCCCAACATACACCATATATCCAAAACTGAAATGTTCCAAAAGTCAGAATTTTCTACAAAATTCTACAAAAAAAAGCAGTTCCCACTGAAGGACATACCCTACCTCACGCAGAAGCTTAGGAATCAAGAGTCAGCTTAGAAGAGCTTGGAAATAAATAAGTCAACAAGCAGAGGCTATATGGTTTTCCAGGCCTAAGTAATCTACACTTTACTAATAAATCAGCTCAGTAATTGTATTGGCTAATAAATAGAATTAAAATATCAAAAGAAGATGCACAATCAGGTTTAACAGCACTAAAACAGAAAATACATGCAAAAGAAAGTATCAGCTAAATAGTTTCTAAGCGTAGTTCTCTTCTGTGAGGAAAGGAACTATCTTTTCTATCATAATAATTGAATTCTTTGAACTTGAATAAGCAAAACACTTCCGTACACAATCTAGTTTCCCAAAATTTGCAGCTCTTTCCAATTACAATTAGCCTTGCACATGTGATAACTAAAAGCTGAAAGGTACAGGTTTTGTACTTGCAATAAAATAAAAAAAAGAATCTACATCATTCCATTATTTAACAAAAAAAAAAAAAAACAAAAAAAAAAAATGAGACTGTAAAAGACTAGTTGCTTCTTTTCAGATGACAATGCAATGATATCACTAACTTCTACTCAGTAATTACATGCTCTGCTAGGTCTGGCTGTGATGGAGTTTATGATCTTCACAGCAGCTCTCATGGTGCTGTGCTTTGGCTTAACTGGTGACTCCAACAGTGCTGGGAACACACCAGTGCTTTGGCTGCTGCTGAATAGTACTTACACTGCCTCAAGGCGTTCACCACTTCTCCCTCTGCAACCCCAGCACACAGGCTGGGGTGGGCAAAAGGCTGGGAGGGGACAAGGCCAGGGCAGCCAAGCCAAACTGGCCCAAGGACTCTTCCATGCCACATAGCGCCATGCTGAGCCATAAAAGTTGGGGGGGGGCGGGTAGTCTTTCCAACGCAGCTGCTGCTCAGAGACTGGCTGGGCATCAGTCTGCCCGTTGGGAGGTGGTGAGTGACTGACTGCCTTCGCGTCACTTGTTTTTCCCTCTTTCCTTCACTTGTTAAAGTGTCTGTATCTGATCCACGAGGCTTTCTCCCTTTTGCTCTTCTGATTCCCTCTGCAGGAGGGGGAATGAGCGAGCAGCTGGGTACACGCTTAGTTGCTTGCTGGGGTCAACCCAACCCATACAAAGCAACACCCAGCTCCACAGCTACCTGCCCTGATCCCCTCCAGTAAATAAATAAATAAATAAATAAATAAATTCATTAAATGAGAACAAGGCCCAGGGTCTTCACATGGTCTCTCTTACTCAATCTGCATTTTGGACAATCACTAAAACTCTTCTATTGTAAGTAGTTCACTACAGTTAAATAAAGTTTACTGGATGTCAGAAGTCCTATTTGCCATCAGCTGTAGGACACAGCTGTTAGATCTTGCTTCCTCCTTCTGGAAGTCATGGAGAAGAAAACTGACAACAAAGGCAGACTTACTAAAAGATTATATGTCATTTAGACAGTTTATTTGCTGCTAATCAGTGAAGTATTTGGTCTTTTTTTAAAAAATGCATGATATTTAAGATGACTCTAACCACGCATAATCGTGCCTTTTTATATGCGCAAAAAAGAAGCTTCTTAACAGGGTGGGCTTTTTCCAGACATACAGTATTGAATGCATATTTTCATTTTCACGGTGTCTGTGCCTGAACTGCAGTACAGATGCAGTCTCCCATCTCACCGCAGCATCCCTCCTTACGTGAATACCTACATTGCCTTATGCACTACCCAAGGCATGCAGAAAACAACTCAATTGTGCAGACCTTGTACCTGAACAAAGTCATGAACAACCCAGGACTCAAGAGCTGAGGAAGCCTCATAGGCTCCAGCCCAGACACACCATGAATCATTCTAATCAGAAGTTTACAAAGTGCATTTAAGTGGTAAACCCCAGGCACTTCAGGGCAATAACTAGTTGGGCAATATCAAGAAAAAGAGATGATCACTAAATTCAAATGTCTAATAAGGTCTTATACATCACAGGTTTAATGCTACAAGATCTTTTTTTCACAGTAACTAAAATAACTATAAATATGTATTTCTCATTTTCCAGCAAAGTAACGGGTAGGTAAATACTAAAATAAACAATAAAACAAGTCACAACAAACACTTATAAGTGGGACTTTCCATAGTGCATACAAACTATTTGTGCCAGAATCAGAAACTACTCCTGCCACGATGTATATTCAAACTCAGGCTTTTTTTTAAAAGATTATAAATAAATACATTAGATTAAGTGAACATCATGCAAACAGTTTATCTTTCTCCTATCAAAGAAAACGTAAATTTCATTGGCTCCTATTAAAGTAGAAAATATAGCAAGTAAAATCTGGAAAAAATACTCAACCTTTACAATATAAAGAATTGCAGAGACTAAGCTGCCTGTTTCTGGTTAGTCATGCAGTAATCATTTAATATACAATTTTTCTTTGCAAATACACAGTGAGGTATCTGCAAGTACTACACATAGGAACAGTTATAAATAAAATACATACTTTTAAGGTATCGTCTTGTTATTAGAGTCCAACAATTAAAAGTAAATTCATAACTCTGCCATAAGAAGATTTTCTGCAAATAACTGATATAAACATATAAGAAAGAAGGAATTACACTTGATCGTATTTCATGAAATGCTGTTTTCAGTTAAATTATATCATCCTTCTTACATACTCTGCCCAAGAATATTTACTTGTCCAGCTTTCCCAAGCAATTAAATAACACCATCCTCACTCTAAAATACTTCTGCACCTGCCTACTTATTATTAGGAAGATCTGAAGGAAAGCATTCACAGTGATAACCACGCTACTCACATCACCAGAAGAACCAGCAAGCTGGTAATACTGGAGAACAAGTGGCCTTGAGTAGAGCAAAAGCTCAGTTGTCTACAACTTACTTTTCTGACCACCTCTCCTTACTACTCTCCATTGTCTTTCACTAAAGCTAATCAGGCAAATTGAATTCCTACCACATATTAGTTTGCATTTCCCTTCCCACTCCTATTCATCTTCCCTCTTTTCCACAGAAAATGCATTTTTCCAATCAATATCTTTACTATTTTTCATATGCTACTACTTCAGCATATGAGTTCATCTCACAGGTGGCAAACCTATCCCTGCTGTATTAATTATTTCAGGGTTTAGGCAGCATTTTCTAAAATTATAAGTTTGTCTTTTATAAATCCAGTAACAGTTAAGATATTGTTTTGCAGGCTTTTTACCTACAAGGCCAGTTTTACTGCAGTGTAAATTAACGTTAGATAGAAGCAGAAAATCATCTACTATTAGGAATTCTCAAACATGCTGAGGAGACAGGACAAGCAGGGGGCGTTCATTACTTCTGCAGTGGGCCGCTGTGGTGGCCCCTAGCTGGGAGCCTAGCCTCCTCCTAACTACGGAGATCTGATATGATCACATCTAATACCGTCACAAATAAGATAGAGTTTCCAGTATAGTTTTCCATGAAAAATACAGCAAATAAAAGACAAGTAAAGATGTTTGTAAAATACCTAGAACACGATGTTTTACTGTCAAATAACATTTGTTTCTTCTCAGGGATATCGCTTGGGTACTCCTGTCGTGACTTCTCTTTTTCATCACTTGGAGATCTTTCCCAACTATTGTCATCATTTTGTTCCTGAGTACCTGATGATTTTTGATCAGACATTAATTTCTCATTGTTATCTTCTGTCTGCATTTTGGTCCCCAGTGCAGTATCCTCACTAGGTTTTTGGAAACGGCTGCTCAAAGAGGTATGAGCCGATAGTTTGGAAGAGGACTGCTGTGACTTGTAGTCTCTAGATACACTGTGAGATGATAAATCATCTTCAGAGGGTTTCAGAAATTTGTGTTTCATGTTGCTTAGAGATGAACTCTTTTCCTGACTTCGTTTTTCATCACAGTGTTTTTCTGCTTTGGAGCTGTAGCCTCTCAATACTGAGTCTTTGCTACTGTGTCCATGTTCTTGGTCTTCTCTTGACATATCTCTTTTGTAACCTTTGTCTTCTTGCGCCCATCCCTTGCCGTACTTCTCCCTAGTATAGTCCCCAAACATGCTTCTGTTTCTATCATGTTCGTCTCGTGTGTCCTTTTTCATACGCTGTTCTTTTGTCTCTTTCTCACTTTCAGAATAGTCAGTTTTCTTCCATCTTCCACTTCTACAATAATTTTCCTTTCTGGATGCAACTTTTTCAGCTTCTTCTAATCGTGACTGAAATACCTCCATTGACTACAAGAAAGAATAAAAAAAAGTCATACTGCTTTTAAGATCATGGGGTATTGTGAAGCTCCCTACAAAGTATTACAAGAAAGGCACCATTCTGTGAAAATGAGTCACTGTGCAAAGGGCAAGGCATGAGCCATGGAGTGGAAAGGAAGACCAGTACGAAAAAGGGAACTTATAGCCTCATGTCTAACATGCTCTGTTGAGAAGGCTTTCTCTTGGACTATTTCTAACTTTCATCCCGTGGCTCTAAAGTAAAGTGCTAAAGCACTCCTGGGAACTGGGACCAGAGCCCCAAAATTGTCTCCTCCTGGCAACCGGGAGATTAGGGGCTTGAGCTAGGGAGAAAGGCTTCCTCTTTCTCACTCATGAACTTTGCTTTTATGCTTACCAGATGCTGAACTTCTATAGAACCACTGGATGTTCCCACTAAAACATTTTACAGTCTCGTTAAACTCTTAAAAACGCAGGAGAGTGGGTTCAAAATCTTTAGCTTGAAACAGGTTTTCAACCCCTGTCTCAGGCTTTCTGGACAAATACTCTATCCGTTAGGCAATTACGCAAAACATGGGCTGTTCCTCTTCTCTCTTTCAAGCTGAATTAAAAGCCACTAATTACTTCCCCCCTCAAAAAAAAAAAACATTACATACTGAAGCAAATCAGGCAGGGATCTCTTTCAATCACTATCCCGTACTTCAGCAGCCAGAGTGGTTCACGCTGTTTTAACTCTAGTTTCTTGAGAAAGATTCTTAAAAATAATATTATTTACAATCATTGGCATTGAATAATTTCTAGCAGTGCTGACCATGTTGTTTTATCATTCAGGAGTGACTACAATTCAGTTCAAAGACAACAGCATGAAGTCATACTGTCTTATCCAAGGTTTCCACAACCAAACCAACCTAATCAAAAAAACCCACAGAAAACTCAAAAGTAACACTATGGCCAATATTTAACATCCCAGAACTTTGACCAATGCTTTTCAAAACAATAATATAATAGGTAGGGGGGACAGCCTTTAAAGAGCTAATATTGTTATGGCAGACTGTTTTATTAAAAATAAATTTTTAAGACTTTTAAAGCCTTCAGAAGCAAGCAGCTTTCTCAATATATCTGGACTGAGCAGATCACAAGTGGCCAGAAGATTCACATTTGGTAAAATCTGACACAGCTCTCCAAATCATCTTGGCATTATTATTATCCACAACATGCATTATTATCCACTACGTGCAGGAGAACAAAATATATCTTCTAGTACACATTATAATTTTGGGAGCACTCAGGTATTTTGTAACTGGGATCATTTGAACCTCCTGATGTACAAGATAAGTATTTTAAATTTGCTATAGGATCCCGTATATTAGAAAATATTTAACAAAAAAGACATAAAGGCTGGGCAGCTTGAAACTTTTCATCACTTCAGAAGCTTCAGAGGCTGTTTTTTTCCTGCTTCTTCCCTTATGTCTTACACTACACATTAAGTATTTGTGCCTTTACATGAAAGTAGCCTTTTCCAAGCATCTATTAGTATTAAAAAAATTTAATTGAAGATACTTACCCCATATCTCTCAGCTACAATTTCCTCAAAATTTCGTTTCTCTCTCTCAGCCTGCTCCTTCATTCTTTGGTATGATTTTCGTAACCAACTTAATCCAGCATCTTCTACCACCATAACTAAATTAGAAAACAATGAGAGGTCATAATTTTATATTTCAGTAGTTATTCCTATTTAACATTACTCTGTATGTGACATTAAACCTTCACCTAAACTTAATGTAAAAATTGAAGAGGCGCAAAAGAAAAATAGAAAGAATATAATAATACAATTACATGTTTTTACAAGTTAATGATGGATATACCTCAGTAATACCACTGATTTAATTTAAGCTTCTCCATTTTATCATAGAACACAACAAGCAGTTTCCAAGACAGGAGTGCATATGAGAAGCTGTGGGGTCTTTTTCTGAAATTAAAGAACCTTCTTATTGTTTCCACTTTTTGTGTCCATTCTTTAGTATACTCCATACATACAAACAAGTGCATTCCCCTTCTCAGAAAATTAATGAGTAACCTATTGCTTTCCATTTGAGAAGCTACCAGAGGTCTTAACATTCAGGACACATACTTACTGATTCCTGTCACCTCTTACAGATTGCTAATCTCTGTGACCCCTGAAAGTGGGCATGAGGCTAATGGTTTGCAGGACAGACTGTCCACAGGGAAAGGCTCCCAAACAGAAAAGCCAGGGACCCTACCATTCCCTGCTGACAGAATACAAGAACCCTTCTTATCACATAATAAACGTTTCATGACATTATGAAAAACATTTTTCTAACGGCTCTTGCTGGAAATAGGCAGGATAACCCTGGGGTAAGGAAAGAAGTGAAAAGGTTACAGAAATAATATTTTTCACAAACTGCATCTGTAATGTACTTCATCTTAATGTGACTCAGACTTCTGTGGTTGAATATTTTAAAACTATAATTTGTGTAATGGAATGAAAGGAACCAAATGAGATGACAACAATTTATCTTGTCTTGGTTAAATCATGCTTTCCTTTAATTAGTTCAAAATAGAGAATTTCTGTAAAGATATTGAAGGTCAAACCACTCAAGATTAAAAACCAGTGAAGAAAAATTTTGCAAAACAACATACCATGATATTAACCCAATATTCACTACTGAATTTTCATCCAAATTTTACTTTATTGTATGTTATTCATAATCCCCTTACATCAACATTAGCAGTAACTTGTTAGCAACACAGAGACCAGAGACAGAAATTTAAGATTACTACTAAAAGTTGCTGTTTACCTTTCTTAACTGAAGCTGCTTCATCCTTTTCTGGTGGCAAACCTGTACCACCATCTTTCCAATAGGGATTGAGTTCTCTCTCAGACAGCAAGGCCTAAAACAGAAATAATTTTAATGTGTGCATAGCATATGGTTTGTATTTTCTAGAATATTTGAAAAATTTTCTCAGACTTGCGTGGGAATAGAACATCTTACTCATAACTTGCACTATCTAAAGACAGGTAGAAGTAAAATAACTCTCCATCCCAAATCAAAGCTCTCAAACATGTACTTAGTTGGCACCGCTATTACACAGAAGCAGTTTTACTGTTTGACTTCATTGCCAGTGTAGCAGTAACACGCACTTGCACCTAAAGAACTGCTGTTATGGGGGCTCTTAGTTTTACCTCCAGATACTGCTTTTCACCCTCAAACCAGATCACTTATTGTGATTCTGCCAACTGACTTCTCTGCAAGAAGGCAAGGAAGTCCACTGGGGAAAAGGGCTGATTAGGCATTCCAGCACTGACAAAATTTTGAAATGTTACATCGTCAGCTCATCACCACCACTGGCATGCTGCATGCATCTATTGTACACATTGTTTTGGGCATTGAAAAAGGACAGACATTCTGGTGTATAGAACACAAAAGTATAAACTTGCATGGAGAGAAAGCGGTTGGGTGGGAGAGTCTGTAAAAATCATATTCTTCTAGGATCAAGAACACATATAAATTGTCATTAACCATATAATACATGCTGACATTCTGGTGATTTTAAGATCTCCACATTAAATGGTCCTTCAACAGTTCAGAAAAAATGTTCAGCAAAATATTAAGTGGGGGGGGAAGATTAATTCCTTCTCAAAACACAATAATCAAGCACCGCACACTACACAAGAACAGCACTGCAGGTCAATCTGGTTCCTAGCCACAACACAACTAACTGGAAAATCCGACAGCAACAAATGGCCCAATGTGAGATGTGAGGAGAAGTAAATATTAGATAGTGATTGGCAACTATGTTTTCAGATCAGACTACATTGCATTTAACGAGATGAATGAATAAATGAAGTAGCCAGCAACTGTATGTAAACAGAACCAATTTAATGACAGCAACCCCTTCCCCAGCCAGACTCTGATCCACCCATGTGTTCATGCACAACTGTGGCATAAAAGGCACAACTGCTTTGAATTTTCTTCAGGAAAAAAAACAAGCTTCCGCACCCTACACTTTAACACAGAAACTTATGAAAGGTTTTATCACACAAAACAATGGTGCTCCTTTGACATACACCGAGGGGAAGAAGGCCAGACTGTCATTAAGTAAAACATCTCAGAAGGACTTCAAATATTACAGAATTTAGGACTAACAAAACTGACTTTCTCCTTACCTAGAAGACAGTTTAAAGGCTTTTCTCCACAAGGTAAGCCTGCTGTATGAACACTTCCCATCCCAAAGAGAACAAATAACTGATCAATTTAATTAAAATCACTATCACACAACGTATTGCGCATTAGTTTAAAACTATACAGAGACTCATGTATTTGAACCAATTTATTTGTTCATTCATTGCACAAAATTTAGTAAGGTGCAGAAAAAAGTTAATACATTAATTCCTCCTACCTGCTCAATTTCTTGAGCTTTCTGTCGTTCCAATATTTTTTCTTTGTGTCTTTCACCTTTGACAGCTGCTACTGACGTGGTTTTCAATGACATGAAGTCTAAATTCATCCATTCTTCTCTCTTTAAAATAAACACAAAGAATCAGTGTTCATCCTTCCAAAAAAACATGGCCTAGGTACAAATCAAACCAGTGCAACTACTGACAAATATTACTTACAATAAAAAGTATAGGTTCTACAAATACATATGAAATACTTTAATGAAAAGCAAGTATGATTTTAAGAACTCTGATCTTTCAGATTTTTAATATTCACTTACACAAATAAATTTCATAAATGTCTTTCTGTAATTTGAAATACATCTTCACAATGTATTTAAGACACTGGTAAACATGTAAATGGTGTGGACTGCTTATTATTTGCTTAAACGAACACTGTACATCTAGACCAATTCCTTTTCATCTTGCTAATTCTGACTTCATGACCTCTTGCATCTCTTTTAGCATACACAAAATCTGCAATCACTAACTGAGCAGAATTTGTACCTCTCATATCTAGGCACTAACTGCACCCTGAAATTAAACAGTTACATGCCTAAATTCTGTGAACTGTACCTACAAAAACAGGCAGAAAACTGCAGTTACAAAACCTAAACCAGACCAAGTATATTTTAAAAATTAGGACTACTCTCTAAGAAAAGCAGCATATAAAAAGCCTAGATATACCTACTGTCTTTATACACACAAAAAAGAAAGTGGTAACATCCACACCGTGAACAACTATTCTGCAAAAACAAGTATTTGGAACACTTCTGTGGATAGTATAGCAACCAAAATGACAAGATTACACCTGTTTTGAAACATGTCCTTACAGAAGAGCCTTTATATCTTCGGTACAGTTCAAGCATCTCTTCAGAGATGCTGTATGTCACACTTCCTCTGTTACTTAAAAATTATATTAGGCAACACATCAGAGAGTTTCAGAAGTGAAACACAGCATTCCACTTTTCGGATCTCCTCTAATCTGTCTTCAAGTGATTCAACAGTATCTATGTCCACATCAGCAAGCAACATGGATCAACAGAAGTGGATGTGCACAGGGCCTCTAGAGGTCATCTGGTCCAACCACCTGCTCAAACAGGGCCACCTAGAGCCAGTTGCCCACGACCATGTCCAGACAGCTTGTACATATATCCAACGATGGAGATTCCACAACCTGTTCGAGCAGCCTGTGCCAGTGCCTTGTCACCCTCACAGTAAAACCCTGTTTCCTGATGTTCAGACAGAAACTCTTCCGTTTCAGTTTGTGCCCATTGCCTCTTGCACCCCTGCAAACAGTCTGACTTTGTCTTCTATTTAGGCTCCAGATCTGTGGATCTGTGGGTCTGGGGCTTCTTTGTTTCTGTCTTTGGGGTTGNTGGAGCACCTTAGCTACATTTTGAGAACATACATTCCTATTTAGTTTAATCCAACAGGAAATGGATTTATATGCTCCAAGACTTCTTCATAATGTGAGACAAAATACAAAAAGTAGGGATAACCAGGAAATTCCTTTCAAAAGCACACTCTTTGTCCAAAATAGACAAGCCCAGGGTGCACATTATACAATAAATACTTGGAAAAAAAATGGTTTTGCACTATAAATTGTCATGACATACATAAGGATTTCTATTTCATTTCTTTATACTTTTCAAAGAAGACAGATACAATTCAGAGATCCTTTTTATTTCTCTTATCAAGATGTACAAATTCAGAATGAGAAACAGGGACTTTTTCAGGAGTGGAATTAATACACTAAATTAAAAATTATCATTTTCACACAACTGAGGATGTGGTGATATGTGACTACATTTATGTTACTAAAATCACAGCAGTTCATTTCAGAATGACTCCATTTTCCAGAATAAATATTGCTTACTGGGCACAGAATTCACCTAGGAAGATCAAAAGAGGTATTGATTCCATAAATATTGTTACTGCAAAGTTCTACACCTCTTTTCCTTCTATCTGTTTAAGCACCACAGAAGCAAAAACTCATTCAACTGTAGAATAGCCACGGAAATTATACAGAAAAAATAGTATAGACAAGATCTTTAAATTGACCTCTTCAAGAAAATCAGGCTAAGTTGCTAGAGCCTCAAAACATGATGAAACGAATTGGTGCTAGGCAACTTTAAGTGTAGTGCCTTGCTAAGTACCAAGCAACTATTAAGTAAAGTAGTCTTCTGATGAATGAAATGTAACATTTACCTAGCTAAGCAAAAACATTTGTCTCTAAAATAGGTTTTGTTCAACACACTGCAAAAAGAGTTGTCAAGAAACCTAAGCACGTTTCACATTTGGTCATGCTGAATTTATTTCTGGAGTAGTTATCAGACTGCTCACCTGCAGGGAGGGTTCTTTCCCAGCATCTGATTGCTTGTTGACCTTCCAAGCTGCTTCTTTGTTATCTGACTGTGATACATTTGACTCAACCCATTCAACTGAAGAATCCTAAAAATAGAGTTTAATGTAAATAATAATAATACCTTAACATACTATTATATCTTGATAAAATGCAATACTTGCCAAGTATATTGATAGTCAAAATTGATGCTGATTAACATCACTAATGTAGTACTGTTTATTATTTTAAAATATTAATAATAAACGTAAAATATTGATATTCCCATAGGAGATTGTTCCTTCATGATCAAAACTTCCACCACACTTCATGATCACATCACAGTATGTAATACTAGTTCACACTGGCAGTTTATTAGCATAACACTACTAAAGTTAAAACTGCCAGAATAAAACCAAAATCAATTGTTTTTATGGCAAAATCTAAATTCATTACTAAGTATGTTTTACATTAAAAAAGTAAAATCAGTAACATACTACAATACAGCACTGTACAGGCTATCTCCTCCTATTTTCATATTCAACTTCCTACACTTGCATTTGCAAACAGAGTACTGAGATTTTACACTTGAAGCAAACAGGACTCCACTGGACAGTTTTTCTGCTATTTACATGAACCTGCCATGGGAATAACAGACTCTGGATTGAAGGTATCAGCCAGGATTGTGCTGTATCCTGGGACTCACTGATGTGATCTGAGGGGTTTAAATAACTCCCATGGGAAATGTGGGACATTTGTGCCTTACTTCCCACACTGAAAAGCATAGTTCACCCCTGATATCAGGCCCTGGAAAATAAATCTCATCATACTGCATGTTCCTTCAATCAGTAAAAGAGACTATGAAAAGAAAAAAAAATCACAGTGCTACCTGACTTACACCAAAATGCTGGGAGGATGTTTTACACAGTGTGTCAAGAAAGCAACACCCAGATTTCTAATGCAGTCTCTGTACTGTTTTGCCAGAGTGCCCCTCAATGCAAAGGCATCTGTCTACAGATTTAAATGCACAAGTATGAGCCTTCCTTCAGACCCACGTACAACTCCCATGTTGTTGGGAGTTTCCATGGTTAAACATCCATGGAAAAAGGCAGCAGTCACTCGTGCTTAAAATCAAAGTCAAGTATTTGCAATTTTAGACAAACCATTCTACCATATACCACTGACTACAGGAAACCTATGATTTTTTCCACTCTATCCTAGAATGAGGATTTTTTTCAATTTCTCTCTGCTGAAGAACTATAAATCCCTTAGCTCCTAATGAATGAATTCTATATTATAAAATTCACAAGCACTCACAAAACAGCACTTTTACATTGATTAGATACTTGGGTATATTAAAAAGACAAACTTTGCCACAGTTTTTCCCAACAGAAAATGGTAAGAATGAGTCTTAATTTTACTAACCATGTGTACCCACAGCGACTAAAATGGTGTGGGTTTTAAAAATCTCATTTGAAGCATTTTAAAGTTGCTTACTTACCGAAGAACTATCAAGTAAGTCATCCTTCTTTTCAGATTTTTCTTTCTTATTTTTCTTTTTTTCTTTCTTAGCTTTTTTTGAATGTTTATCCTTTTTCTTTTTTTTCTGCACAGAATGTTCCTACAAGTAAATGTTCATAAATGAGATCCAGCAAAACAAATCACCCACATACAAGAAAAACCATCACAACCTAATTACCAAACCACACTGAAAAAGGTAAAACACACACAGCTGGACATAGCTACATTTTACTTCTACTACCCTCTCTCTTCTATTGGGGTGAGGTGGGGAGGGCATGCCTGACATCTATAATCGACTTTTCTTCCCTCTCTTAATATCTTTTTCACTGGAACTAAGGCACTATAACTATACCTACAATATCTTCTACACCACCTTTATTTCAGTCAAATCCATTTCCTTGGGAATCACTGCATCATCAATACACATCTGTCCTTTGTTGAAATATTTGCATAGATTTCTACACTAATACTAAAGAATGCAATATTCAGCAGTTCCATTAAGGTTTGTCCTGCGAATGACCACAAACGAGACTGCTATGAAGCCTTGGATCCTCCAGATTTCTCCCCATGGGACTATTCTTCTCTGGCAGCACTTGCTCTTATCCATTTGGTAGAAATTAACACTGGAATCAAATGACAGAAGCTTTTCCTCTTTGTGAGTAAAATATTATTTCCACCTATAAAAAGCTAATATTGAAGCATAAAGAATTCAGAAATTGGGAGATTTTTAAAGATCATCTTAAAGCCCTCAAAGCCTTCTGTTCATAGGAACGTGTTGTAAAGCTAACACCGCAATTCAATGATTTACAGTTCCATCACCTTTTCCAGTTGTTCCACACGTTCATTCACATCAGCAAGCATCCACGTATCTTCACCTCGTAGATGCTTTAGCAGCTTGTGCCTCTGCTCCTTTTCATAACTAATTTTGGCCTAAGACAAACAGAGAAGAAAAATAACCAGGCTGAGTTCAGTAGCATTTACTTACAGACACACCTTTGTAAGCCACACTGACACAACCATACACAATGTTAAGAACTGTGCTTGAGAACTTTTCCTTCTGAAGGACTGCAATAAAAATACTTTTGGATTATGTGTTAAAGGGGAAATTCAGCTAAAACATATTATATAACCTCCTTCCTCAAGCTACAGCTTTGCAGTTCCTCTAGTACTGATTTCATCCTATCATCCTAAATAAGAGTGACATACAGACATTCAACTTCATTCTTCATTCTAAGAAGTCTTCTGTTCTTACAACCTCGGTGAACTGTGTATGATATGATATAGTGGACTTCTGATTTTCCATTTCAAGAAGTTCTCTGGGAAATTACTCCATTGCAAAGTACAGCTCACTATTAAGTTAGAAGTTAACAAGCCTATCTTTCTGCACATTCAGCTTTGGAAATATCTCAGCCAGGTGCAAAACTTGGAGCTGCAGAAGTCCACGCTCTCAAGGAGTACGAAAGTATATAAGGATTAGCATTTGCATAAAATGAAGTTAACAATACAAATAAGGTACAAAAGGAGCTTTTATACTTTTTGTTAGATCTAAGAATAAACAGAAAAAATACATACAAGTACTTAGGTAATTGAGATACATGATCCTAATAAAAGAGGTGGATCACTGTTTTGGCTGAAGTATACAAAAACACATTCAGAACACAGTAAGACTAGAAATCATCAAACTGCAGACTGTTGTCTCCTGAATACTAAATGAAACAGGATTCGGCAAGATGAATCTGTAGCAGCAATACCACCAGACTGCTAAAAGGAGAGTGTCAGACACAAAGGCATCAGGTGAAAATTTGTTTCTTCTTAGACAAAGATACAAAACATACACAATTCTTAACAATATCCATACACAAAACAGAGAAAGCTGCCTAGAGATTTTAAAAGATGAAAGTTGTATTTTCACCTAAATTATCATTTTAACATGAGACCAGAAAGTTAGCAGCAATACCCTCTGATCCTTTCTAGCTCTAAAAGCTACCTATGTCCCTCTACCAGCAAATTACAATATTGATTTTTATCGTTGGTGAATGGTTTCCCTTCACACAGACACACACCCCCACTTATTTCAAGGGGGGGGGAGGAGGAAAATCTGTCTACACTACTTTATTAGCTCCAAACCTTATCTTTCTATTCTACTTGTCTTTCATAATGATGCAAGACCTATTAGCATCTAACTAGCTTTTCTTCCTTTTCTACATTTTATAATTACATCCCCTGTCAGACTTACCGTTCTGTGTGATGAAGGCCAACTCTAATAGTTTCACATCTCCCAACTCACAGGAGTTAAAGCATTTAATTCACATTAAGGTTCATTAATACTTTATGATACCACAAAAATATCCAACAATTTATCCTTTCCCCTTTACAGAGGCGTACTTAGCATTATGTACATCTTAGATCACCACTGCGATATTTTTACATTTTTTCTGAAAAAATATAGGATGCTACATTTCTGAAATACCTCTATTTCAAAGTAATGCATTAATTATGCAAATGACTGTGCATGCTACACAGGAACAGAGGACCATTACAAGCAGCAACCTGTCAAGATGGGCAAGCATCATGTTACGTTACGTACTTCTGCAACACCCTGATAAAGTTGCTTATAGTCTCTTTTGCAACAGGCATAAGGTGAAGTATAATGCTGGCAAAGCACTCTGAAAGGTCTGTTGGTAAGGTGCTGTAAAAACAATAATTACGCTACAGCACTATGTTAGCAACGTTTGCCAAGGTGAACAGAGCCAAACTTTGTAGTCTTTATCATAAGCAGGCCAAAGGGTCTTGGATTTCACAGCCCTATCCGAATGAGGAAGGAAATCAAGTTCAGATTCTGGTTTTCATTAGGCACATCATTAGGGCCAGCCTGCATAGTTGTTCACAACAGTATTTGCTAAACAAAGAATAAATTTGCTCCAAACAACCTGTAATACGCTGCAGACACAAACACCAAAAGCTGCAAAAGTTACACAGTGCCACCCCAGGAAGAAGCAGAAAAGATCAAAGACACTGCCAACAGCCAAGGTCTAGGTCGCACAGTAAATGGAGGCTGTTACATGACAGTCCCCCAGAGACGTCCAGAAGGGATGGAGGGATGTCACTTAGGGAGGGAGCCTAAAACACTCCTTCCCCAACCCACAGAAGCTCTGACCAACACTCTTTCCTGACCCCAATTCTGTCTACTATTTCAGCTCTCACCAAGGCCAGAGAAAATTTTCCATACCACTACAGAGATCATGCAATTTCCCATCCTTAACTGTGGTCAGCCTCTAGTTCTTCAGATGACAGTCACCACTATTCAATAGCTAACTTCTCCACCCAAAAGAAGAAAAAAAAAAAAACGTTTTCTCCAACAAGCGATCAGAAGAAACTCTACAGCACAACACCTGATCAGTACAGCAAGACGAAAACATCCAACCCAGAGAGCAACAGCTAAGCTGCTCTAATGGCTACCTGCCACTGAAGGGTAGGACTTCATTCCCGTACTTCTCCTCTCCATGCTCCCGCTCGCGTGTTCCCACCACCTTCCCTGCACAGGCCTGTCTCTGCACTCCGGCCTCAAGGGAAGCCACTTCAAGGACCACCCTGACACAAAATGAATCCCACCAAAAGCAGGGTGCGAGTTCCTGCAGGTCAAGCTTCCAAGCTGCCCCTCTGGCAAGGTCATCAAGGCTACCGGTTTAAGCACAAGCAACAAGGGGAAAAACGTGCACTTTGGGGAGGAAGGGCACGGGAGGATGAAGGGTGAAAAAAAACTTTTGGCAACAGCCTTCTGTTAGACAAGTTCAAAAGACCTAACACCTAGCCCAGTCCTTCAGACATCAACATAAGGCACTCACAATCTAAACAATGAGCTTTCATTTCTGATTTCAGGACCACCTCCCATCCTATCATACAATCCATTCCACTCATTTATTAGTTCCCATATTCAGCTATCAGAAAGGTTACTGTGGCCTGTATTACCCTCCCAGCTCCCATCACCTCAAAGCTCAGGGCCGGAGAGTCCTGGTTACATGAGTGCCCACCTTCAGAGAACCTGAACATACCCTGCTTTGCAGTTCTGATGCTCTTATACCAATTCTCTATCTGAATAACACACTTATTGTCGTGAATGCTTAGACTTTTTTTCTACCCTCAATATTCCAATTTCTGTTACATCCACGAAGCTTTCCCAAGGAGGACAGCAGTGGAAGCACAAGAAAGGGCTTAGCTTCCACCTCAACTTGCCAAATCACAACTGAGTCAAGAGTGCTGCCTGTACCTCCACCTCCTCCAGACAGAGCCATGCCAGCGGGAAACATCACTGCTCTTCGTCATTTTTGCCTATCAAAAGGCACAGAAGACAGGTCACTGAAACAACCATCACTTAAATCGTTTAAGCTTCTTGTGATCAATAATCATTACAGAAAAGTCAGAGGTGTGATTTAAAGACCAGACTGTAGGAAATGTCAGCCTTCTGTTAGAAACATCTGGAAGGCAGCAACTGTTTCTGCTGGTACAGCTGCAGACACAACTGAACACATGCACCAGGGTAGCTACTACTCCTAGCAAACTCTAGGCAGATACTTCATGTTAATGTAGGACCCCTCCACTCCTTTGCCAGAGCGAGCTCCAGAGAAAGGACTTACAGAATATAACTATGAAGACATCTGTCTTCATCCCTCACTTTCTAGAATGACCTATCTGTTAAATCAAATATGTTGTTTGCAAAAATGCATAGAGGTGCTTTGTCAGAAGTCTGAAAACCTTTTGTGAAAAGGCTGTATTCATTTCTCAGTGCTATTACTCTCCTAATATCAGTCAAAGATTTAAGTGAGTCTAATAATACTGACATGCTTATTTCCTCCAGCCGAGAGTGTGAGGGATGCTACACTTGATAACAGATTTAAAAGGGAAAGAACAAAAAGGAGGTGCTTAGTGTTACAGCACAGAAGCAACTTCCAACAAATAACAGCTCTATAACCCCTAACAGTGACATGTTCTGCTATTAATTTGTCTAAGGAGAAATTTCTGCAATTTTCCACTGAAAACTGAAGTGTAAAAAAAGCTACCAAAGCATTCCATCACCTCAGCAAATACTAATCTCTGCATTAACCCAACAATTAGGCTTTTGAGGAAATGCCTGATCGTACTTCAATGGGAAAACCTGCCAATTTCACAACTTGTTTTGAGCTCAAATACAGTGAACTCAGTGATACAGTTACACATTGGGGTTTTTTTAAATTTCAGGTTGTATTTTCAAAGAAAATAAATCAGAAAATGTAAAACAAAAACAAAGTTAGAGGTCTAAGTCAAAAGCATCAAACAAGATGTTTCCAAAAATAATGGCTTGCACATCTCAAATGATTTTGTTTTCAGAAACCTAAATAAGTAAAACTAAACACATAATTTCTTGTTTGTGCAGTGAACCTGTTTCAAGGTATCACGTTATTTACATTGTTTCAAGAACATATCCTATTTGTTTGGAATACTGAGTGAGGTCTTTTTTACCTACAATCAACTTTTTTTAAAATCAATATGTACTGCTATCAAGAGAAACTTGCAATCTATCAGTAATCCTTAGCAATTAAAAGAGGGGATTTCTACATAAGCAATGGTCAAACCACATCACCCTCAGAGACCAAAGCGTGAAAAATTCAAAGACCATGAAAAAAAACAAGTAAAACAAGAGCAACCATGTCATAGCGCAGATGCAGGAATAAGTCAAGATTGAATTATTGCTGATTTTTACCAAAAAAATGTGTCTATATCAAGGAAAAGTACACATCCCTGCACTTACCAAAACACCCTGCAGATTATTTTCTCTTTCTAAACTTGCTAACTGAAACAGTAGTGTCATGAACTACCACACTCATCAAAACAAGATGCTATTTCTGGAGCTTAATAACAATTTGCATGCCAACACTTAATTATTTGATTACTGATCATTATCATAAACATTACCAGCTGCTGGGTTCTACCAATGCAGTTGGGAGGACAGACTACACAAATAAAAGAATGCATTTCTAAAATTTAAAAGAGAGATCTCAATGAGCTGGGAGGTATTTTGGTTCTTCAAAAGAAATGTAAGTTCATAACCAGCAAAAACATGAAACGGTAAATAAAATTTAAAAAAAAAAAAAAAAAATCAACAAAAGCAACTTTTTCTGTTCAGCTTAAAAGGTACTAATGAAATCCATTCTATTTCTACAACTGTTTCAAAATCTACTGTGTATTTAACCTCTTGATTTTTGTGGATATGGAATCTGCAAGAGTGAGCTAATCCCAGACTCCTCTAGTGAGCTCAGTGATCGCAGGGTAATTACTTCTGAAGAGATAGTAAATGTTCTCTCAGACACCTCACTGTCCTAACCATCAGGAAAAAGATGGTATCTGTGAACAGAGTTAAAGAGCTCCCTTTCAACTTAGTCCTAACTACATACTGTATAGAACAAAAGACAGACTAATAATTTGCAATGATTTATAACTAAAAGCTCCTTTAAAAAGTATAGTCATTTCTGTAAACTTCTCAGATTATCAGAAGACCTATGCAGCTTACCAGATGTCTTTCCCAAAGCAAAATGCAGGACCTTCTGAGATTGCAACCACCAAATAATTGTCTTAAGTACATTAGCCACATATGAAAAGTCCCTGTGCATCTCTTTTTTGCCTTCACAAGCAAGAAGGTCCAAACGCACTGAGATAAAGCCTTGCAGTAGTCTCCTCCCAGTTCTGTTCCCCCACTACAGGAGCAGGCAGTCTCACCATCATCAAAGTAATCTAAGTAAAGCAGAAAAGGGCAATACCCTTAAGACATTAATCCATTCTCATTCGCTATCAATAGCTACATATTTTAATGAACAGATGAACACCTTTAGGAGTTCATAAACTTCACAAATACTTTATTTTCTTCAAATGAGAACTGGTTTTCCTTCTCCAGTAAGAAGCAGGGAATCAAAAGAAGCCTACCAACTAATTTGCCATTTGCAACTTTTTTCCTTCATAAAACTTCAGGCACAGTACCCCAAAGGGGGTGTTAGTTTTTTTCATTTACCTATTTTTTGCTTTGTTCCTTTTCTGAACTGACAGACACAAAAAAAAAAAAAGATTTCCATGCCTGCTTATGACAAAACCTGCTTTTAATTTCGTTCAAAAGAGAGTTTATTAAGAAAAGTTCAAAACATAAAAACCAAAAACAGAATTCAAACTTAGCTAAGCGCTGACTATTGCTAGATGTGTGATACTTAATGGGGACAACATCAATTACTTAACCTAAATATAAAAAATTTAACCACTTTATCAAATGCTACCTCATTAAATGTCTGAAGTACTAGCACATATTATGTATATATCTATATCCTCTATGTCTATATCCACCTCCAGGCTTTGCAAGTGACAGTGTCTCTCAACTTCAAGGAAGACAGAAATGTTATTCTGTCAGCAAAAAGGTGGCAGTAAGTCAGTTCCATTTCTGAAAAGCAGACAGCAGAGTACTGATGCAGCAACCACGACATCCTCGTGTTTCAATGTTACAAAACGCTAAACTGATTTTGCACAGAAATAACAGAGTAGCTACATGAGAAGACTTAAAAAATTTGCCATTTTACATAGCTTAATGTTACATTTTTCAGTCCATAAATGGGAAAAAGAAACATGCAGTGAGTTTTTTTTAAAAAAGTTTCATTCCTAAATTTCTCTATCAGCCAAAATAGGGATAAAGGAAACTCTATGGCCTACTTTGGCCCACAGTGACTTGAATAGGATAAAATCCTTATTATACACTTTTGGCGACATATTCTAAAATTCTGGTACAGAAGCGGGGGGGTGGGGGGAAACTACCAACACTCAACATGTCCTCTCCTTACTTCAACTTTTAGTTTTTACTGCAAGGAAAAGAAATAGTTCAAGGATGTATATATGAGGATGAACACAGCAATTCCACAAGTAACAGCAACAATAAACATCTGATCATTAACGTACATTTCAGTGCTACCCAATGCACCCAAGAGAATCCCTGGAATTCATGGAGTCTGACTTAGCTTTAAGTTGCTCAGAAGTGGAAAGATAACACCATGGAAAAATAACACAGACTACAGAATGTGCACTTTCAGTAAAAAGCTGAAAAGTCATATTGCAAAAGTTTCTCAATGGCCAAGCACTTCTAATGGTTAAATCCTGTAGAAAACAATGTCATTGTCTCAAGACCCCTTCCCACAGTCCGCAAAAAAGATGGATTTGTAAAACCATAGTGCCTAGTATTTCACCAATTACACTCCATCCTTCTTCCCTGTACTGAATTTCTCAGCACTCTGTCATTCTCAGAACTGAGAACCTAAGCTAGTATCCCAACTGAAAAACATCCAGTAACACTGATGAAAGTGGATACAGGGTTAAGCCCAAAGCGAGACAGCTCCAAAATCCTCTTGTATCCTCCAGCAATTTGAGGCTCAGCAGCATTTCTATCAATAACTTTCAAAACATGTTTTTACTTTTAGGCTATTCTTGTCTTGATAGAAGTGAAGTGTCAGCATTTGCAACATGCTACACAAGAGGCCCTTCAAGTTCTCTGTGCATCATCTGAAAGTTCATTTCTTTTGTCTGCTCCGAGTTAGCTATCTGCACATCCCTTGATATGATCTAGTTCTTGTGTTGCAGATAGCAATTCCACATTCACTTCTCCATACCAATTTACGATTTTACAGAACTCGCTCATTAACTTTTTTCAGCCTATTTTCCCCCATCTCAAAACCCTTTGTCTCCTTGGACAGTCTGTACCAAGATAATCTCTGACACCTTTCTTCCCACCTTCTCCAAGGCTATTCAGTTCTCCTTGAGACGCTGGGACCAGAACTGCATAGGCTATTTGATATTATAGAGAGATCAGTAATACGTCTGTGTAACCATTTCCTTTCTTCTTTGTTCCTTTCCCAGTAACTTCTAACACTTGATTAGCTTTTGTCTGAGCAATGATGGAGAATCTTTACAGAGCTATTCACTCCTCAGGTGTTAAGTCTTGAGTGGTAAAAAGTCAAGTCTGAGCCTACTGTTGTATACAGAAAATAAGGGTTGCCTTCCTCCAGAAAATTAGGGTTGTGCATTTGGTTTTATTTAGTAGTGCACAAAATTTGGAAGTATATTTGTAAGTTTTCCCTCCAGGAGTAATTTGTATTCATGGCATTTTAAAAACATGCTGAACAATACAATGATGGTCTGTTTCTATATACATATAGATGTATATAGTCTATATACATATATCCTATACACATAGCTTGTAATGCAGTGCATCTTATTGATAAGAAACCATACCAGATCTAGTTTCATTCTAAACCCTCCAAACCAGTTTTTCTAATATTCTTCAACAAGGCTGATGAGCAGCATCTAAAGCTACAAGAATGTACTGAGTTAGGCCCTATGAAGCTACACTACCATCACACACCTCTTGAGACATCAAGAGTTATCCTAACAGTAAGAAGCGTAGCCGCTATACTCAAGGTACAATGCTTTCTAGTACCAGCTCAAACTCTGCCAAAACTAACCTTCATCCCTTTTCCCCACACGTACTCTGTATGAAAAGCACCCTCATCCCTGACTTCAACTTTTTCTCTATGACACAGATTGCAGCATATTTAATACCACAACCCAGTTACTATAAAAACAACACAAAAGTGTTTAATGCTATGTCTCTTAATTCAAACTAACAGAATTTTAAAGATAGTAACAAAAACAGTAAAAATCACCCACAGATATGTGGAAAGAGGAACTTATACCAAAATTTTTAAACAGCATCTTCACAGAACACTTTTGTTTCACGTTGAACTGTTGATGCAAATAGAAGCAAGTAAGAAAAGAGAAAAATTACTATTTAACAAACTACTGCAATAACGTCTGACACTGTAAAAAGCCTTTGCAAAAAGTAACCATTTATCAATGTTTTCTACTCAGGCTGGCAGCCTGTCACAAGTGGGGTCCCCCAAGATCAATACTGGGCCCCACGCTGCTCAACAGCTTCATGAATGATCTGGATGATGGGAGCGAAAGCACCCTCACCACGTTTGCTGATGACACCAAACTGGGTGGGGAGATGGACACGTCAGAAGGGCAAGACATCTTACAGGGACACTTGCAGAGGCTGTAAGAGCAGGCTAGCAAGAAACGTATGACGTTTAACAAAGACAAGTGCAAGGTCCTGCACTTGGGATGACATAACCCAAGGGCCCAGTACAGGCTAGGATCTGCGTGGCTGGGGAACAGCCTTGCTGGCTGGGGCTCCTGGTGGACAACAAGCTGCACAGGGGTCAGCAGTGCACCGCTGCAGCAACAAAGGCAAATCAGATCCTGGGATGCATCTGCACAGGCAGTACTAGCAGGGACCGAGATGTGATCATCCCACTCTACTCAGTGCTTGTCAGGCCACACCTGGAGTATCGTGTCCAGTTCTGGTCACCACAATTCTAGAAGGATGCAGACAGACTGGAGAGTGTCCAAAGGAGGGCCACAAAGATGACCAAGGGGCTGGAAAACCTGCCCTATGAGGAAAGGCTGAAAAAGTTAGGCCTTTTCTCCCCGGAGAAGAGATGTCTAAGGGGGGACCTTCATCACAGTATTCCAGTACTTAAAGGGCACCTATAAAGAGAACAGAGGCTCTCTCTTCACAAGGAGGGAGCCACATGAGGAGGATAAGGCGTGGAATCCCCATCACTGGTGATTTTCAAGGCGTTACTGTGATAATCTCATCTAGGCTCCCTCTCCCACAAAAGGCTGGAGCAGCTGGTCGTTCAAAGTCCTTCCAACTAGGGATGTTCTATGATTCCAAGAAAGTGGCATTGCCCCAGATAGCTTGCCATACAAGTGGCACCAACTGAGAAGAAAAGGTAAAGTAGGGTAATGGTGGCCTACATAAGTTTCACTTCCAATTAAGAGTATTTTCTGAACATGCAAAAGTTTGAACGGAACAAAGAAGCACTCTTAAACGTATCATACAGCAGCTCAAATAGAGCAAAAGATACCTTAACAACAAACTTTTGCAGAAGAGTATGATTCACTACTAGTAAGTTAAAGGAATCTCCCTTTTTGACAAGCAGTTGAAGGGAAAAGCACACTACAACAGGATCACCCCACACTTGTCAAGTCACTGAAGGGAACTTCTGTTGCCTAGAAATGGTTCCATAACTGTGCAAGGGAGACAACCACACAATACATTACCTGAAATCCTCTCTCTGTCTTCCTACTTTGCCTTGAGAAAAGGCATCATTACCATGTAAGCCTCAGGCTATTCAGGCCATTTTCCCATTACTTTTTTTTTTTGTGAAAACATCTTTGCCCAGTAATATTTGGTTGCTGCTTACATTGGCCTTCCTTCTCTCAAAGGCCCATCATCACAACCTCATACTTTTCCCATATCCTGTCCTCCTCTTACACTTTTCTTTCCATACAGTTATCCCCACTCCTTAAACCTCAAAACAAGTCATGTCATCTGAGGTGCCATTTGCTATTTTATCATTCACTGTACTTACAAGTTACAATAAGAATCAGCAACTTACTGCACAAGTACCAAACACGGCATATAATCAGATATTTAACAAAATCCATCAGGATTAGCAGAGGTCTCCAAGTCACAGCAACTCTACCAAAGCATCTGTGAGTGGGAGCCTCTTAATTCTTGGCGAATGCTACAGCAAGATCCAAGTAACATCCTGGATCCACGAAAACAGACTGTCCCACTTCTGTTCAAGTTATTATCTACTCCATAACTGGAGTGTTGTAATAGAGGGATACTGACTCTTTAGGAAAGCAAGGCCAGGAAGAGAAGGAGGAGGAGTTGCCTTTTACGTCTCATTTAAGTAAATGCTGAGAGCTTGGACAGTTTAGACTAGAGCAGAGAAGGCTGGGGAGTGAGGGTGGTGTCATCAATGCATACAAATATCTAAAGAGATGGTGTAAAGAAGACCAAGCCGTGCTGTTTCCAACAGTGTAAGAACAAAAATCATATAATAAGTGAAATACCAAGCAGATCAATACCACTACAAGTAGCAAAACGCATGAATTCAGGTGGCTGTCACTCAGAACCAAGTTCCCGGTTGGTTCCTGCCGTTCCCCGTACCGCAGCCCAGCTCCCCCTCCACCTGCCGCTGGCGGGCCTGTGGGCGGGAGGCCGCGGCCAGGGCCGCCCTCAGGAGCGCACCGACCCCGCGCAAGACGAGGCCTCCCCAGCAGCCGGCCTGGGGGAGGGAGGGGGCGAAGCGGTCCCCGGGGAAAGGCCGGGCCAGGAACCCCACCTGCGCCAGCAGCGCCTCCCGCTGCCGCTGCCGCTCCTCCTTGCGCGCCGCCAAGCTCCGCTCGCTCTCACACCCGGACGCCATCGCCAGTCCCCACCGGAAACCAACCGCCGCGCAGCAACCGTACAGCAACCCCGCCGTACGGCGAGGCCGGGAGAATGTCGTAAACGGCGTCCCTAGCAACGGCGAGCGGAGCGGGGCCGGGACGGAGCGGAACGGGGACGGCTCTTCCCGGCGGTGCCGCGGGGCGCAGCGCCCTCCCCGCCAGGCCGGGGCGGGCCTCCCAGCGCCCTCCCCGCCGGGCCGAGGCCCTCCGGGCTCCCCAGCGCCCTCCCTGGAGTGACGCAAAGTCCGCCTCCCGCGTACGGGGTGAGGCGGCAGGTCCCCGGTGCCCCCGGCCGCCAGCTCTCTACCCCTCTGGTCTCACCGGTGCCCGGCCGTAACGCTTCAGTCTCATGGCAGTTTCCCCAACTTCTCTCATGGCGTCAGAATTAAAGTCAGCCTCTGGAAGGCTTTCCACGGCCTCGCAGGTGAAGGTCACAGCAAATGTCATGTCACGACACAACCAGCTTAGCGGACGCCTGTGCCACTTGACTGACAGGCCCACGAAGTGGGCATCAGGACACCGACCTCCAGGCTCACCCTCCCGCTGGGCCAAAGTGACTTTGTGGGATCCCCAGCCTACTCGTCTGGACCAGCGTTAACGAGAAATGAAGAAGGGACACGTGGCCTCACCGGCGCTCGCACGCTCTGGTGCCGGGCAGCACCCCATGCCCCACAGCACCCTATGCCCCGCATTGCCACGACCCACCTGCAGAAGGATCTGCCAGCTGCTTTCTGCTCCGTTTGCGGCTGGTTCGGTGCATCCATGCTAGCTGGTGGCTTCTGTGACGGCAGGGTGCTGGCTGCTCAGGGTGTGCCTGTGTAGGAGTAGGGAAATTAAAAAATATACATGTTAAGGACTTACAAGTTGCAGTCAGCCACCAGTGTTTGACAGGGCTGCTATATCTCAGTTGAAGCAAATGTTTATCTGAGACAATTTCCTTGGGATGAGATCAGAACATTATTAATGTGTCTGACACCAAATGTGTTCACAGTTGCCAAGTAATGACATTATTTAGGTAAAGGCTTGAGCAAAGTTGCTTGGGTAATTTGTTAGCTATTTGCATGGGACAGTATGTTTTCAAAGTGATAATGGTAATTTAATTATCATCTCCATGGTGGTATTAAAGGTGTAAATTGCATTTGCATCTTTGTTCAATTTATGCTATGACAGTTAACAGGATCTCAAGAAAAACCTGTTGCAGATCACCACGAGGTAAAGAATGATAACTGATAGAGCTTCATAGGCACCATTTGGAAAAGCAGCACGTGAAACCCCGTTGGGGAGCCATTTACAGAACAAACAGATGGATACAAAAGACGTTACCACAGGACTGACTAATGCTGTGCTCAGTCCTTAGCCATATGCAGCAAAGTACACTGGGTGAGAGAGGAGAAGCAAGAAAAGCACGTTTGGCCTGGCAAGGAAAGCCTCTTCTTGAATCATGATGTGTTACCCAGTATTACCACTTGCTCCAGGCAGCCAGCGGAGCATCTCAGGTGAGTGCTCCCTAATTCGCTCAGCGCACAGCCAGACATATTGGCTTAATAGATTTGTATTAAATCTAAACAGCAAATTGATAGTCCATGAATTGACCTGACTAGTTGTGACTGAATCAGTTTAGGAAGTACTTGGAAGAGCTGCATGAGAACAGAAAGCCTGGCAACTGTGGCAGAGTGAGGTTAGGGACAGCTGTAGACAATTTCTTGCTCCGGTGCGTGAGTGAGAAAAGGAAATGTGTTTTCTACAGCAGGAAGTTACACAGAAGAGAACTCAAAGCAGGGTGTGAGCTTTTGCAATATTTAGTGTTATTCTTGACATCTGTAACCCTCCACATCAATAATAAGGTGGTACTGTAAATTTTCATTGAAAAACACATTTCCAATACTCCTGGTTTTAGGAGAGAAACCATGATGCAAATACAGTCTAGAATCTCAAAAACTGAAGGACAATAAAAGCTGGAAAGCCATTTTATAAATATGACCATTCTGCCTTTGGGGTTTTTGAGACCTGACTTTAATTTTGAAGTCAGCAGTTAGGGAAAGGATGACATAATTTAATCTTATTTCCTCTCCTCATCCAAGAAAAAGATTTTCTCAGAGGAAGTAGGCAAAAACAAAAGTTTAGTCTTATTTCTTTCAAGATATTAGTATGTCTGAGAGCTCCTCACATGCTCAGAAATCTCCAGGGAACCTAGAGAACAAGTCCTTGGTATACCGCTTTTAATGGTCAGCTGGGCACTTCTGTTCAGTCGTCTCATTCTCAGTGCCAAAATTAAGCACACTAATAAAACAATAATGCTTTGGAGATACTGATCTTTGCTGAACTCCTACAGGGAAGCACTGACCTTGCAGACTGAAATACTATTTCCCATTTAATGGCACATTTGTGTGAAAGAAGCTGGTGTCTCTCCAACTGACCTGTGTTAACAAACCTCCATGCTGCTAACCTTCACTGCTTGCCTTCAGCGCTCTTTTTGATATTTTATTTTTGTATGAAAAAGGTTAGAAAAAATCCTCTCCACTCAGTGTGATCCTGTGCAGTTTTCTTTAAGCGAAAGGCAACGTTTCACTAGGGAAAAGGGGTGCTTTACTTTGAGAATATGAAACTTTCTTCCCCGCAGTGCCGCTGGACAGTTTCTTACCTCGATTTTAACAACACATCCCGAAGTCATCATACTAAAGAAGCACAATATCCAGTAGGATGCTGGGGAGGGGACTGTGAAGGGGTACACCTAAGTCAAAATTTACTTATTTTTAGTTAAGTCTTATTCTGTTCATTTTTAAAACCACCTGGTTTTCAGCTGCCATTGGTTCTGCTCAGCAGTCATTTACATTTGATTCTAAGGGATTACTTAGACCGGGATGGGAATCTTCAATGACTTGGCTAAGAAACAAAAAATGTCAGTCCCTGGAGAAATTGCAAAGAAAAAAAAAAAAACTAAAGGATGATGCAGTTATGGGGAAAAGTGTATTTCTTTCATAAAAATTTCATTATGTTTCCTCAGGAGAAAATTAAAGCAACCATGTCTAAACTCAGTGCCACAAAATGATAGAACACCTTGCCCAAAAATCAATGCAGTAGCAATGCCTGCGTTATTAGTTCCTCATGCCTGAATTGTGCAGTGAGGGCCTGACTGAAAAACCAGACAACTTTCTACTGTCCATCAAAAAGAGTGCTCCTGGCAGCAACAAAAGAACCCCTGTGACACTGAGGATCCTGACAGCCTGCCTTGGAAATGAGAGCTCAGCTCGCAATGAAAACGAACAAGGAGACTATGGTGGATTGCAGAATGATTCACCCATTGTTCCATATTCAATAGCAAATCGTGTGTTTTCTGCCCCTGAGCAATAGTTATTTTGTTAATTTGCTCAGCTATTTTGAAAACAAGTGATCTTTTCAGCTGTAGTTCGGCAGATCAGGAGCATGGGGGGTTAGAAACTTCCATTTTCCCTCTCCCCACCCCGGCTTCATGACTGTAATAATAAGAATTGTTCATCTGGGAAATTCTCTAGTGACAACTACTACTAATAAATGTTTTGTGAGGAAGCTGTTACACATGTGAAATGATAACTCATTCAATTAATTTCTTGTGGGGCTTTTACATGTTTGGGTTTTTTTTCCTTTGAGAAGTTGAAAACAAAGACTTTTATCAGACAGGAAGCTCACAGCAGTGATACCACCCATCCTGGTCTTGCTTTACTGAATCTGGTAACACACCTTTTTAGAAATTCTTTGAGAGAAAAGGGTAAGTCTTTTCTGATGCCTGCTCAGTGTGGAGAGGTCCAGAGGTACACATATCAGGGAGCTTCAAATCAGCTACTTCCAAAATGAGACATCAATTCTGACTCAGGTCACCTGGCTAGGACAGGAATTAAAACTCTGGGGCTTTAGTTTGTCAGTCCTTAAGCATCAGACCAATGCAATAGTAATTCAAACAATCTTAGGCAGAGCTTTGATGCAGTACAATGGGTTGTTTTTATTTTTAAAGTGAGATTAAAGCGTATCGTTGCTTTTAAAAGGTAGGTCAGTTCCATAATCCAGGTTGCAGCCTAGTCCCACAGACAGTTATATCAGCCCATTAGTTATAAGAGCAGCAATACCTTAAGCTGATATTGCAGACACTCTGTACAGAGAAAGCGCAGCCTTTGGCTGCTCCAGAGACCTTGGGGCTGCCTTTACCCTTTTCTCCTGCAGTGCTGCTGCTCAGTCCAATACGCACTCACATGAGCAGCACCCAGCAAACTAAAGGAAACTGCTGCAACACTCCCAGCTGGACTCCGTGTGTGGCGTGTCATAGGGGAGTCTCATCCTTTTGTTGCAATAGAGAATCAAATAACACACGGGGGTGGGAGCGCATCTTTCTCTAGTGAAATGGCGAACGCTCACAGAAAAAAACTGTTGCAACCTGTGAGATCTTGCTCCATGGAAAATGCTCCAAGGCATTACAGCAGTGTAATAATAATTGTAAAGAGAATTTGACTACCACAGACAGTGTCCATAATTGTCTCTTTTGGCAGCAACTTGAACAATTGACTTCTCTCCAATTTTCACCCCACAATTCCTGAAATTGCTTTTCATTTTTCTTTATTTTATAGTACTATGTTAAGAGGGAAGGGTAATTTCATGTCCAATTCTTGTCTCAGCCCTTGACCCAGAAATAGCTGTAAATACTGTCTGAGTAATGTGCCTGACATCCCAAGCCACCGTCTTTGTCACTGTTCTTGACAGCAAACCCTCTGAGGAGTATAACACTACCAGCTTGTTTTGCCGCTCCCCTCGCGTTCAAGCACAAATGCCCCTCCAGTCCCCTGTTACTGCCAACACACAGGCAACACCAAGCAAGGGTATCTTCAAGCTTATGTCATGGTGTTGTTCCACCACATCGGGAAGGAGACCACACAGCGGGAGGACCTTGGATTTCTCTTAGTGTGTGCTTTGGCCTCTTCTGTCCTAGGAGTTTGAGAGTGGGAAAGAACAAATATAATATCTTTCATAGTCAAGAGCCACTTGATATTTCTCCATTATGTGGTTTCAAGCTCTCTCTTTGTCAGGAGCATGCTAGGGAGCTGCTGACAGAGGCAGAGATATGCACACCGCTGCACGGTTTCCTGCCTGGATGGGGGATTCAGAAAGGGATCCATCACACAGGAATAATACCTTATTAATGACGCCTTTATGCCCTATAAAGCCAAGCACATATTAGACAGGGTAGATGGGTGAGAAGTGATATCTGCACCTCTATTTTCTCCAGTCTGTTCCCCCAGGAGCCTACCTGGCATGCCAGCCTGGCCAAGTGATTGACTCAACTGAGAGGATTATTTGGGAAGAGCAGAGGTGAGGCAAGAGCTCTGGCCATCCTAACAGCGCTCCTAGGGATCCTGGTATGATGAATGTACCTGTGGCCTGCAAGCTGGCTCCATGTCTTTAAGGTTTTGTAACAAAATGAGAGAACAGGAATAGTGCTGTAAGTTGCCAGACTTTGTGTTTATTTAATATGTGAGACATCAACAGAAAGAGACAAACTAATCACAGTAATTCCTTTAATTCAAAGCATAGAGATAAGCCAGATCTTCATGATCAGCATTGCTTCATTAAAGGGAATCAGGTGCGAATGTTCTTCACTGCAGATCACCTTCTCGTTTACATCCTTGCCACATACAGGCTGAGACCCAAGAAAAGTGCACAATGAACAAACATGCTTTTTTTACTACCTTAATAGCACGGCCTCAGAAAGAAGGGTTAGAGATCTTTTATTGTAAAAACAAGCAACAAAACTCAAGCCCATGTTCAAAAATGTGCCTCCTATACACTGACACAGGAACCATTCATGCAAGGAAAGGTTCAGCTCTAATGAATGCCATGGTGAATCACTGCTTGCGCTATACATGTTTGCAATGCAGAATAAGGTGATATGGGCTAGAGATATCTTAGCATGCATTTCAGCCTCTTTTCGCTTAATTTTAATTGAATACAGACAATGTGATGCTCTGACTCCCTTAGAAACTTTGTTTCTCTGTCTGAGGCTTAGGTTAATCTAAATGAGAAGGAGACCATGTTACTTTGTGAGTAGGAGGGAAAGCAGGAGGGAAGGAAGTGTCACAGTTTTCCTCTGGTCTGCATAACTGTGAAACCAAGTCGAGCCCAGTGGCAGGATTCCTGCATCTCCCTCTGATCTTAGGTACCACCAGAAGTGCTGGCTGCACTCAGCCAGAAGCAGTAACCATTTGCTTTCTGATAGGAACCAGGCTTCCTCTGGCCTCCACCATGGAGGCTTGTAGTAGGCACTGCCTTTAGGCCCACACACCATGTTAAAAGCTGCAGGTGACAGAGCCCTCTCCGGCCAGTGTCATACAAGGTCTTAAACCAAACCACCTACCAGGACCAGATGCCTTTTAATACGCCATCTGAGGCTCTCTCTGCAAATCCCAGTTCACGAAGGCCAGGGTAGAGAGTGCTGATACTGGAGGAGAGTCTAATACATTTCTCATTAATCAAAAAAAGATATTAGACTGGTTGGACAACTCAAAAATATTTCTTAGGCTCTGAATATGGATGCTAGTTTCCAACGTCTTTGCAGTAATTTAACTTCAAGGCAATTTGAGAGGAAGCAATCTGAAGGAAGACGGGGAACCAAACAGTTGGGCCAGATGAAATATATCCTCTCATTCTGGTGGCCTGGTGAGAGGCAGTGATGATCTCTAAAAAAACCAAACTCTGATCCTTCCTTAGAATACGGAATGCAGAGGGAGGAAAGTGAGATGTGAAATGAGTACGTGCAGCAGAAATCATTACAGTAACAATAAAAAATGAGATAGGAACCATCCCTCAAAGAAACCATGCTCTCTTGAAGGTCATAACCCTTCAAGAAAAGGCTCATGCTAGAAGTGGCTAGAAACTGGTTCTGGTAAATTAAAAATAGCATCAGGCTAGTTACCAGACAGGCTATTTACTAAAGAGCATCAAGTCCTGCAGTGATAAGCAAATAATCTGGGGAGAATATTTGAATGGGAAACGTGAAGTATTAGGATTTTCAAGGGACTCAGGCATGGCACTGCTCATCAGTCAAGGGATTATTTCAGAAGTGGTATATTAGGAAGGTCAATGTGGGTGAGAGTTTAGAGGCCATGAGGCCAGACAGAGGAAACACGTACATTAATGAAGGTGAAAAGACAGACAGCACACACAAACAAGGCCTCAGGAAGGGATGTTGGGCACAGAAGATTGATTGGGGACGAGGGCGGGGGGACAAATACAACAGATTTGTGTTGCTTGATTTAGAGAGAGCAAAAGAATGTATCAAGACTATATACTGTGCAAATCACTTCTGGAAACCAACCAAGAGACAAGGGCAAAAAAAGAATGATCAACCTCTTCTCTGTTTCTCATGTTTGCCATTTTTAAGTAGAAGAATAAGGCAGTGTGAAAAGCTGGGGAGCTTTGAAAATGGAAAACTGAAGGCAGGATCTGCCTTCCAATAACAAGAGTGCGGGATTCAGTGTAATTATTCTAACAGAGCTTTAGATACTGTCAGATTGCAACTGGAATGATTGCCGAGGAGAGCTGCAGCATACTGTAACGGACTCTGCCTCCCTGAGATGAATACTTTAGCAGTTCCTTGGTTGAAGGTTTATACTTTGAACTCATCCAAGGGTATGAGAAGCCTGACATTAAAGACTGATGTGTGTTTGAGCAGTAGAATGTGATGAGAAATGTGTTTCTCCATCTTCTGCTCTGCACAAGGCATCAAAGATGAACTAGTTGAGGAGACAGGATGGCTCAGCAGCAGACTATGAGCTATTTTTAATGTTAATCATTTCTAAACTCTGTCTAGGCCTTCGAATCACTTCTTCAGTTTTGATCTAGATTCTGAACAAGACACCACATGAAGAAGCACAAAATCATTTACAAAAATACGTATTTCGCACTAATTTATTCTACTGTATTATGCTTTGGTTCAGTAGTTTTCCTTTTAATTTACATTTCAGTAGGAATATAAGACAAAGACATAGCTAAGAATAAATACATCAGTATCATTGATTGTTGTGATAGAAGATTGATTTTCTTTTTATTTTTTAGATAAAGGGCATTATTTCTACAACAAAGGTAAGCTTGCCACCATGTTAGAATGATAATACAGAGTGTTTCTGCACTGGAAGGAGAAATTTAGTTATATTGCAATGACACATCTCTCCACCTTATTTGCTTGAGAAATTGGCAATTTCTTGCCTTTGCTTTTGTAAAATCAAAGGAAAAACTACTGCTGTCATTGGGGTTGCTGTTTTGTAACGTTAAAGCACAGGCATAGCCTTATTAAGGTGGAGAGACAAGTTTCATGTCAGAGAGCTGTCTCTGTGTCCCTGATCCAGTCGGATGTACCTCCATAAAGCCACCTATATGGAGGAGCTGCCTACAGCGAGGTCCTGATGCCCTCAGGCCTCTGAGCACCTCCAGTCCTCTCATGCTACGTCACACCTGGCACGTCCAGCCCTGCTGGCTAAGCCACCTTCCTCGGAGTCTGATCAGAGCTCACAGAACTCAGAGGGGCAACTCTGCATCAATTCCCATGAATCTGTAGATAAAGTCCTAACATAAAATGCTTAGGCTGCCTTATTTACTGGAAGTGAAGGGAAGAAGAAACAGACGGGACAAGAAATCCCCCTGGATTGTCTCTAGCTTCCTCCTTGAGTTATCCTTGGCTCTTCAAAGCCACAGCTATGGTCAACAGGAAGATTGTCCAGTTTTGAGAGTCAACTCACACAATACCAGGTATTTGATATGATGACAAAGTCAAAGGTTAGACTAATTTAAACAAGGCTACCTTTAAAATAGCTTGGAATTACTGCAAAGTTTCTAATAATTTTACAGTATTTACACCCCAGTAGTGTCTCGCTGCGAGTGCAGAAGTAAAACAGGATACTGCAACCTTAAGCCACCTCTCCCTTTGAAAAAATAAAAACCAAATGATATTTTGTGAAAGCTTTTAATTTTTCTTGCAGCCCATGATTTTACTTAAGACTATTATCCCTGGTTACATTAGCCCAGCTATCTATTAACCACAACAACCCATCTGCATGCAAAAACTTCCCATTAAAATAAAAGCAAACAACAAATACAGGGTTTCAGTGACCAAACGTGTTGACACAAATGACTATCATCTGTGCAACTCGCTGAGTAAGAGAACTGGGGCTTAGGTGACCTGTACAGAAATTATACTGATATTTCACCATAGCTCAGACATCATCTACCCTAGTTATGCCCATACATTCATACTACTCACATGCAGGTTGGATGATCTGGTGAATCGGGGTGACCACAGCGCAAGTTGCTCACTGTTCAAAACAAAGCTTTTCTTTCCTCCTAATTTCAGCCCGGAAAGGAGTAATACTGATGCAGGGGTGGCTCTTACCTTGGGAACGATGGGGCCTATCTCCACCAGAACTTCAAAGCCATCAAGTAAAACCTTTCAGAGTCTTATTTGCCTCTGGCACCAAGTGCAGATCGTGCACACCTGAGCTCCAGGCTAAGCAGTATACACCCTGAACTGACACGTGCTGGCCCTGCACAGTGGCCCTTAATGGCGTGGGGTCCCTGCCATCCATAAAGCACGAGAGCTGATTCTGCATGAGTGGGTGCATCAGAGCACCAAAAGCTAAGAGCAGAGCTCTCTCCCCCATTTACTGGGAAAGCAAGTGAGATACAGGCGCTTTCTCAGTGTAAGAGCAGCTCCTGAGATGTGAAGAAGAGCAGTATTGAAGGGTTCCCTTCAGTGCCCAAAAAAAATGACAAGGGCATAAGAAGGGCTCTGGAGTAAAGCAGAGATCAGATGAGCCTGGAGGAGCCTGGCACTCTCATCTAGGGTCCTGCATGCACAGACACAGACGCACACACTGGGCGAGAACAGGAGCCACCTTGGAAGTCTTGGATGCAAAAGGCTGGTACTGCCGGCTGTGTCATCACATACAATTTTTTTTTAACTTCCAGGACTTCTTATGACCTCCTTTACCTTTCACTTAACATTGGTTCATGATACATCCCAAAGACCTTGAAAACAATGAAAAAACAGGATGTGACAAAGAGAGGATCATTACAGGAATATAAAGAGAGTGGCAAGACAGTGAAAGTCAGAAGCTGTAACCTCTGCGGTAGCACGCTGGATATAGGTATGTAACCAGATATAAATATGGTAAGATTACGTTGCTGAGGCCAAATGAAAAAAAATGTTGCAGCAAGCAAGCCGTAAAAACCTGCAGCTGGAGAAAGTCTAACAAGCTTTGGTTTAGCCACAGTGAGTTGTGTCCGCCAGATAGCCAAGGGAAAGAATCATGATTTTAAGGAAACAAGTCTGGAATGGAGAGTTTGACTTGCAGCTTGTCTGCATACCAATGATAATTAATTTTGTGTTTGTGGATGAGACTACATCAAGATAAGGAGGAGAGAGGAGCAAGGGTAAAGCCTTATGGAGTCTATCGGGAAGGAGGGAAAACTCACTCAAGGACATGCACAGAGTTATTAGAAATGCAGAAAACTCAGGCAGGAAAAGCGTCACAGGAGCAAGGGGAGGACAAGATTTCAAAAGAAGAACAGCTGGCATTCTCAAAGGTAAATGAAGGTCAGTGAAGATGGGGCTTCAAAATCTTGGCTAAGAAAAAGTCTTAATTTTGTAACCATCCGACAGGAGACATATTGACTATTTTGTACAAAATGAAGTCAGTCAGATAAATAACACTATAAAGTCCCTATTTGTCTCTGATAACTGTTCAGAGAGTTTTGCTGTTGACCTGAGACATAGGCATCAACACCGATGTCTTTTAAAGTTAGGTGAGGTGGCTCAGCCTAGAAATCTGTACCCAGCTTGGGGACAAGAGCACCATGAGGCCCAGGAACAAGCTGTCTGCATGCAACAAGTGCCTCTGTAGCAAATATCTGGGGAGGAGACAGGCAAGAGAAGGAAAATGATTCATTTGCGGCCACTTGAGATGTCAGGTGTGGCCTTTCAGAGCAGTTTGGACAAAGCCATGCAATTCTGATTCTGCGTCAGGAGGACATATAGTAGTTAATGCAGGGCAAGTTATTTGCATAACAAATTAAGGTCCAAATGCTGCTGTTGTTAGTGTAATCACTTCATATAAAGCACATTAACACACATAAAAGAGATTCGCAATGATGAATGAAACGTCTTTCCCTCTTTTCTCCCCAATAAATTACAGAAAACCATGATGACACACAGAAAGGGATAATGACAAGACGTCCTTAATTGTAGCAGCAAGAAGAATACACAAAATAAAGCAGACTGGAGACAGTAACTATTAATCTTCTTTAGTATTTCTAGACAAATCTTTACCATTTTCCCTTTGCAAATGGAAATTGTTTCTGTGATATTTACAGGAGTAACATATCCGAACTGGAATTCTGAGACTAAAACTCATCCAGATTCTGGGAAATCTGAAAATCTTGTAATGTATAGAAAATGTTATCACTAAATCTCTCATAATGTAAGTGTTTGGGATGGCTCCGCATCCATCCAGTATTTGCCATACTGTCAGGGGAATACTTTGTACAATTCAGAACATTTGCCATAAGCAGTGACAGCTGCATGACATTAATTTCCGGCACACCGTTCCCCAAACATGCTCAATGCCGTTCACTTTATACGGAACATGGCTGAGCTCTGCTCAGGAGAGACTCACCTCCACAGCTGACTTCCCATATCATTCTCAGGAGTTCTCTTCATCCTGTATGCACACCAGCAGCTTGCTATCGCTCAGGCTGATTGCTGTTTTTCTAGCCTATATTTAATATCTCTGTTAGACATTTACTTTAATTGTCCCCACTGGGATCATGCCATTTAACTGATCACTATTAGGCTCCACTTTCTGCTGTCATGCTCTATTGATATTAAGTTCTAGTTTCTATTCACTAAGCTCTTCCCTATAACCTGTTCTTATAATCTCTCTGCTTTTCCATCTCTTAGTATGTTAAAGCAACTTCCTGACTTCCTACGCTGCCTTATACCTCTTAAAGACTGAAGTGTGAGTTAGTTACCTTATATCCACTATCAACGTGGACGTGACGGAAATAACTCTCTCAGTCAAAAGCCAGTAGCAAGATGCACACTTTAATCTCACTTGTACATATGAAACACATTTGTGTTTGTATTTATATGGACTAGAAGGTTCAGCATATGCAGAAGTTTCATATTCATAATGGTTCTGTCAAGGGAAGAAGATGCCTAGCCCTGGCATAAGAACAGGACGTCAGCGTTTCCCAAGGCATGAAGAAAGACAGAGGAACAAATATTAAAAGTCAGGGAAATCAAAAAGATAGAAGTCCAGTGAGTAAAGGGAGGGAGATAACTTCAATGAAAACCAAAGCAAGTCCCAAATAAGATTTGGTCCATAAAATTTAACACTCTTCTTCATGGTTCTTTCCTCAAAAGGAAAACTCAGAACTCAAGTGGTCCATGGGCACGTGGGTGAGGTAAATACTTCTAAGATAAGAGGACAGAAATCTTTCAGGTTTGAATCTGGGAAAGTACATCAAACGTGGTTTCTTCCTTCTGGCATTAACACCTTCATTTTATAAATAAACACTTAACATTTGTTTTTCCCTCAACGCTGTTTGAGTTAAGGGTGACTTGAATGTAGATAGCTAACATCAGGTTACTACATTCCATTCTAGTCTTCAGACAAGGGAACAGGAACATTTTCTCCGCACCCAGTGCTAGCCACCCTTTAGGATATATAGCAATGTAACAGAATGTGCTGCTTCTGAGCTGCATGGATTTCTTCAGGAACTGGTAATACAAAGGCCTCTATGGAAGAAGTTGTTTACTGATAGTCAGCACTAGCAAAAAGACCTCCTTGGCCTGCACCAAGGTTAGTTGAGAAATGCCCGCAGAAGGTACAGTATCACAATTTCTGAAAAAAATCTTTGAAAAAACTTTAAGTTCTAACTTTGAATTTAAGCCTGATTTGAGCAGTAGGTTGGGCTACATGGCTCCAGAGATCCCTTCCAACCTGATTCTTTCTGTGATCCTACACCTGACCCTCCGGCATCTTATAGCACCCCCCATCAGCCATTTGCATTGTTCTGCTCTTTCTGTCTTCCCAGCTATACAAGTTTAATTCCTGTCTCTGACTCAGAGTTTTCATCTCCATCTCCTTTTCAACCCCCACCTCCCCAGCTTTGTTACACCATGTTGAGCAAGAAGAGACTGGTAACGTAAGTTCAGCATTGCTCTTCATGCCCTGGCCAACAGCATCCTCCTTTCCAATCTCTGACTTGCAGCTTTTCAAGCACAAAGTGCCCATTACACTTAGGGCAACATTTTAGATCTTTGCACCTCGGCGGCTCCATTGCGCATCAATTTTTGAGAGAGCCTCTGCAGCTACCTTCTTTAAACACATTTGCCTACTCTTAATCTTCTTCTTGTCATCGTTCCTCCTACCGGGGCCTATTTGGCTCTTTCGTATCCTCCCAGCACAGGAACATCACTACTAACAGCACATGGAACAATTTCTCCAATGGTTCCTCTTCCAAATTATTTTTTTCTGTTGGGTCTGTCCACCAGTGCCCCCCTTCCCCACCTTTCTTTGCTTTCTCTACAGTCCCCATAGACAGCTGATCAAGCAATACCCAACATTTACAAGCTTACTGTATTATATAGGAAACAGCCTGAACTGGGCATGCCTTCCAACACACCGAGCATCTAAGGGGGGTGTCAGCTGTGGGGGATCCCTGCCAGATCATCTATCATAGGCAAAGCTGCTGAAAAGAAATCCCCTCTTTTTTGACCAGATTGTGATTCCTCTACACCCAATGGTCCAGGCACATGGGAGAGGTGCTGGCGGTGGTCACACTCTTAATCCATGTTCTGGACAGCATCAGGACATGCCACTTGCAGAAAGACATAGGTTTTTCTGTGTTAAGTGGTAGAGATCTGACTCCCACAGAAGCTGTATTGAGGTGTTCTGGTATTGAGAGGTGCCAAAACCTAACTGTATAAATAGTCCAGAATTTCAGCAGGAGAGGAAAATCCTTTGCTCTCCCATCAATTTCCACAGGGCAGGGATGGGGGAGAGTTCAGAGGGATGGGCTGCACATTCGCATTACCAAACCTCCTGCTAACCAGGACAATTTAGCACCGACTCCCCCGAGCTGTGGCTTCGCAGGGAGAACAGGCTGCCCACAGGATGGTGCAGACCGGTTTGCAGGCACAAAACCCCACGGTTGCTGCAGTCCAAGCTGGACAGGGAGGAAAAGCAAAGTACAGTATCGCCTGCAACAAATTACTTATTCATTTTTCCAGCTCATAAAGACAGTGACATTTGGAGATCATGGCTTTGTAGCAACCTTGTGATTGTTTGATTAAAATAATCCTTCAAGAACAAAGAAGGGGGACTGGAAAGAGCAGAAGAGCAATATGTCACAAAACTATCTTCTTTTTTCTCTTTCACCCTCAAGTTGCAGCAACACAATCCTCTTCTGCCTTTCAGAAACTAAAACTAAGTCAGACGAGCAGAATCCTTGCCCATTCCTTATTCTGCCACTCTCTATCCAAAGATGACCTTAAAAAAGAAAACATCCCCCCAGTGGGGATTAGTACAAGAAAGTGAGCAGCAGCAGCCTGAAGAATTTTTAAAAAAGATCTACAACCACATGACTAAGTCAAAACCTAAACATGTAGCTGAGCTATTTCATTTCTTTTTTGTATCCCCCTGAAACCGCACTGAGACCCGAGGCACCGCTGAAGCAAGTAGCTGCAATGCAAAGTACTAAATCTAGTTCAGTAGACAGCATCCAGATGTGGCAGTAACTTTTGACAGCATCTTGTAAACACATCTGGTAAGAGTTGCCAGAGATGTTTTCTCTAACCACTTAAGAAAAACATATGCACACAAACACCCACTGGAAGTTTGTTTTTGCTGTAGGCTGCAAAACCTTAGTCTGCGTTATACAAGTTAAACACTGAATGCTTTGCTGTCTCCTCATCTGTTCTGGTAATGGCGGGGAGGGTCTGGGGAACACCACACCATCCGGATTCTGATCTGTTTTTATAAACTGGTGGTGTGTTCAACCATTGTCCTGGTGGCTTTACTCTTTATGCAAAGCAGCACCACTCTGTCTGTTTAGAGGAGGCAGTAACTGATGGCCATCGGCTGTCACACAGACCAGACCTGGACAAACGGGATGAAACGGAGGGAAAGCAGTTTTGTTCCAGCTTTCCTGCAGTGCGACAGGAATACTAGAGTTGCCTCGGGCGCAAAACAAGGAATCAAGTTGTAATGGGAGAATCTGAAATCATAGAAAGGTTGGGGTTGGAAGGGACCTTCAAAGATCATCTAGTCCAACCCCTGGCCACAGGCAGGGACATCTTTCATTAGATCAGGTTGCTCAAAGCCCCATCCAACCTGACCTTGAACACAACTGAGTCTCAGCTCAGGAATAGGGAATGAGAGGCTGTTTGTCCAGCACAGCAGGCTGGTTTTGTCTGCACAGCAATGTACGTGTTTCTGTAGAGCAGAAAACCATGCAAATTTTTCCTGCTGGGGGACATTTCAGAGGACAGTGCCCTAAATTCTGAAAACATGCTATAGCAGTGAAAGGATCTGTTACCAAGAAAAAGGATTGTATTTTTCCTTCTGCTTCTCACATAATTCAATATAATATGGGAGTCAAGAAACCTTTGCAAAGTGTGTAGCTCTGTTATCTGAACTACCTCATGTCCCTGCAGAAAGAAAAAACTGTGAAGATCAGCTCCTCAACCAGCCACCCACAGAGATGCAGCACAAGCCTGGTGGCCCACGGCAAACGGCCACACTTCCTAAAGAGACATCAGAGGGCTAAATTTAGATGGTGTCTTGACCCCGTGCTTGGGAGACCCAGACATCTAACTTAATGTGACAGAATCACAGAATGGTCAGGGTTGGAAGGGACCTCTGGAGATCATCTAGTCCAACCCCCCTGCCAGAGCAGGGTCACCTACAGCAGGTTGCACAGGATCGTGTCCTGGCGGGTTTTGGATGTCTCCAGAGTGGGAGACTCCACAACCTCTCTGGGCAGCCTGTTCCAGTGCTCCACCACCCTCAAAGTAAAGAAGTTCCTCCTCATGTTAAGATGGAACTTCCTATGTTCAAGTTTGTGCCCGTCACCTCTTGTCCTATCACTGAGCAGCACTGAAAAAAGACTGTACCCATCTCCCTGATACTCTCCCTTTAAGTATTTATAAGTATTGATAAGATGTCATACGGGACATCTCTCTCCCTGTGGGATTTTTAGACGTTCTCCCTCTCCTGCGGTTAAATCAGGCAGAAGGGGTCTGGCAGCCCACTGTGGATGGCAGATTTGGGCAGAAGGCAGTGCCAGGCTGGCTCTCAAACCCACCTGCCTGACTTTGCACAGGGATTAGTGTGGGCTGCTGGCTGAGGGAGATCCTGCGCTTTTGCGGGCAGCCGGTCCACCTCGTGTACACGCTGGCTGCGCTAACACAGAGCTGCTGCGTGGATTGGTGTTTTTAGGGCCAGCAGAAGGCTCGCTTACAGCCCCACCACAAATCAATCTCCTCAGCCTAGGAGGAACTTGGAGGCACACAGGTCCAGCCTGGTGGCATCCAAGCTGACCTTAAGCACTTAGACAAAGTACTGGGTGAAATTCCCTGCACCAAGGGCTATCACAGGTATTTGCACCTGTAGGAAATCAGAAAGGTCCATGTAAACCCGAAGTTGCCGGCTTTATCCTTGTGAATTAATTTCAGAGAAAGATGCATTTAGCAACATTAGAAGTGTCCATTTCTTTCTACAGTTTAAAGTCTGGATATCTTTTCACATGAGAAAAGTGCAAAGATGAGGGGCAGGACAAAATTGCAGTAAGCTGTACTGCTTCACACGGTATGTGCCACCCATGCCCGCCCGTCCCAGAGGCTTGGGATGTGACAGAAGGTGACAATAAGGGGAGAGAAGCAGACAGAGAAGGTGTCACCTCTTACCTCCCACTGCTCCATGACATTCCTTTTTCTCTTCCTTGACTTCAGAACAATCCCCTTCAAACTCTGGTCCTGTCCTGGACTGCCAGAACCTGTCCCCTGCAGCAGGGAAGGACCTTTGCAGGGAATCAGACCATGAACAGCACGGGAAGCTCTTGGCCCTGTTCTGCTGTTCCCTGTGCTGTCCCCTCCCTGCTGCAACCGACGTGGCCATGCTCGCCGCACAGACACTGGAAGAGCATCAGTCTGAAGCAAGGGGAATAGAGACACAGAGGGGGCAGTGAGGGAACCACACTGGTGAACGATTTGCCAACAAGGGTCAGGAGAAAAATAACAAGAAAAAATTGGAGGTTAGTTGTCACAGAACAGTTTGGGTTGGAAGGGACCTCAGGACCTCACATAGTCCAACTACACTCAAAGTGGAACAAATGTCAAAGTCCAACCAAGTGGCTCAGGCCTTTGCCCACCTGAATTTTCAAAATCTCCAAGGACAGAGATTGCACAAGCTCTCCAGGACACATCCCAGTGCTGACACGTGTTCAGCTTGTTGTCAACAAGGGTCAGGGGAAAAATAGCAAGAAAAAAATGGAGGTTAGTTGTCACAGAACAGTTTGGGTTGGAAGGGACCTCAGGAGCTCACATAGTCCAACTACACTCAAAGTGGAACAAATGCCACCTAGCCAGTCAGTGCCTCATTTGTGCCAATGTACAGGGTTGTTCTGCTCCAGGAACTGGGATTTGCATTTGTTTTTGTGAAACTTGACCAGTTCCTGTTGGGCACATCTGTTCATGACCCCTTAACACCAGGAAACAAAGCAACTCAAGTACTGAAGCCAGGTGACCTAGCAGTAGCGAGGGTTGTCTTTCCAACTTCCACTACTCTGAAAGTGATTTTCCTTCCACACCTGAAGGTAAGTCCTCCCCTTCCCAAAACCTGAAAAGGATTCCCACTGATGGCATCGCACCACTTCCCTGACCATCTCCCTTGGACAGCGAGGCTGCGAGCTCAGTCTTTAAAATATTCCAGGAAAATCAAAGATGCAATCCTGCGGGCAAGTCCTTCTCTCTCACTCCCTCTCAAGACCACTGAGCTAACAGACCCTGCTGGGAGCCCCTCTCTACAAGCTGCTTCATTTTCAATGAATCCCACCAGTCCTGTCCTTTCTGTCGTATTGTGTCCCTGCACAGCTCGAAAGTGAGCAAACGTCCCTCTCAGCCACCTGACTGAGCAGATATAGAAGCATCACAAGAATGACTACGTGTCTGTATCTCTGTCCATGCGCACACCGGCACAGTGATCTTCCCCACAGCACAGTGCAGACCCGGCAGTTCCCCAGCGAGCTCAGAAGAGCACAGCTCTCCATGCACCTTCCTGCAGGTCCTCCCCCACGTCGGTGCTTAAACAGAAAACATCAAAGCGAAGCAAGTCCACAGAGCCCTCATACCCATGTCCTTTCCTTCTGTCAGTTTTGAAATATGATGTCCTCGCTCCTCTAAAGCCTTTATTTCACAGCCACTTCAGAGCCCAAATACACTTCCTGGGGCCTTTTACCTGACCACCTCTGACTCAGATACAAAACCAAAGCTGGTCCAAGGACACCAGACCCCAAAAGGAACAAGCTATCCTGTTAGCAAGTGCGTGTTGCATCTTGATTCCTAGAAACAGGGCGTCACCACGTGGAGAGCAGGCGAACGGGGCGCAGCACACTGCACGGTAAGTCCCTGAAAGCCTCTCACCCCAGCAAGAAGGCCATGGTAAGAACTTGGCAGGCGGCCATGGCATCCCTGCACTCTGCATCAGGCAGCTCTGACATGGCCACCCAGACGGAGCTTGTGCGGGAACACGCTGCCACCCAGGCGTCAGGCTGCAGCGTGTGGCCTGCTCTTACGCCAGTGTTGAATGGCAGCGGCGAGCAGGGCTGTGGAAGGTGTGCCCAAGTAGAGGAACTCCTTCGCCTAGTGGTGGAGCTCTGGGAGGAGGTGAGTTGCTTGAGAAGTATAAGGGAGTGTGAGCGAGAGATAGACCACTGGAGTCGCACACTGCCCTCCCCAAAAGAAGCAGATAAAGCAGACAGAGCTCCACATACAGAGCAGTTCCCACCCTCTACCAGTGTGGCTGAACGTGGAGATTCAGAGGACAGGGGCCAGTGGCAACAAGTCTCTGCCCGGCGTGGCAGGCGTGCCTCCCTGGTTATCCCCACACCATCCCAAGTGCTCTTGCGAAACAGACACAATGTTTTGCAAAGGGAACCAGAGGAGGACAACAGATTGCTGAACTTGAAGATATCACTGAGGCCAAGACTGATTACACCTCGTATAATGTCTTCAGTAAAGAAAGACAGACGGGTCCTTGTAGTAGGGGACTCA